>NW_006498846.1:5498117-5535702 GCF_000471905.2 Amborella trichopoda
GAAGCGGGCAGAGTAGATCGTGCACCTTTCACTTATATATTAGCTAGTGATTAGTTAGAAGCTGGCAAGACGGTAATGAATTGTGATTAGTCTAAACCTTCGACTTCGTTCGATCAACATAAATCTTCACATCATTTGCTAGCCCATAACGACCTCCTCTTCCGAAACCACTTTGTTCATCTAACGAATGAAGGCCAAAGGTCCCTCAGGGTGGAAGAGCCCGTGCAGTGTAGTCAAACTGCTTCTCAGTTACGCCCCGGGGGGGACTACGCTTCGAGTGAGAATAAAAACATACTTTATTCCTATTATCAAATGGTAGGAAATTGCGTATCATTGGCTCGTATACCTATAGGCACATGGATACATAATATTGAATGGAATCCGGGTCAAGACCCAAAGTTGATTCGAAAATACGTACCCAAAGCTGGTTTTCTTGATAAACTGAGGTGCCCTAGCCGCCAAGGAAATCCTAGTGCATTACGCAAATGAGCGCTAACCAAAGGCTCTTTTGTTGACTATCTATTACAAAGAGACCCAAGCCAAATGGGAACAATGCCCTTCTACATGGCACTCAATTGCCAGAAGGGCCTGATTCTGACTGACAAGGTCCGTACAAAATCCTCAGCTTCAGAATCCTAAACAATCCACACGAGGGTGAGGACTTCGATAAGATCCCCTCAAAAAATTCTCTTCTCACCCTAAAGTCTCCATGGACGGACCCGCGAAAAATGCATCCTTGCGTCTGAGCATCATAGCTACACCATTGCATGAATCTCCTCGGCGTTCACGTGGTCCTGTGGCTAGAAAGTAAAAATTAATAATTCCCAAGGAAATATCTCAAATATTGTCCTTCTCACTTCTCTCAAAGTGCACCATTCGGTGGGGCAAGCTGTTTGAACGCATTTTTCAGCACCTTGGTCCCCGATGTGGAATAAAGAGGTAGCGGGTCAATAAAGCCTACAAAACAGTGGAAATTTAAACAGTCTCAAAATGTCCATAGAATAGGTCAATATCTTCATTAGCACTCCAAAGGGCCACCTGCCAAGTTTCATCACGATAAGACATGTCTAAGGCAATGAACACAAAGAAACAATTTCGGCAAAATTGGCCTCTAGCACCCTGAAATGGACCCTGTAACTAGAACTATATTTTTGGTGCATAAAATAGTAGTGCGACCACTGCCATTGAATCTGGAACGGTCAAAAACCCTTTGGGTCAAGTTTCGGCTTAATCGGACACTCCAGGACAAAGTTAAAGGTAAAATACCAAAAGGAGTAGGCCGCACACTATTCCCGTGTGGCCACCTTACACCAAAACACCATTAAAGATGGCTTTTTTTACAGTCACGAGCAATGAATTTCGAGACCCATATCTCACTTGTTCCAAGTCGAATCGTTCTTAAATTTTGTGAGCATGTTCGTCTCATCAAGGCGAACATTATGATATGTGGTACGCCCCGTGACAATGCCCGAGCAAAGAGAAAAACTAGAGAGAAGTTGCTGATCCGTAAAGAAAATTGTAGAAAATTTAGCAACAGCATGCCTCACTCCAGCAGCCATGCCACCGTAGGAATGACAGAAAGTTCAGAACTGTGATTTATTTTCTATTAAACTATTGACCGATCAAATGATGCTCAAATAGCTTCGAATTTTCTTCGATTGAAAAAAATATACATCTCTATTTAAAGTAATGCCTGAAATTGTGTTGAAATTCCTCATGAATTGGGTGTTATGCCGCATTTCATATATGAATATTACTGATGGAAATGGCAGTAATTCCCAAACTGTTATATGAATCATGCAAAAGTTATACACTGATGTCAGAATATAGCTTAATCCCTTCATTAGCAGATTGAAATTATCTGTCATGAGATACTGAAGAATGCATGCTTATGATACTATGAATATTCTTAAATTCTAGAAATGGCAAAGCATGAGCAAATGAATTCTTCAGCATGCATGTACGCAGTGCAACTAAATGTGAGATACTGTGATACTGACCTCTCGATCGATTCCTCTGTCATATTCATGGCCTGAGCCAATTGCATTGAAAGGTGGCCTTCTTCTTCGGAATGATTGCTGGAGGAAGGAAAGTTGATGAAGATACGCAATGGGTGACCCATTGGTAGTGGGATACTATTATACTGTGACTGTGATATACTGTGATACTGACCACTACGCAATGGGTCACCCATTGGTAGTGGGATACTGTTATACTGTGACTGTGATATACTGTGATACTGACCACTATGCAATGGGTCACCCATTGGTAGTGGGATATTGTTCTACTGTGACTGTGATACTAACTACTATACAATGGGTCACCCATTAGTAGTGGGATACTGTGATGCCAACATTCGTTGACTGTGCCCCGACTTCAATGATAGAAATGGGGTCAGGAGGTGAAACTGAATAACAGGGAGGGTAGCACCCCCACGAATTTAAATGGGCACTACACATTGGGTCACCCAATGGTAATGTAACGTCCTCTCACCTTAAGGCATAAGGAGAGGGTCATGTTTTGCGAGGCCACCGCCTATCTAAAACCCCAAAGCTCGCTGGGGATTATTAGTGTGAGTGAAGACATTACAAAATGGGACACCCATTTGTCATTGCCCTCCCTCCTAAATGAGGGTAGAAGTTTCAAGTTTAGGACTAGCTTGGTCTGATCGATGTGCTACTTTGAGAGTAGATAACTCTAGATTTTGCTTATGTGTTCTTTCTGGGTACTGACTTGTTACTATGATAGAAGGTGAAATAACTATTAACTCATGCAATATGTACTGCCCTGATATCTAAATCATTCTCCATTTTACAATGCTAATGAATTATGATGCATGATTCCACTTTGCGACATCTGTTTAAATTGTGGGCCATATCATTGTATCATTACATATGTATAGGCCGGAATGCAATGGTAATAATCTACTTACTTGGCTTTTAGCTCATTCCTCTTATTTTCCCCTTGTGTAGAGTGATAACCTCCGATTCTTGTGCGAAGGAAGCTAGATAATTGTGGCAGGCAACTAAAGCTCGGGACTAGACAAGGAACTTTTGATAGTAGGTGTCCAGTGGCAGTGCCACAAACTTGTTTTGAAGTAATATTGTAATTTTGTTGTCAGGCCGGTAGTGCCCTAGATATAATTGTATAGAACCTTTGGAGATTGTATATGTATATAATGGTTTCCATTTGTGCAGTTTTGCGATGCTTGATGAATGTAGTTTTTTTTTTTTTTTTGTGGTTTGCTTTGATTCCACATTTTTAAACGCGTTGAGCCACTCTCGCTTGAGTGACGTTTACGACCTCTGGTCGCGATCCCACACTCTGTCACCCTCGGGTAAGTACGATAGAGGTTAGGGGGAGGGGTCGTGACAGTTATGGTATCAGAGCAGCCAGGATAGGATTCATGGCCTAAAGAGTCTTAAGATTGTATCTAGAATGGTCTTGAATAGGTTAGTAACTGAGTGCTCCTATTTTAGGTCAAAGATGCCAAGGACTTGTGCTAATAATGTGATCTCCAGCAATGAGAATACAGAGGACCTTGGTGAATTCTTCAAGACCTTAGGGACCATGACTCAAATGATGAAAGACAATATGTCGACCCCAGCTAACCTTGCCTTGGAACAGACTGACAGTGGGTTGATAGAAAGATTTAAGTGGCTAGCACCTCCGACATTCTTGGGGCACGGGGGAGTAGAGAAGGTAGAACGATGGAAGAGACAAGTGGAGAAAATTTTTGAGGTGTTACACTGTACAGATGAGCAGAAGATTAGGCTGAGAACCTTCATGTTAGAAGGAGATGCTAAGCACTAGTGGGGCTCAGTGAAGCAATCATGGGAAGGGCCAGGGACAAAAGTGACTTGGGAGAATTTTTTGAGGCATTTAATGAAAAGTATTTCCCTGACTTAGTGCAGGAAAGGAAACAAGTAGAGTTTGCTGAGCTGCAACAAGGAAACCTGTCGGTGGAGCAATATGCAACCAAGTTCGCTGAGTTGTCAAGGTATGTGTCGTACATTATTAACATTGAGGCACGAAAGGTGAATAAGTTTGAGAGAGGCTGCAGGCCAGATATGGGGGAGGGTAATATCGGTAAATCTCAAGACCTTCTCCCCTTTGATGGATCTTACCATGAAGATTAAGAGGGATTGTGAAGAGTCCCAGTTCAAGAGAGAGGGACAAGTGGGGCCAGTCTGATTTGGTAACCTTAGGAGGAAGACTCGGTCGCCTCTAAAGAAAATCTTGAGGGGAATATATAACCAAGGAAATAAGAAGATTCAGAAGACCTACCCGGGCGACATAAGCGAAAATCGGCACCCGACCTGCCCTCATTGTGGGTTGAGTAACCATACGGCAGCGGAGTGCAACAGGATGACCAAGTCATGCTTCAGATGTGGCAAGCCTGGCCAACTAGTCAAAGACTATCCAGTGAAGGGACTAGAAAACTGACCGAAGACTCACGGTCAGGTGTTCGCTATTACAGAACATGAAGCCAAGGCATATGCCATGTAATCCAAGATACTCTCCTTTTTTGTGGCATATAAGCTAAAATTCTAGTTGACTCTAGATCTACACACTCTTTTGTTGTACCCCACTTTACATGCCACATAAATGCTAGACGTGCACTTCTTGACTGGACACTAGTAGTATGCACACCTATGGGGGAATCTATAGAAACTGATATTGTTTATAAATACTTTGGAGTTTTGCTTGAAGAATGTGTCGTACCTATAGACTTGATACTGTTAGACATTCAAGATTTTGATGTTATTTTGGACATAGACTGGTTGTCTACATATTATGCTACAGTAAATTGATATGATAAACTTGTAACCTTTAGATGGCCAAATCAGCCGGAGTTGAACTTTGTGGGCATTAAGGATGTTTCCCCTCTACAGCTTATTTCAGCCCTTTAGGCTTCTCGCCTGTTGGCCAAAAGATGTGTTGGGTATTGGGCCTACGTAATAGAGAATCGAGATGTCCAGTCTAAGTTAGAAGAGATATCAATGATGAGGGAATATCCCAAAGTTTTTTCCTGAGATAGATGTGGTTCCAGGCACTATTCTCATCTCTAATCCCCCTTATAGGATGGCCCCAACCAAATTAAAGAAGCTGAAGGAACAACTGCAGGAATTGTTCAAAAAGGGGTTTATTCAACTCAGTGTGTCACCTTGCACAGGTCTTATTTGTGAAAAAGAAAGATGGGCTTTAAGGCTTTGTATAGACTATAGACAGCTGAACCAGGTCCCTGTAAAGAATAAATACCCCTTGCCTAGAATTGATGACCTTTTTGACCAACTTCAATGAGCCCAAGTGTTTTCTACGATTGACCTTCGGTCAGGCTATCATCAACTGCGGGTCAAGGAAGAAGATGTCCCTAAGACCGCATTCAGGACTAGGTATGGCCACCATGAATTCTTGGTATTGCCGTTCGGGTTGACCAATGCCCCTGCTATCTTTATGGATTTGATGAATAGGGTTTTTAGACCCTTTCTGCGTAATTTTGTGGTGGTCTTTATAGATGATATTCTGGTATATTTAAAGAACCTAGAAGGGCATGAGCAGCACTTAAGAATGGTCCTCTAGACTCTAAAGTCAGAAAGGTTGTATGCTAAGTTGGAAAAAAGTAAGTTTTAGCTTCCTAGCGTGGCCTTTCTTGGGCACGTTGTATCTAAGGACGGGGTCACGATTGACCCTTGAAAAATTAAAGACATACTTAAGTGGGGAAGACCGACAAATTTGACTGAGGTCCGTAGTTTTCTAGGACTGGTAGGATAATATAGGCGCTTTGTAGAAGGGTTCTCAATGATAGAGCTCCCTCTGACTCACGTAACCTAAAAAGAAGTGAAGTTTGGGTGGTCTAATGATTGTGAGGAAAGTTTTTAAGAACTGAAGAAGAGATTAACTACGGCCACGATACTAACCTTACCCGAAGGAAACGAAGACTTTGTGGTTTACACTGATGCATCGCATAAAGGACTGGGGTGTGTACTGATGTAGCGAGGGAAGGTCATAGCTTATGCCTCCAGACAATTAAAGTCATACGAACAAAATTACCCAACTCATGGCTTGGAACTCGCGGCAGTAGTATCCACCTTAAAAATCTGGCGACATTATCTTTATGGGGCCCAATTTAAGGCTTTTACAGATCAAAAGAGCCTCAAGTACCTATTTTCATAGAAGGAGTTGAACATGAGGCAAAGAAGATGGATGGATCTACTGAATGATTATGACTGTACCATCAATTACCAACCGGGCAAGACCATTGTAGTAGCAGATGCTTTGAGCCGGACTCCCGTGGTATCAATGGCACATCTAATGGTTTGAGAGATGAAACTATTAGAAGATGCAATGGAGTGGCATCCAATCCTGCCCCTTAGTGATGGGGTAGGAATGACTGCTTGCATAAGGGTGGAGCCCCATCTCTTTCAACAGATCCGAATGGCACAAAAGGAAGATCACCAACTCATAAAAAATCTAGAAGAAATAAAGCTTGAAAGAAAGGATGATTTCTCTATGAGCAGTGATGATTTGTTAAGATTAAAAGATTGAGTATGTGTTCCAAATGATGAGAGTGTGAAGCGGGCTATTTTGGAGGATACATACCACTCCCATTATATTGTACACCCAGGGAGTACTAAGATGTATTAGGACTTGAAGAAGACTTTTTAGTGGATCGAAATAAAAAAGGAAGTGACACAATTTATCTCTAAGTGCATAACATGCCAGCAAGTAAAAGCTGAGCATCAAAAACCCTCTAGACTGTTGCAACCCTTGCCCATACCAGAATGGAAGTGGGATACTATGGACTTTATATTTGACTTTATATTTGGCTTACCTAGAACAGGAGCAGGGAATGATAGCATTTGGGTCATTATGGACTGGCTGACTAAAAAGCTGCTCACTTCTTACCGGTCCTCACAACTTATACCTTGAACAAATTGGCCCAGTTATACATTAAAGAAATTATAAGATTACATGGAATACCTGTTAGCATTATGTCCAACAGGGACACTAGATTTACTTCAAGATTTTGGAATAGTCTGCAATCAGCTTTGGGGCCAAGACTCACTTTTAGCACTGCTTTCCAACCCTAGACTGATGGGCAATCAGAAAGGACTATTCAGACCCTGAAGGATATGTTAAGGGCTTTTGTGATTGATTTCAAAGGAAGTTGGGATGATCATCTGCCTCTGATAAAATTTGCTTATAACAATAGCTTATAAGCTAGTGTTCAAATGGCACCTTTTAAGGCCTTGTATGGAAGGAAGTGAAGATCACCTATCTGTTGGGATGAGGTCAGTGAGAGGAGGCTGTTAGGGCCATAAATTGTTCAAACGACTTCAAAAAATAGAGCCTTGATTCGAGAGAGGCTCAAGACTATTTAGAGTTAATAGAAGAGTTATGCTGATAATCGAAGGAGAGACCTCAAGTTTGAGGTAGGTGATCGCATTTTCTTAAAGATATCTCCTACTAAGGGTATTATGATATTCGGCAAGAAAGGAAAATTGAGCCCACGGTTCATTGGACCTTTTGAAATTCTGGAAAGAGTTGGGAGTATGGCTTATCGACTTGCCCTACCACCTGAATTTATGAATATTCATGACGTGTTTCATGTATCACTGTTAAGGAAATACTAGGATATAACCAATTCCGATCAGAGAAGACTTGACTTATATTGAACGACCAATTGAAATACTGGACAGGAGAGTGCAGGTGTTGCGTAATAAAGAAATCCCTCTGGTTTGTATGTTATGGCAGTATCACTCAAATGAAGAATCGACATGGGAACGAGAAGATGAAATCCGAGATAAGTACCCTCAGTTGTTTGACTAACTGAGACACGTTTTTTAGGACAAAATTCTATTTAAGGGGGGCATGTTGTAATGACCTAGACCTTCCCGGCCAGATGGAGTGCGCTCAGCAGTAAGAAGAAAGAAGGAAAAGAGAAGCGTGTGGAGGAGTGTGCACGGTGGTAAGAAGAGAGAATAGAAAGAGATGCACAGGATGGAGTGTGCGTAGAGATAAGAAGAGAGAAGAGAAAGAGATGTATGCGGCGGAATGCGCGACACCGCCAAGCCTGTGCATGACCCATGGATGCCACCTACCTACTACATGCTGCCACATCTTCCACTTGTCAATCTGTATGCCACTGTGTCTGCCACTTGGCAGCCCGAGCTACCACCTCTCATTCTTAATACATTTAAACCTCTCTCTCTCTCTCTCTCTCTTTCACACACGCCTGGTTCTTTCTCTCCTCTTTGTAAAGCCATTCTCAAAACAATTATAATGCTCCCCTTGGAGCCTTATTTGAGGAGCTTGATAGTGAGTTGTGTGAAGGACTGAGAGCACCATTGCACTCAAGCTAAGCGGATCAACACCTTGAATGCTATTAATTATAAAAGCATGAAATTTTAGTATGAGTTTCTACGAATTATGAAAAGAAAAGGATGCATACATGCTTTGTTTTTCATGAAATTCCTTTGCATGATATAATGACCACTGAAATTCTTCTTGATTGCCTTGAAAATTTCTAGGATGGTGTTCCTATGCATCTAATTTAGTAAGAAAGAGGTTTCATATTGAAATATAGTATAAATTGGGAATTATTTACTGTTCTTTGTGGTATGTTATGAGCACATGGTGAAATTCCAGGGAAGTTATATATTCTTGTGATGCACTTTTGACTAGCCAAATGATGTCCAAATGACTCCAAATTACCTCCATTTGTAAGATACATGTGTCTACTATGATTTGTGTGTTTAAATTCAGTTGAAATTCTTTATGAATTGGGATCTATGCTTCGATTTGTGAGAGTAAGTCACTGTTAGCAGATTTCAACAAATTTCAGAAGTTTTATTTCTGTTGTACTGAGCTTTTAACTGACCAAACGAGGTCCAAATACTTTCAAACCATCTGCATTAGAAATATATGTGTGTTTATGCAAACTTTAGTATTGAAATCATTCCGAAATTTCTTCTAGATTTAGATTTATGCCTTTGTTAAGAGGGACAAGTCACTGTTAGTAAAATGTAGCAGATTTTAGAAGTTCATTTCTATTTCCATGAGCTTTTGACTTACCAAATGGAGTCCAAACACTTTCAAACCACATTTGTTGGAAAGATATGTATTTCTACTCAAACTTTGGTTTTGAAACCATCTTAAAAATTCGTATAGATCAGAAGTTACGCCTCTATTTTATGGGACATGTCACCATAAGAATTACAAAAAAATTAGAACTGTGAACTATTTTGTATTGAACTCTTGACCGATCAAATGCTCAAATAGCTTCGAATTTTCATTGATTGAAAAAAAATATACATATCTATTTTAAGTAATGACTGAAATTGTATTGAAATTCCTCATGAATTGGATGCTATGCCTCATTTCATATATGCATATTATTGATGGAAATGGCAGTAATTCCCAAACTGTTATATGAATCATGCAAACATTATACACTGATGTTTCTGAATATAGCTTAATCCCTTCATAAGAAGATTGAAATTATCTATCATGAGATACTGAAGAATTCATGCTTATGATATTATGAATGTTCTTAAATTCTTGATATTATGATATTATGCATGAGCAAATGAATGCTTGAGCATGCATGTACGCAGTACAGCTAAATGTGAGATACTATGATACTGACCACTACGCAATGGGTCACCCATTGGTAGTGGGATACTATTATATTGTGATAATGATATATTGTGATACTAACCACTACGCAATGGGTCACCCATTGGTAGTGGAATTCTGTTATACTGTGACTGTGATAAACTGTGATACTGACCACTACGCAATGGGTCACCCATTGGTAGTGGGATACTGTTATACTGTGACTGTGATATACTATAATACTGACCACTATGCAATGGGTCACCCATTGGTAGTGGGATACTGTGATGCTGGCAATCCTTTACTGTGCTTAGACTTCAATGATAGGAATGGGGTCGGGAGATGAAACTGAATAACAGGGAGGGTCGCGCCCCCCCGAATTTAAATGGGCACTACGCATTGTGTCATCCAATAGTAGTGTAACGCCCTCTTGCCTGAAGGCATAACGAGAGGGTCGTATCTTGGAAGGCCACCGCCTATCAAAAACCCCAAAGCATACTAGGGATTTTGTGTGTGAGTGAGAACATTACGAAATGGGACCCCTATTTGTCATTGCCCTTACTTCTGAATGAGGGTAGAAGTTTCAAGTTCAGGATTAGCTTGGCCTGATTGATGTGAGTAGACAACTCTAGAATTTGCTTGTATGTTCTTTTTGGGTTCTGACTTGTTACTATGATAAGAGATGAAATAACTATTAGCTTATGCAATATGTACTGCCCTGATATCTGAATCATACTCCGTTTTACACTGCTAATGAATTATGATGCATGATTCCACTTTGTGACATCTGTTTAAATTGTGGGCCATATCATTTTATCATTGTATATGTATAGGCCGGAATGTAATGATATTGATCTACTTACTTGCATGTAGCTCATTCCTCTTATTTTTCCCCCTGTGTAGAGTGATAACCTCTGATTCTTGTGGGAGGGTAACTGGATAATTGTGGCAGTCGACTGAAGCTAAGGACTAAACAAGGAACTTTTGATAATAGGTGTATGGTCGCGGTGCCACAGTGTTGTTTTGAAGTAATATTGTAATTTTATTGTCAGGCCGGTAGTGCCTTGGATAGAATTTTATAAAACCTTTGGAGATTGTATATGTATATAATGCTTTTTATTTTTACAGTTTTGCGATGCTTTATGAATGAGTTTTTTATTTTTTTTATTTTATTTTATGTTGTGGTTTGCATTGATTCCGCATTTCTAAACTCGTGGAGTCACTCCCACCTGAGTGACATTCGTGATCTCTGGTCGCGTTCCCGCACTCTGTCGCCCTCCGGTAAGTACAGTAAGGGTCAGAAGGTGGGGTCGTGACAATTATATATATATAAGGTTAGGAATCCACACCAAATAGGAAAGTTGTAATAAATGTTACATAGATCTCAAAAACCAGGATTTATTCTCAAGATTCCTAATCTTTTTGGATATCTATTTTTGAGGAAACTAATAAATATCAATCCCAATCCCACATAATATGAGATTTCTTTATGTCGGTGATTTTGAATAATACCACGTCTAATAATCTCCACCTTGATACCAAAATCACCTACTCACTATGCCAACATCCATTAGTTAGCTTTATGAATTCTTCATCTTTTGTCAAATACATCCTTCATCATTATTGCTGGAAAGATTGTGTTTGTCATTATATTTCTCCAACTAAAATACAAAACTAGAATATTTTTTCATGTGTTTTTTCTTCAACTGAATGCACAAACACTAGCTTTGTATTGAATCATGCACTCTGATACCACTTGTTAGGATTTAAGAACCCTCTCAGATGCGGCAACAAGAATCTCAAAAAGTTGCATCCCACTAGGAATGTGTACCGATAGTGAGAAACAAAATAGATGAAAGTACAAGCCATAATACGAGAAATAAAGCATAAAACATACACGTCACAAGAACACAAAGATTTATGTAGTTCACCCCAAAAGGGTTACAACCTCACACTTGGTAAGATTTATATCACAGACTTTTGAACATAGAGTTACTTCTTTAATCATCGATAAAACCCAATCGAGCAACCCTTGTAGACCTGCTCTCCTAACCGGCATAGCCCACCGATCTCTTATCTTTATTCCATAGCCAAACCACTATTCTGAAAGAAACTCATCTCTTTTCTACAGCTAAACCACTATCCAAGAAGAGACTCTTGAAAGCAACCAAGGCTTTCTCTTATTAAAAGGGACAACCACCTAAAATCTCCATGGAAATTGCTTCTTTACAAGAGACTAATCTCTCAGTCTAGAAGAGGTACCTTACATGGGTGGTTTTGGATATCACCATATCCAACAAATCCTAACCCAACTACCACACAATATTGTCTCTCCAATTATGTCCATTATGGTCTCTTACCAAATCCCACAATCCCTACCTCCCAGGGTCAGCTCCCATATCCAACAAATCCTACCCCAGCTGGCACACAATATTGTCTCTCCAATTATGTCCATTATGGTCTCTTACCAAATCCCACTATCCCTACCCTCCCAGGGTCAGCTCCCATTATAAAAATGGAGTTCCACCAAGCTTATCATCGGTTCCCAAACCTTAATTCTTGGAGTAACTTGGCCATTTACCCTAAATATCTTTTATATCTCATACATTAGATCAATCTTAGAAACTCCCCATAACCCTTAGAGCCACTGCACGTACTTCTTCAATCAAATCGTTACTCTATTAGTTTTCCTTCAAACAGTAATCTATTACACCCCCTTCTTCCTTCAAACACTAATCTATTATGCCCCTTCCTTAACTCCCAATCCAACACTCCTCTCACAAATTTCCAACGAATCCTCCTTATACGAGTAATCCCATCCATCTCCGATTGTGTTAACTCCCCAAGTACCCATCACCAAATAAATATTGTATATCACACAGTAAGAAAATGTAATCAACCGTTTCGTAACATACATTTGCATATCATATACCCGCTATTATACTATGTTAGAGAATGGTTCTCCATTTCGTGATCCTGGGGGTTTTTATTTATTTTTATTTTTTTCTTGTTTTCCATGAGGAAAATTTTTGTTCCGTTAATGCAAAGAGATTAGAAACTACGAGAGGGTCCAAATTTTGTGAAAATTTATGTGCAGGTCCCTGTTCCACCTGTTTTTTCTTAGTTTGCCCTTATTTGCGATGATGTTTCCAACATCGGACCAGTTTATTTACTGATTTTTGAATTTTTTTTAAATCCAAATGCTAACTGATATTTCTAATATCAGACCGTCTTAAGCCTTCAAAAAGAAAGTTTCAAATTTTGGTTTGATGTTTCACACATCAGGCAAAATTTTGAACCTCTTGATAGAAAATGGGCCGCCCTAAAAGGGGAACATTATCCCAAGTTTTAGGGCAATCTGATGTTTGAAACATCGGCCCAAACACAAGATAACTCCTTGGCCTATCAAACAATCCTAAATTTAAAAAAAAAAATACCAAACAAAAAAAGAAAAGAAAAACATGAGATTGATGAAGTGAAAAAAAAAAACGATATATATATTATTTTTTAGTTTATCTTTTAACTAGAGAATAGAAGGTGTGCAAGGATAATTAGGTGAGTTTATTTTGTCGTGAGTTGGTGTTGATCAATTGGGTTGGTTAGTTTAGGAGTATAAATAGGATAAGGTTAAATCTAGGGGGTATATCTTTTCAACAATAGTGCTAGGTAAAACGTAGGGTGTTTGTCTTACCAACAATGGGTAAAATGTGGGGTGTTTGCCTTTTCAACAATGGGTAAAACATGGATGGCACTTGAATTTAAGAGAGAAAAGATAGGGATGAGAGAAAATTGGTTAAGGGAGACAAAATAAGAAAGTCAGTTGTTGATTTTTTTTTCCTTTTTTAGTCTATTTAAAGAGATGTTTCCCTTCATTGTAAAGTAGTGAATGAGTTAATAAAATTTTGCCTCGTGAAGAGATTATTTTGGGGTGGATTCCCTTGTAGACCTTGAGAGAGGGTATATTCTCTTAACCTTTTTTTTTTATTATTGCTAATTTTCTGGTCTTATTTTCTCTTTGCATCGACTGGTATCAGAGCAAGTTAGGTCCAGAGTTTATAATGCCACCAAAAGCGAATCAAGCTAATCCTGCTCTAACTATGGATGATTGTTGAGGAGAAATTTTGACTAAAGCCCTAGAGGATTTTCGAACTGAAGTACGTGAGATGAATCAGATGATGCTACGCCTAGAAGACTTTCGAACTGAAGTACGTGAGATGAACCAAAAGATGAATCAGAGGATGCAACAATTGGATCAAAGGTTGCAGCGATTAGAGAATAACCTTCCTCGTGAAGAATGTATTAGCAACCACATTAATCTTGTATCAGGAATTCCACGACAAAACCAGGGTGTTGATTTCGATCGTAACGAAGATTACAAGTCAAATCCGCGTCTTATAGTGCGACCATGAGAAGATTATAGGCCAGATCCCCGTCCTATAGAACGACCACGAGATTTTGGTATTAAAGTCGACCTCTGATAATTTCATGGTAAGCTCCACATCAAAGGCTTTATTGATTGGTTAAGTGCAATTGAAAATTATTTTAAATGGAGTAAATTGTCAGAGGAACGTAAGGTTAAACTTTTTGCTACCAAACTTCGTGGGTATGCTCGTCCTGGTGGGAGCAAGTTCAACAATCCCAACTTAGTGGTGGGAAAGGAAAAATTACTGACTGGCAAAAGATGAAAAAGAAATTGAAAGAAAATTTTCTTGTTGTGGATCATGAGCAAATTTTCTTTCAAGAGCTCTAAAATCTTCGACAGAATGGAAAAAAAGTAGAAGATTATACTGGGGAGTTTTATCGACTAGTTGCTTGAAATAACCTCCAAGAGACAAAAGGACAAAATATTGCTTGATACGTAAATGGTCTTCAACCTAACATTAGGGATGAGGTTTTTCTACATCGGCCATAGACTTTAAGTGAAGCTTTTCAACTTAATTTACGAGTAGAAACGAAATACCAAGGGAGCATCGATAAATGCTTTTACCCCTAGAAGGAAGTTTTATGCCAACCAAAATTTAATGAAGAAAAAAAAGATAATGCAAAATTTATGTGTTATCGACACAACAAACCAAGACCTCATTCGTTTGAATGCCCAAAAAAAAAGATGGAAGTACACTTGACTAAGGAAGAAGAAGAAGTTTCAGAAGATCAAATTCAACAAATAAACCTCCATGGTGATAAAGAAGGAGATCCACTTTGAATCAAGCTCGAGGTCGAGCTTCTCCCAACCCCGGGAGAATGATGCAATTGCAAAATATATATATATATATATATATATATAGATATATTCTTATTTTGAGTTTATCTTTTAACTCAAGAATAAGAGGTGCGCAGGGATAATTAGGTGAGTTTATTTTGTCGTGAGTTGATATTGATCAATTGGGTTGGTTAGTTTAGGAGTATAAATAGGATAAGGTTAGATCTAGGGGGCTTTATCTTTTCAACAATAGTTTTGGGTAAAATGTGGGGGTTTATCTTTTCAACAATAGGTAAACGTGAGTGGCATGTGAATTTAAGAGAGAAAAGATAGGGATGAGAGAAAATAGGTTAAGGGAGATAAAATAGGAAAATCAGTTGTTTATCTTCTTTTCTTTTTTTATTCTATTTAAAGGGACGTTTCCCTTTGTTGTAAGGTAGTGAATGAGTTAATAAAATTTGGTCCCATGAAGAAATTTTTTTGTGGTGAATTCCCTTGCAGAGAGGTTATATTCTCTCAACTTTTTTTTTTTTTTGGTTAATTTTTTGGTCTTATTTTCTCTCTGCATCAAAGATTGATGTTGGGAAGATCGGACCGCGTCGCTAACTGCAGAAAAATAAAAAATGAAAACAAATAGGATATGGACCTGCGCATAGATTTTGGAAAAAATTGGACCATCTCATAGTTTTGGATATGTTTTCATGTAAGGACATAATTTTTCTCTTTTCCTTTTTTCCCCTAATACCCTATAAATAGATTAGCCAAAATTGGTCATCAATTCATTCCCATCAAGTAATTGGATATGCATGGTAGAATGGACTTGAATATTATCGCCCTAACTCGACTGACCCAGAAGAACGTAAAGTTCATATGGTCAAAAGATTGTGAGAGAAGTTTCCAAGAACTTAAAGCAGGACTGACCACAAAGTCGATCCTGGCATTGCTCAAGGGAAAAGAAGATTTCGTGATTTATATTGATGCATCCCATAAAGGGCTCAGGAGTACACTAATGCAGAGAGGTAAGATTATTGCTTATGCCTCCAGGCAATTAAAGTCGTACGAGCAGAACTATCCCACTCACGATTTGGAACTCGCAGCGGTAGTATTTGCACTAAAAATCTAGAGGCAATATCTCTTTAGAGCCCAGTTTAAGGTGTTCATGGACCACAAGAGCCTCAAGTATTTTTCCCAAAAAGAATTGAACATGAGGCAAAGGAGATGGATGGACCTACTAAATGACTATGATTACATAATCAAATACCATCCAGACAAGACTAATATAATAGCTGACGCCATAAGTCAGAAAACCGTGGTCTCGGTAGCACAACTGATGGTGCGAGAAATGAAGTTGTTGGAGGATGTGGTGGAATGGCACCCATCTCAGCCTCTAAGCAAAGAGAGTGAAGTACTGTCATGTCTTAGGGTGGAGCCCCAGCTCTTCTAACAAGTCCGAACAGCTTAGAAAGTAGATCCTCAACTGATGAAATTCCTTGAAAAACTGAAGATATGAAGGAGAGAGGACTTCTCCATAGGCAGTGATGGACTGTTAAGGTTTAAGGGCCGAATATGTGTTCCCGATGATGAAAGTGTAAAAAGAGCCATTTTGAAGGAAGCACACCACTCTCGCTACACGATACATCCTGGGGCAACAAAGATGTATCAGGATCTAAAAAGAGCCTTCTAGTGGAACAAGATGAAGTGAGACGTGGTGCAGTTTGTAGGTAAATGTCTAACGTACCAACAAGTGAAGGCCGAACATCAGAAACCTGCTGGACTATTACAACCCCTGCCCATACCAGGATGGCAATGAGAACACATCGCAATGGACTTTGTCCCCGGGTTGCCGAGATTGAGTGCAGGGCATGATAGTATCTGGGTCGTGGTGGACTGACTGGCTAAGGCTGCTCACTTCTTACCGGTTTGCACGACCTATACATTAGACAAGTTGGCCCAGCTGTACATTAGAGAATTATGAAACTTCATGGAATTCCTATCAGCATTGTGTCAAACAGGGACCCCAGGTACACTTCTAAATTTTGGTCAAGCCTACAGTCAACTTTGGGGACCGAACATACCTTCAGCACCAATTTCATCCCCAGACATATGGCCAATCAGAAAGAACCATTCAAACACTGGAAGATATGCTAAGGGTATGTGTCACTGATTTTAAAGAAAGCTGGGAGGACCATCTGCCCCTGATAGAGTTTGTCTACAACAATAGCTTCCAAGCCAGCATCCAAATGGCACCGTATGTGGCCCTATATGGGAGGAAGTGTAGATCGTCCATCTGCTGGGATGAGGTGGGTGAGAGGAAATTACTGGGGCCCGAAATAGTCCAGATAACTTTTGAGAAGATTGACTTAATTAGAGAGCGGCTCAAGACAACCCAAAGTCGGCAAAAGAGTTATGCCGATAAACGCAAGAGAGACCTCGAATTCGAAGTAGGTGATTGGGTCTTCCTGAAGATATCACCAACCAAGGGTATTACGAGATTTGGCAAGCAGGGAAAGTTGAGCCCGCAGTATATTGGACGTTCCGAAACTCTGGAAAGAGTTGGGAACATGGCGTACCGACTTGCCCTGCCACCTGAATTGCTAATATCCATAACGTCTTTCATGTATCCCTGCTACGGAAGTATCGACCTGAACAATCCCATGTTTTGGAATACAAGCCAATCCCACTCAGGGAAGACCTAACCTACGTTGAACGACCAATTATTATATTAGACTGAACATCTCAGATGTTGTGCAATAAAGAAATTCCCCTGGTATGGGTGCAATGGCAATATCACACAAGAGAAGAATCAACGTGGGAACGGCAATATGAAATTCGAAAAAAATACCCCCACCTTTTTTATTAATGATTTTGGGGACAAAATCCTTTTTAAGGGGTGGATGATGTAAGGGCCACAATTCAATTGAGCCTGATCACTCGCGGCAATAAATAGGAGGAAGTCGAATGAGACAGGAGCACACTCCCGGCACTAAGGGTGAAGGATAGCGTCGTCCGTGTAATTTGGCCTAGTGTTGTCCGTGTAACATGGAGGCAACGCCGCGTGTAAGTGAGGGCATTGCCGTGGGTGTAAGGGTTAACGCCATGCGTAGACCAAACTAATGCCACACCCAAATGGAGGCAGCGCCGCGAGCGTAAGGAGTAATGTTGTGCACGGCGTGAGGTACCACTGTCTGAGAATTAGAGAGAGAGCGAGAAGCCTTAGCATCGCAGTTTGGAGTAATGCTGCCTGGGCCAACACAGCGCATGAAAGGCGGGAGATGTAACGCCGTGCGTGAGACGTAGTGACATCGCGCATGAAATTGAGTACCGCCATCTGCGCACTACCGTCGGCGGAAGGAAGCATAGTGACGGCCACGTGAGGAGGCCTAACGCCGTGAGTGAGGAGAGAAAGAGAAACTGAAGCATCGCCGGGTGAAGCAACATCGTGCATCGACTTGGGGCATCACCGTTTAGAGCATCGTCGAGCGCCTTACCATCTGGAGCATCACCCGCGAGCGTGTGTTGTCGTCTAGAGCATCGCCTCAAGTGTGTTGCCGTCAGGAGCATCGCCGCTTGGCGTAACGCCGTGCGCAGTTGGTCAAGCGTGCAGCCATCAGCGATGTCAACACCACGCCATACCTGTCAGCGTCACACGAGTGACGCCAGCCACAGCTTTTTTCTCAACCACCCCGCGACGTCAGCCACAGTTACCCACGCACCTATAAATCGTGCACCTTCCCACCCTCAGTGTCGTTTTGCCTCCCTTTCCTTTTCCCTTTCCCCTTCCCTCAAACTTTCTCTCTCTAGAGCTTAGTGTGAGCCTTGTGCTACTGCCGTTGGTAGACTACCGACAGGAGCAAGAGGTGACCTACGTGTGGAGGCTTCGGAGCTCCGTGACCATAGGTAAGTGGATTTAGTGTTGTGCAGCCCTTAAGGCTTCCATGGAGTGATGGACTATGAAGAATAGGAAAAATGGTATATTAAGATGCATGAACGCAGAATGAATGGAAAATGAAAATGAGTATTCATCCATTGCCAATGCACTTGGAAAATTATAGAAGTAATCTCCTTGCCAAACTTGCTAACTTGACTTGTAAAATGGTGTGTATCATGGTGGTAGCATATTAATACTATGGAAAGGAAATTTTTCAGTAACCGTGACGGCTTTTTGCTGACCAAACAGCGCCCGATTGGGCCCAAATCGATCTTGAATAAAATACATACGTGTGTCCTTTATGTTTTCTTCCTATGACATGTTAAAATGTTGTATGGATCGAATGATATGGCCTAAAGTGTGAGACATGTCCCTGCTCACAGTTGCTGTAAATTCCAGCAACTGTGACTTCTTTTGGGCCAGGTCTTTGCCCTAGAAAATGTCTTCCAAATGCCCTTAAATTAACCCGTTGGAAATTTATGTGAATGACCTCAAATTTACATGCCTTGAGAATTTTGATATTCCCTGTAAATTTTGAGTTATGCCCCAAAATGCGTGAGCATGTCACTGCTCACTGTTTTCCAGCAACTATGCATGTTTGGAACCAAACCTTTGACCTGATAAATGAGGTCCAATCTCCTTGGTAAATGGAGCATCAAATTTTCTCATTTAGCTATTAATTGAGACATTGAATTTTCCTTGATAAATGATAAGTGTGAATGATATGGAATAATTGTTATGCATATGCCATAAGGTTATGTGAATAATGCTCCACAACAATGTGCTATGTGAAAAGTGATAAGTGCAATATAAATGTGATAACTTCATGATGAAAGTTTCATGATAAGTGCTAAAATGTCGTTAATTATATCCATGCTTAAGTACTCTGTGGTAGCCTATGTGATGGGTGCCTTGTGCTAAATGTCATATTGTTATAATGAAAATGTAATTTATCTGTTATAAAGCATTGAATTGATAAGAATGAATTGAATGCTCGAGCAAGAGAAGAGGCCTTAATGATGACCACTACGCAATGGGACACCCATTGGTAGTGGGTATTGTTCTATTATATAGGTATGAGACTAGCCACTGCTTTATTGATACTGGCCATTACGCAATGGGACACCCATCAGTAGTGGAGATTGAGACACTGAGAAAGTAGTGTCGGCATATCCCCTAATACGAACAATGATAGGAACGGGTTAGGAGAGGAAAGAGGGTCGCTCCTTGAGATTTATGAGATGAGATATGTGATTGATTGATGCCTTACAAGGTAAGGGCCTATCGAACCCTCAATGCGCACTGGGGACCATGTGTGTGAGTTGAGGGTATTACGAAACGGATTACCCCACTTGTCATTACCCTCCCTCCTGTAGGATGGTAGAAGTCCTAAGCAACGTGGTTGGCTTAGCCTGATGGATAGGGCTTCGAAGTGAGTGTGAAATGAATAAATTGTGACTGTGATTTCCCATAGTTATAATGACTGCAAGATACTGTCTATAATTGATACACGATATTATCTCTAATTGATGCGTAATATTGTTTATAATTGATGCATTGTTGTTTGGGTATCTTGTTTATAATCGATATACTGATCCGATGACCAATATACGTAACTACCGCACTGCTACTGATTATGATTTAGTAAATTGTTTATTGCACATGGGTAGACTTGTTACTAAAGGATAACACTAGATCTACTTACTGAGCTTCAAAGCCCATTTTATTCTTCTTTCCTCCTTGTAGACTGAAAGTGATAGGTTCCAAGTTGGGAGTGCGGGTTGCAGTTAAAGATCAAAGCGGCCACTCTGAGAAGGATTTTTAGATCTTGTAGGTAGCTGGGCTCTCAGCTTTATTTGTACTATTTTCTTGGGACTATGTAACTCTGAGCCCTGGAACCCTAAACTCTATTGTACTACTTTTGGGTTGTAATGTAATGAAACATCTTTTCTTATGAATGAATTTGTTAAGTTTTAAATTTTAGGCTTGTGAGCATAAAATTTCCTTGGTTTGTTTGATTATCGAGAATAAGGTGTTGGGTCTGCTCCTACCCGAGTAACCAACACTATATTGGGATCACGAACCCGCGCCCAGTCGCCTTCCATCATCAGAGGTAGGGCGGTCAGGGGCAGGGTCGTGACATAATTAGCCATATCAAAGCCGTTGAGCCAGAACTTTTGATCATTCGACTCTCAATGGATTACAAGTATACCCATGTGGGACATGATCTAACTCAATTACAGGGGTCCTCTCAAAGCACTTGTGCACTAGCTCTTCCAGAATAATGCATTTGAAAGAGTTGCTTCCCATACAAAATGATTAATGGTCCCGAGACAAAATACGGACTTATATCCCATAAGTCTTGACCATTTCTTATAGGGCGAATACTCAATAAGTACTCGAGTTCTATTTTTCTCGTTTGGATTCTCCAAGCCCTGTTCGATTGCAGCTAAACATGAGGCTAACCTATAAAATCCTGACTAGGAGGTGACCCTCACACCTCTTTGAGAAATTGCTTTCTTAATACATGAACTATCGATGCCTCATGCGTACTCGGGGTAAAAGAATCTGGGCTCCATTTCATAAAACGCCAATATTTCAATCTCTCAATTGCTCCCACTAAATGAGAGACTACTAGAATTTAGGCCATGATAAGTCATATTTCCAATAAATCTAAATATCGTCTTGGTATGGCTTAATAAATGATCGACTTGTGTGCACTCCAGTCATATGATTAGTGGCATCCGAGTCAAGAGATCAAAGGGAATTCATAATAGGGGATAAGTGAGAGTTCATACCAGATATACCCATAACAGAAATAGCAGAAGATATAGCAGTAGACACAAAGTTTTGTACCAATTGTTGAATATCATCTTACATAGTTGTTTGAGATCTTGTAGTATTGGGGGCATGAATAGTATATGTTGGAGGGGTCTCTCCCTTTGATGCATCATTGGCAGCTTAGTAAGCCCTATAAAAAGGTTTCCTAGTACGTGTGCTCGGCTACTTCGTTGAGGATGATCTCGACACTCCGTGATAATATGCTTAGGACGTTTGTAATAATAACAAAAAAATTTATTCTTACAATGGGAAGCTAGATGATGATATTCCTCACAATTATAACATTGTAGCAAAGATGGGTTCTTTTGTAATGACTTTCCTCTAGTCGATTGAGCGACAAAGACAGACTCTATATCCTTCTTTCCCTCAATGGTAGCTTGTGTTGCAATTCTCGCCTAGAACGGCATCCACATTGGGCAATATTTCGCAATTCAAAATATTGACTCGAATAAATTTCATATTCTGGGCGCAACTTCATTGAAAACGGCATCATCTTCCTATCATCGTTTATCTCTTTTAAGCTTCTAATGCAACAAGCACCGGTCATGGTCATCATACTCATAGATTTATATTCCGTCCACAAGTTCATAAAACTAGCATAATATTTCTGGATGTTTTTCTCCCTTTTTCTATAGTTAAACATCTCATACTCCATTTGGAATAGCCTTGCAAGAAACTTTGTTCAGATATTCCCACACTTCTTTCGCAATGTGGAAGTCTCTCATTGACCTTCCAATGTCCATATCCACGGAGTCAATGATCTATGAAACAATTTTTGCATTGTTGATTTTCTATTGCTGAGTTTCTTTAGTATTTAATAGATTAAGTTGCGACTCAAATCCATCAATGAAGCCCCACAAACATTTTTCTTCAACGAAAAATTGAAAATAGATGCGCTAATCGGGATAGTTTTTCCCATCACGTTTTATGGCCCACACATCTTTTTTTTCAAAAGTCTCTAATAAGTAGGAGGCCTAATGGAAAGCTCACTAATTTGGAAGTCTCTCTAATTTAAAGGAGGCTCAAGACGTGAGTTTGAATGCGCAAAACGGTACTAACAAACAAAAAGAATTTTTTAACAAATAAAAGTAGCAAAGAAATAAAGTGAGGTCCAAGATGTGGAGATTGATGTCGATCTTTGGATCTGGGAGGGGGGTTTCCATTTAATGGGTTTCAAGCGGTGCTTAAAGAGAGAAAGTGGATCTAGGAAAAAACTGCAGACCTGATTTCTGAAAATTGTATACCCATTGAAGATGGGTCCTTCTACAGATCATGTAGGGCAACTTAGAGATAATTAGTGAAAGGGACAACTAATACAGCTAATACAAGAAGACGTAGAGAGAGTTGCTACAAAAAGACGAGCAAAACAAGAAGACGCAGAGAGAGAGAGAGAGAGAGAGAGAGAGAGGTGCCAAAACAAGAAAAAAGAACGTAGACAGAGATGGCTTGACCCAAGAAGATGGGAAAAAATACTCAAGCAAGAGACTGGAAAAAAACACAAAAAACGAGAAGCAATCTAGATCTGAAAATACCGTGAAGGAACTTTTGCCGAAGAATACCTTGTGGAAAAAAAACGAGTACTTATCTTGAGTGACCAGATTTGTGCGAGATTGTAGATTCTTGAAAATTGTTTACGGCGGAGTCACAAAAAAATCAATTTAGATATAACCTCGTTTTGATCCCATACCAAACACACAAAGAGGCAGAAAAAAACCTTGTATTTATTGTCTATTATCAATATATATATAATACAATCAGAAATAACTTACACGACAAGATGAATTACAATAATTAATATTCCTATGAAATATACACTTTCTATATGTAACAAAATAAATATCTTCAACAGTCTCTGCATACCCTTCTTAGTCCCAGTAGGTTCTCTTTCTTTACTTTTATAGCATGGGTCTCTTCCATGTAAAAGTTGAGTATAACATGGAAACTTTTAAAATTTACTTAGTTTGCAATCTCTCTTTCCTTACTTTTTCGGCATTTGAGGTACTTTTTTTTTTTGCCCGAATATTAAGGATTTTTATTAAAATGATGCTTCAAAAGCATAAGGTTACAAAAATATCAGGTCATTCAAGACAAGAAGAGAGGGGAGAGAGACTCCTACCCCATTAGCTTCAAGAAGAGTATGGTCAAAGGTGAATCTCAAGTTCAGCAGCGCAGAGGTTTAAACTTTGATCCACAGAGAGAATAGAGTCCAAGAAACGTTTTGCTCTATGCTGCACCACTTGATAGCATTCAATGAATCCCCTTCCACAATAATATCTCTAGCAATCCCTTGTCAATAATGATAAGCAGGCCTTGATAGAGGGCAGTCAGCTCAGCATTACATTGGTTTTTGGTTTAGTTTCAGGCTTCATATAATTTAGCTATAGTTATATTTGTTGCTCAAATTATTTGTTTTTCATCTGTTATGGGTGTTTAATGTTCTTGCCATTGTTCTTGCTTATGTTTGCCATTTTCTTATCCATAAAGTTACGATTTTTGTTTGCTTTCAGACTATTAGAAATTAGCAGTTTCAGTTCTTGATGAGGGGTTTTCATTGGTTATTATTGTGTTTCTTTTGATGGTTGTGCTCACATTGATGAATTAAGGGTTTGTAGGAAGAATGACTGCTGCATTGGATTTTTTGTTGAAATAGCATATCATTGGATGTGTTTTCGTTGAAATATGTGTGATATGGTGAGAAAATTATTTCCAGTTATTAGGAATGGCTGAGAGAGGATATAGAATATATAATCTTTTTTCCTCTAAAATGTAGCTAGACAACAATTTTTTACTTTTGATGAGTTGTTAGGCTGTCGTTTTTAAATCCGTCACGGGTTAGCAAAATTGCTTAGGTGATACAGTTCACAATACATAGAGGGAGTTCGTTAATAGTAGTAGTCATGGTAGCAGTAATAATAAAGTTAACTAATGGTATTAGTTTATATTTAGGATAATTATCGCAAATATATCTATATTTAGTTTAAAAAAAAAACTTTCAAAAATTTCGGACGAAAATAACTTTCACGGTAGTCATTTTACCATAATTCATATTAAGTTTTACGGTAATTAAAATACCGTAATAACTTGAAGCAGTATTACAGTAATTAAAATACTGTAATAACTTCAGGTAGTATTACAGTACTTTAAGTACCGTAATAGATAACATTTTCTTTATGGCATTCTGTCTATCGTAATTAGGTGGCTTCCTTCTCGACCAATGAGGGAGAGGAGAGAGAGATAAGACTTGAAGTACCGTATAATATGGAAACAATACGGTAGAAAGAATGCCGTAAAGAAAATGTTATCTACTACGATACTTAAAGTACCGTAATACTACTTCATGTTAATACGGTATTTTAATTACCGTAATACTACTTCAAGTTATAACGGTATTTTAATTACCGTAATACTACTTCAAGTTATTACAGTATTTTAATTACTGTAAAACTGAATATGAATTACGGTAAAAGCACTACAGTGAAAGTTATTTTTGTTAAAAAAAAAAAAAAAAACCCGAAAATAAAAAAAAATGGTGTAAACGAGGTTTTTGAAAGTTGAAATTTTTTTCCAATTAAGCTAAAATATAGGTATATTTACGATAATTACTCGTATATTTATTATAGTATATTTGATATTGTATAATATTATATTATATTTTCATATAGGTTTAATGATATATATTTCATGGGTTTCATGGCATCCACCACCACCACTAATAACAACAACAACAAAATAATAATAATAATAGTAAATTATATTATTTTACTATTTAATTTAATATAAATGTATTTGACATTAGGAAATTCTATCAAATTACCCATGAGAGATGAACAATTTAAAACTTTACCTATATTTTTTATGAAATTTTAAAAGAAAAAGTTTATATAAATCTGAGGCTCTAAACAATCAAATTAGTGTGCACATCAAAAATTTCACTAAAAGAGGTTGTTTTGATGCCCAAATATCTTCAAATTGATCATCTCGGCTTCAAGATGCATAGACATGAGAAAAAAATAGATTTCAAGTATCGGAAATAGTGTATCTTGTAATGCATTTTTGGACCGTCAATTTTCAAGATTTTAAAGCTTTCATAAATCTGCTCGATCTAAACTAAACTATTTTTTAAGCTTTAAATTTTACAATGGGAAAAGTTTATATAAGGTTGCAACTACAAAATGTAGAATTACATATGCACCACAAAAATCCATCAGAGAATGTTGTTTCAATGTTGAAAAACCCTCTAATTAATCATCTCGACATCAAGATGTATGAATAAGAAAAAAAAAAAAGTTTATAAGTCCCATCTTACAACACATTATCTAGGCCGTTCATTTTCAAGACTTTCATATATTTATAGATCTACTTGATTTTAACCAATTTTTGGATTTTTAAAAATTTTATAATTAGATATAAAATATATTTTCACTTTAATTGGATATGAAATATATTTTCACTTCAATTTTTGGAAGTGCATAATTGGATTGTTTAAGGTTGCAACCATATTGAAACCAACCGTTTTTATAATTAAAGACGAAAATATATTTTAAAACTATCACAAAGATTTTCAGTATTAAAACTATATGTCTTGACACTATTTGAACGTACGCTTTACTTTAATTGTTTAAAACCTCACCTCTATACAAACCACACCCAAATTTATAAAGAAAAAGTTTATATAGAGTCAAAGGTTCTAAACAATCAAATTAGAACACACCTCAAAAATTTCACTAGAAGATGTTGTTTCCAAAAAATGGATTTCAGTTTTGAAAATAGTGCATCTAATGAAAGCATATTTTGACCGTCAATTTTCAAGATTTTCAAATTTTTATAAATCTGCTTAATCTACACTATTTTTTAAGCTTTAAATTTTATAATTAGAGATGAAAATATATTTTAAAGCTATCACAAAGATTTTCAGTATTGAAACCACATTCTTAATACGATTTGAAGGTGTGCTCTATTTTGATTGTTAGAGCCTCGGCTCTATACAAACCGCACCCATTTTAAAATACCCTTAAAAAAAAATAGTCTTTTAAGATACATGCATAATAATAAATATTTCATCTTTAATGGGCATTTTTATAAATTTCCTTTGATATTATAATATAATTTTTTATATTGTAATAATATTATTATGATAAACATGGGAATAGTATTTTTTATAATATTTACCATTATCGAAGTATGGCATCAATAAAATTATAACGCCATAACTCCTAATATGCTATAGATAATATAATAATATTTGGGGTAATATCAATTATAATATTACAATTAATGTTATAATTACTCTTCTTATTGCTATTGTAAAATATATTCCTAATCTATTTTGAGCTATAAAGTAAAGTAAATACTAATTGCAATAATGAACAACAATAGTAAATTAAAAATTACATACAATAACAGTAACTATAATGTGAATAATAATGCATATATTAAATGTAACTTATACAGTGGACTAGTACTTAATAATAATCATAATGATAATTATTACCGTAAATTATGCGTACAATAAATTTACTCACAAGTGGATCTGAGTCCGTCAATACTTTAATATAACAGCATGTATAGCATGCTCTCATGGGAGCACACTATACAACACCTTAGGCAAAAGCGCATGTAAATATAAAAGTTTTGAGCTTGGGTTGTTGAACACCTTGATCTTGCATACCAAAAAATGGAGGTTTCCTAATCAATCTTGGTCATGATATCAAGAATTAGTTACCACTATATATTCTTTTATTGTCCATCCATTAATAATCTCGCGACAGATTTAACAAAATGGTGGGATTAGTTTGAAGTTCTAGAGTGCGGGGGTAAAAAGAATACCGATAGCGTGCTAATTTCATTCTTCGGAGAACCTCACCGCGCGGCTCTACCATTGTTCACCTATACACATTTTCTCCCACAAAAACAAGAATAAAAGAAATACCAGGATGGATAAATAACAAAAGAAAAAAAACTAAAAATTTGAAACTACAAACTCCTTGAAATGCCATAAATGTAGGAACAATTGACAATTCAACTGCCAAAAAAAAGGCCCACTAATGGTGTCTTGTGTTTGAACTGCGCAATGTCACACCATGGAGAAATTTTGTATAGCCAAGGAAACTTAGTTTTCCATCAGAATGCCTGATCCAATCATGAAGAACCGAGTGGGCACTTGGCCCAAGATTCATTTCCTGCGCAAAAGTTTATTCCATTTAAAATTTGATTAATGATGAATTCAAATTCAGATAGCACCATTAAAAAGAGAAAAAGAAATGTACCCCAGCCAATTCTTCCACAGAGATGACTCGGTTGCCCTCCACTTCAAAACACTCAAATGCTTTGCTTGCAATCTGCTCCCATCCTTCAAGAGCTTCCAGTTGATATGTGCTGATTGCAGCAGCACAGAACTCTTCAAAGTTCATTTTCCTTGATGAGAGGGATTCCATCTGAGAAACAACAATGCCACCAAATTAGCTCCAACATTCAATATTATTGAACTTCCCCAGCATGGTTTGCATACTTCAAAAATATGAGTGGTAAGATAAAATAGTTTTCTAAGTTTTAGTAGCAATTAAAAAACGACATGCAACAGTTGGGCAGAACTAAAACTAGTTACCAGATTTAAGACCAAAACCAAATTCAACAATGTTGAAGGAATGCAAATAAGTAACCGGATAGATTCTTTTCTAAGCCCCCTACCGAATTTAAGATGTCAAGGACCCTCGACTCCTTCATGGCATCCGTTGCATTTCTCAAGAGAGCCTGCAATTTATCACATCAGTATAACTAGACTTGAGCAGAAAGCCTACGAAAAATTATTTGAGATGATTATTCAAAGCATATATTTGGTTATTGGTGCATTATCCAAAGCAAATCTTGGTAAGACAAGCGGACAATCTGTATAAACCATAAAAAAATTCAAAACCAATAAAATGAACTACATATATCACACCAAAGAGTAAAACCCTACTAACCATTTTAAAGTTTTCAAGAGAAACCCGTCCATCTCTATTTGGTTCCAAGAGCTTAAACTGTGAACTAAGGTACAGTAACTCATCCTCGGATAGCGATTTTGATAGTGCCTGCAACAATCAAGGCCATAAAATCTGGTATCAATGGGGAAAGCACGGGGAATATATTTCATATACTAAATAGGTTTGCCTCAAACCCAAGAAAGAAACGCAAAGGACATTTCACCATCTCCTAGCATATGTTTAATGGAATGTGCAAACATCATGCAAGATCCTGGTTCCATCTCAAACGATAGAAACAAAGCAAACACTTACAAAACAATATTCAGAGAGGGAATATAAGGCATGGTTCATTTGCAAAGCCTTCGCTATTTCAGCATGCATATCCATGACAAACAAAGTAACTTCAATAACTTACAGTCATGTATGACACTTTCACTACATGTTCTCCCAAGAAATATTTTCTTTTTTCTTTCCGAATGTAGTTCTCTCAAGAACTATAGCTGTAAAAGCGAATCATCTATATCAAACCCCTCCTTCCATTAGACCACCATAATCAAATTTAACTACTGGCTCTGTGACTTTTTCCATGGATCGACCAAAAAACTAAGCGAGCTGTCTCCCTCGATATTTACATAGTGAGAGAAACGCAGGGCTGGCATGTCCACAAAAGGGATAAGGTAGCACTTCCTCCACGACTAGGAGAAAGATCAGAGGTAGCCCATGGCGGGAGAGGGTTGCAAGTTGTAGGGAGGAGAAGCAAAAAAGGTTAAAAAGGGTGACGTAAAATGGAGGAGAAGATGTATCGATCTCCAGAGGAGTAGGGAAAAGAAAGGGGTCGCCAATGATAGGAAGCTCAGTACGTTAAATGTCAAACGATGGAGGCTTAAGAGCAATGTACCAGGACTTGGCTTACTTGGCCTCATTGTAAGGGCGAGCCGAGTTTCGACCCAGTATGTTGTACATCAATTCTTGTATAGTTTATATATATTATTATGTCAATTTTAAGTCAAAAGTCCCCGAATGTCCTCTTGGATAGTGTACAAGGATATTTTCCAGGGAGGCTGGGGTTCGAGTCCCACCAATTAACGCGTTGCCCTCTTTCGTTTAAACTTCTTTTTTTTTTCTCTTAAAAGGGTTAGAGAACAAGAGCTTAAAAACAGCACTCGTGCGAATCGAATCCCTAAGCTCTCATAAAAAGGCATACAAGGGCAGCTAACCCAACCAGTATGCCCGCCTACACTTTATATATTAAAGAGAGGATGGTTATACTCTATGTACTTTTTTTCCTTTTATTTTTTAAATTTGGACTAAACTTGAGCGGGTTTCCCGGGACTTGCCCAAGTAACTCGCCTTGGCCAAGGTCCGAGTACCTTGGCCAAGTCGATTTCGATACACTGCTTAAGAGCAAAAGCAAGCGAAGAGACTATTTGCCATTAGAAATAGCTTATGAAAACCATCAAAGAAATAAGAAAAAAACCTAGGCAATGGAAATAAGTACTTGAGTTCTAGATTAGAAATAGGGGAATAGAATACCACCTCATGGACAGCTATCTAAGAATGATACTTATTGCACTATCGAATGCATTTAAGAGAATCCCACATGTCATGTGCTACACACATTTGTTGACATGGATAGAAACAAGAAATCCATGTTGAAAAGAATTTCATTTTTTGAATTTGCAGATGGAGCATGTCTGCTACAGGAGCACGCTGGTCAACATATTGGGCAAACAAAATGCATCTCCGGTTTGTAAGATACGCACGTCCACACTCTTGGACACACATATCTATGATTTAGACACGTGCCTTTTATTTGGACATTTTTTTTACTTAATTTTATTATTAAAAGTTACAAATTAAATTTTACATATAAATACATATAGATATGTTGTATGTATTCCTGACTTCTCTTGCTATAGATAGGCGAATTAGAACTCCCAATTCGAGTCAGACACAGATACTTGTATTTGTGTCCTTATAACATAGAATTTTCGGGCTTTCACGAAGCAAGGATGATTAGGTGGAGAGATAAGCTTAATGTGAGAAAGCAAGCATAGGGTGCTCCGAAGTAGTGAGAGGAAGGAGACATATGAATCCTTGGAGGAGGATGGGAATGAATGCAAGTGAAAAGCAGTTTCAAGCACTCTAGTTCTACTTTCCAATTTTTTACTTGGCGAAAAAGAAGAAGGAAGTTTATAATGCATTCATTATGTTTCTTTCGAAATTCCATATCCCTGAATCCCCCGCCTCCAAAAGTTCCTCGCCATGTCAATGTTGTGTCCGACACTCGTTACAATATCTGGGTAACACAGCTTTTAAGGTATGGTGTCCACATGGAGGGTTGGTGAGGATAATGATGGCCTCTGAGGGTTGGTACTGCTAGCCATTGATTGGGAATTACACCACCTGGAAGATCACCAAGTTGGCACAGAGGGCTATATGCGGGTTGAAAGCGAGCTTTACCCTTTCATAAGGTTCAAGTGGGGAATGAAGCCCATACTAGTTTTTGCCACAGGATTTGGTGCGGAGATGCGCACCAGCCAATAGATTCCCCGCATGGCTAGCTCACAAGGGAACCTAAAGCTGCGGCAAAGGACTGTTTTCAGAAGATTGGAGGCACTTTATTTCTGGAATCCTCTTTCCAGGAGAGACCTAAAGGACAACAATATCAAGGATTTCCTGGCACTTCTGACTGCTTTCGAGGAGATCTATGATCTAACCGTGGTTGAAGGTACATAGATTCGGACCTTGGAGAGTCGGGGACCATTCTTGGCAAGATCGTCTATAAGGGTCTCAGAGGATGCTATATAGCCTTGGGCCCTTTTTAGGTTGGTATCTGGCACTCTGGCCCCACAGGGTAATTCAATTTAGATGGCTTGTGATTCTTGTTGTGAACAACCACCAGAGAAGAGGCACGGTTCTGTCAAATGTGTTTAATGTGCTCTAGTGAAGCAAAATCCGTTGATCAATTTCCTGAAACGCCTCAAGTGCAGTGTGTGGGATATTTTCATCTCCTTTGATTTTCATGGGTTACACTACATCAGTTGTTAGCCTCCCAATAGGATGTGTCCTTGGTGAATTCCTTCGAGGGATGCATACTATGGGGGATATACATTTTGAGATGCTGTGGCACAGTTGGAATGAACAAAATAGATGTACACACTAGGGAATGAGGATCCCAAGACAGTTCTTGTGGAGAGAATCTGCAATAAAGCCTCTTGAGCTGTCGGACAAAGAATTCAGAGATAACACTGTACTGACCTTCTCAGGGAGGAAAAGATGGTTACTTCATCCAATTGTTTTTAAAACGGATCAGTGGGGTAGATGGCACACACACCTATCTTGATCAAGATTGGCTGGATCAGCTTTCCAACAAAATAAAAGAAAATGAACAAACAACAAAATTATTATACATAGCATATAATATGTAAAGCATTACAAATAAATTCAAAAGTTCAATTGATTAGGGGTGTGGTTTGTATAAGGCTTAGGCCCTAAACAAACAAAGTAAGGCGCACCTTCAAATAGTGTCAAAAGATGTTTCAGACTTTCAGTACTTGAAATCTTTGTCATGGCCTGAAAATTTATTTTCATATCTAACTATAACATTTACAGCTTCAAAAATAGTGTAAATTGGGCATATCTATGAATACTTGAAAATCTTGAAAATTAACAGTCTAGATAATACATTACAAGATGCACTATTTCCAAGACTTGAAATTCATTTTTTCTCGTGTCCATACATCTTGAGGTCAAGATGATCAATTTGCGGATTTTTTGGCATCGAAACAACCTCTTCTAGTCAATTTTTTAGGTGCACCTTAATTTGATTGTTTAGGGCCTCACCCTTATATAAACCATTTCCATTGATTAGACCTATCGGTTAACTAAAAGGTCGGAGGTACGAATCCTCCCTTCTCCCTATACTTTTAAGGTTTTAAAAAAGATTAAAAACTATATAAGTATATTATACATACTATATCAAAGGGTGCACTTGGGGGGGCTTCGACCCTCTGACCTTACCCACAAGATCGGAACGTTATAGCCAAAATAACATTTGAGTTATGTGACTTGAGAATATATTAATATGTTATATATTATTGAATTGCCAAATTCAGCCCAAGAACCGGCACATTCTTGGACTATTCCTGATCCTAATCGGCGATTTTTTTAATCACCGATATGTTAGGCCAAAGCCAAATCCTCTATGGCCAATGGCACACTCTAGATTGATGAAGCTTAACTTTAATGGGTTTTCGCATCACGGCCGGGGGCTTGTGGGTATTAGAGGTGGCCTTAGAGAAGAAGGTGAATTACATCAATGTTCTACTCAGGTTTACTAACCATTTATAATTCTCCTATACACAAGCCAAGTCCCTCCTCGGGCCTAGAGCTATGTATTGATAGAGGAGATGAGCATATTATAGGGGAGAGGGACTTCCTCAACATCATTAGGTGGGCGGGCAAGGACTCTTCATCCCATTGAGACAAGGAAAATTTTTGATATTTTCTTTCTAGATGCAATTCTTTATGTTATATCTATTTGGAAGTTAATGTACATGTGTATGCATCAGATAATACTGAAGTACTTTGAATGTTATTCTTCTAGTTAAAGACCAGGCACACTTCTAGATGCTACCTTGTCATCCCAGTGATGACTGGCTTGATGAAGCTTAGTTTTAACGAGTGTTCACATGGCAAACCAAGGTCTATGAGTATTGGGGGTTTCCTTAGGAAGAAGAGAAAAGACCTCCATATGGTCTTCATTGATCCTGAGAAGCATATGACAGAGTACCAAGAGAGTTAATTTGGCGGGTGTTGGAGAAAAGGAGCCACTAGATGATTGTATTGACATAGTGAGAAGGAGCACTAACTAATGTGACACCAAGTAATGGAGAGACAAGTGAATTTTTAGTGACAGTAGGTCTACATAAGTGATTAGCGTTGAGCCCATACCTTTTTACTTTGGTAATGGATGAGTTAACTAGGCATCTATGGGATGAGGTACGGCGGTACATGTTTGCAGAAAACATAGCTTTGATTAATACGACTAGAGACAGTATCAAAAGTTAGAACTTAGAACTTTGGAGAGATGTTCTAGAATCTAAAGGTTTTAAAATAAGCCAGACTAAGACAAAATACATAAAATGCAAGTTTAGTAATAATAGGAGTAGAAACGAAGAATTAGTTAAATATTGATGGCCAAGAACTATCTAAAAGAGGTTATTTTCAGTATCTTGGGTCGATAATCCATGTGAATGGAGAGATTAAGAAAGATTTCGCACATAGCATTAGCTAGGTGGACAAAGTGGAGATATGCATTTGGAGTCTTACATGATTGTCGCACACTGATGAAATTGAAAAGAACACTATAAGGCCAGTCAAGCTTTATGAGATGGAACATTGGGCAGTGAAGAAATAACATATCCATAGAATGAGTGTAGGTGAGATGAGAATGTTGAAATGGATGAGTGGATAGACATGAAAGGCCAAAATTCGAAATAAAGTTACAAGTACCTCCAATAGGAAAGTAGACTTAGGTGGTCTACGCATGTGCAACATCAACATAGAATAGCACTGGTTAGGATGGGTGATTCGGTTTAAGTGGAAGGCTCTAAAAGGGCAAGGGGAAAATCTAAAAGGTTATCGATGGAAGTAATGAGAAGCGATATGGTGACTTATGGTCTGACAAGGGTATGGCCCTGGATAGAGCAGAATGGCGGAATGGAATTCGTGTATCTGACCCCAAATAGTTGGGATAAGGCTCGGATGATGATGATGATTTACTTTTCTAGATGCAATTTTTTCTGTTAAATCTATTTGGTAATTGATGTACATGTGTATGCATCAGGTATTACTGGAGTACGTTGAATATTATTCTTCTAGTTAACAGACCAGGCACACCTCCTAGATGCCACCCTTTCATCCTTGTGATGACTAGCTTGATGAAGCTTAATTTAATGTACATTCGCATGGAAACTTGGGGCTTGAAGGTATTGGGGATGTCCTTAGAGATAAGGTGAATTACATCGATGTCCTATTCAGGTTCGCTAACCATTTACGATTCTTCTATGCAGAAGCCAAGTCCCTACTCAAGCCTGAAGCTATGTGCAGATAGAGGAGATGAGCATATTAGATGCTGCCTCAACATCATTAGATGGGTGGGCAAGGACTCTCCAGCCTTTTTGACACTTTATCAAAAACTTTTTGAGGAAAATTTTTTATATTTTCTTTTCTAGATATAATTCTTTCTGTTATGCCTATGAGAAAGTTAATATACATTTGTATGCATTAGACAATACTGGAGAACAGTGAATATTATTCATCATTTCATCTGGTTACAGACCAGCCACACCTTCTAGAAGCTGCCTTGTCATCCTTATGATGACTAGCCCTAATATGCTGTACACTTTGCAAGTTTTCTAAATAAGAGTTAATTAGTTAATTATCAAAGAGAACATTGGTCATAACATTAACACGCATTAGCACCTAATTAACTAGTTCCTATATGTGCATAAATTCTAGCATTAAATTGCACAGAATCCAAAACTTAAGAGAGACCAGTAACTATAACAAAGGAAAAGAGTAAAGAAACTTCAAGTGGAGATAGCTGCCAGACTACCCCAAAAAAAAATGGCATTATATCTCCAGAGGAAAAGCCAATAACCATGTCAGCTAGAAAGAAGCTATGAAAGAGGAGGGGCACCTTTAATGCAGCACGTTTGAATGGTGTCGCCCGGAGATATGATTTGACTAATTTGTAGATCAATATATCCAATGGGATATGATGCTGTTCATCTCGTAACCATGGGTGAGCTGCATTTTTAAGTAGCCATTCACACATCACATATGATTGTGTCATACATAACATGTGATAACTTTTTTAAAAGGGAGCAGCTTTTAATAATTCAAATCAAGCAGACCACTGCATGAGTAAAATGACTCCCAGAAATGGTTAAAGTAAAAAATCTAGAATGGGTTCTACTTGGACGGAAATTAATTAAAATCTAACAATGAGACATACAACTTACTCAATGCTTGAGCAGCAGTCATTCTCTTACGGTGATCCTTAATCAGAAGCCTTTTAACAAAATCCTTTGCTTCAGGAGAGACTGCAGGCCAAGGAGCATCATCAAAATTTGGGTCAGCTCTTAAAACAGCACGAAATATTCCTGATTCAGTTCGTGCCCAGAATGGCCTGCTTCCACATAATAAGATATAGGTTATGACACCAATACTCCATATGTCAGCTTCCATACTGTATGACCTATGTAGGACTTCAGGTGCTACATAATACGCACTGCCAACGATATCATTCAGTCTATCATCTGCAATAGCCAAGTTACAATAGAACTTTTCGTTTAATGCAAATAATTACCAACAATGGAAAAACTACAGTTTCACGAAGCAGAAACAGATATGCATAGACAATATTGAGCTATTTGTTGTGCCCTAATTAGAAATTGATAGTAGAGTTCAAAACGAATGCAATAAATACCAAAAGCATGCAAATACTCAGTTCGTGTTACAGATCCATCTATTGATAACTATAATTGTTTGGAACTTCACAGTAATTGAGGTAAAAGCCTATCCCTGAAATCAGGAACCCAAAGTTGAGAATACCAAGTTACACATTGTACTTTTCTTCTATTTAATTTTTTTTTTTTATTAAACCAGCCTTCTCATAAGCATATTTAAGTGGTGGAAGATGGTTGTTCATCATTAGAAATCCCATGTATTTTTGCTTTCTTATATAAAAAATTACTAAGATTTCTGATAACTTTCTCAACAAAAAAAAACTAAGATTTCAAATGATCCAGCACAATGTTCAAAAATTCAGCTGCCCAGCCACCTAGGCGGCCAAAAGGAAAAAATGCCTAGGCAGAGCTTAGGCAAGGCATCTAGGCGGCTTGCGTCTAGGCGCCCGCCTAGGCGGACAAGATGCCTCCTAGGCGCTAGAGTCAAGGTGGCCACCTAGGCACCGCCTCAATGATGTTGCCGAAGGCCGAAAAATTCCTCCGGCTAGGGTCAAAATTAGTCATTTTTTGGAGGAAAAGGGTTTTGGGGGGGGTATTCTAAACGTCCAAAACCAAATCCATGCCATCTAGAGAGAGAAAAACTCCATAAAAACCTCGAATTTATGATTTATCGAAAGATCGATAAAGTTTCGATTTTTTTTATTTCTTCCCAAAACAAAGGCAATAGTTCGTGGGTGTTTTTGGAGCTTCTAGTAATCGATTTTGAGGACTTTTAGCAACCCAATCGACGAGGTTTTCGCCGACATCAATTTGATTTTGATATTTTTAAAGCCTTATCAAATTTGTATAAGGGTTTTGATTTGTTTTTGCTATAACGCATTGTGTTTTGAATCATTTGATTTTTCTTGTTTAACTTTTTTTCGTTTGTGGTATATTTACATTTTTGTAGTTGAAAGATTGATTTTTTTGTGATTAATTGATTATTAACTCGTTTGGACGATGAAATTGGTCCTATATCGAATTCTTTTATGAATATTTGGTTCTTATTTTGCACAATGTGTGATGCTTTGATATCCTATTAGTTTTGTTTTATTTTTTTTATATTTTTACATATTTGTAGATGGAACATTTACTGATTTGGACTCATATTTTGTGAATAGTCACAAACTTTGGATGAAATTGATATGTTTTGCGAATATTTGATATCCAAAACCAAATCTTATGGATATTAATTAATAAATAATAATTATACTATAACTTTTATCTTAATTAATAATTCCTACCCATCCTTGCTCCTGGGCCAGCATTAAATTCAGTAAACAATGTTCTTGGCAACCGCCATTTTCCAATGCTAACATAAAAGTACAGGAAGAAAGCGAGAGAGAGAGAGAGAGAGAGAGAGAGAGAGAGAGAGAGAGAGAGAGAGAGAGAGAGAGAGAGAGAGAGAGAGAGAGAGAGAGAGTAGAGAGAGTACGTATAGTAGTAGTAAGTAGTAAGTAAGTAAGTAACTAAGTAACTAATACGTAACGTAACGTAAACGTAAACGTTAAAGTAA
>NW_006498846.1:5542462-5559928 GCF_000471905.2 Amborella trichopoda
CAACAAACAAAACCTAACCTCTCTCTCTCTCTCTCTCTCTCTCTCTCTCTCTCACACACACACACACACACAAAAAGGAGAAAGATAAGAAAAGGAAAAGGTGACGTGCCTCCTCATGCATGCATAAAGGAGGCTGGACTCTTTGGATAAGGAGAAGAATTAACAAACTCCTCCTCTTTGTCTAAGAAAGCAACAAAAAGATAAGAAGGGATGAACCCAAAGTTCTGAGTAGGTCTCAGGGTGATCGATCCTTAAAGCATCACTATGTGGATCAGATTTATGCAATGGCACAATACCGCAGTCTGAAATCGACTGCTCAAGATGTTGACTAAACGAGATCCTTTCCATATGAAATTTCGGGTGATGGTTCAAAATCTCTCAAGAAGCTCTAGTTAAAATCTCATGCAGTTTGGAATCCGATACGGTGTCCAACTGGTGTGCTCTTTGCATGTTGCTATTGTAAAACTGCAGTCTGCAGCAGTACACATAAACATATAGATGGCGGCTCAAAGAAAATAATCCTAGAGATGTCCAATCAGGCTGAAACTTTGTGGGTAGATAGGATCATGTCTTCAGATCCTACAGTCAAAATTTCCCTTGTTTCGGACGCCGATAACGGGTCCAACCATATGTGTTTCAGAACCCTGCTAGTGCTGTGCAGCAGTCTGCAATCAGCAGGAATATTTAAGACAGCAGGATTCAAAAGACCATCTTAATGGTTCCTTTTGATCTGAAATTTTTGGGCAGTTAGGTATATATGCCTTGAGAACCTACAGTTTCATTGGATACCGACACCGATAAGGAGTCCAATGACATCAATTTCTGTATACTGCTCTTATACACTGCAGTTTGCAGTCACCAGCAGTCAGCTAAATGGTGGCAGGCAAAAGACCATCTTAATGGTTTCATTTCCATCTGAATTTTTTTAGGTAGTTAGGTATATGCCTCGAGAACCAACAGAAAAAATTTCATTGGATTCCAACGCGGATCAGCAAGATTGATTTTCATATGCTTCTCCTGAAAACTGTAGTCTGCAGTCAGCAGAAAATGCCCATGCAACAGACTGCAAAAGGCTACTATGACGGTCTTTTGCATATCTAGTTTGCAAGAAGAGATTGCATATCTGGGGAGATTCGTCGAAACCCTAGCTCTGTGTTTGGTGCAGATGGAAGCCCCATCTTAGGACGATGAGATCGAGGCAGATGAGGAATCCATAAACTCCTTCCATGATCAAGCTCCAAGGAGAGAGGTTGTTGATCATATGGATAGGGATAGATAGGGATAGTAACAGGCAATGTTTCAAAAAGCGCTAGGCGGCACCCAGGCAGCCAAGGGGGTCCAAGCCGCCTAGCGCCTAGGGCCTAGAACCTAAGCGGCCCAGTCGATTAAAAAAAAAACTGATGACTGATGACTGATAATGATTAATCCATAAGAATTTTGATAATCCATAAGACCATAATCCATAAGAATTTTGATAATCCATAAGACCATAATCCCAGTTAACAAAAAAAGATAGAAGTTGATAAGAGAATTTTGATAATCCATAAAACTATAATCCATATACAATGCTAAAACAGTAAAACCATACATGGATAGTCTGAAACACTGTAGACAGTACACACAAAATTTAGATAGTAGAACTAGAAACTAAAAATAAGAAAAAAAATATATACAGAAATTCAGAAAATATACAGAAATTCAAAAAATATACAGCCTAGGACACAATAGTCAACACTCAACATCAAGAGTCTCAACTCTTCAGTCGTCCTCATCATCAACATCATCATCAGAAGGAATAGGGTAAGCTTCATCATATGCATCAGAATTGAGGCCGTCATCATCAGAGTCATCTCCCTCTTCAATATAACGCTCGTCCTCCTCTGTTTCTTCTGAATCTGCCTCTTCCTCCTCCTCGTCTTCTACCTCCCTCTTACTAGTATGTACAGATGAGGTCCTAGGAGTTTTGGCAGCTCTATATTTTTCTATCTTTCTGTGCTTCCCTGAACTCAAATATTGTATAATTTCCTCCCTGGTAGTCTCAGGAACATTTTTACATGAGGCAACATCTCCCTTAATACTGGCAAGGTGTTTTTTAAACCGGTAAATGCCCCCATTAGTATCCTTTCAACAATAATTATATTTAATACGATTTTTGTCATTCGAATTGAGGTTATAACCATACTTCCAACCCAGATCACCACTTCTAGAAGAACCTGGAGAAAATATTTCCATAGAACATGGCTCATTTTCATCATTTTCTGATTCTTTTAAATTCAAAAATTGTTTAATCTCATCTCGAATAGCTTCAAGAACATTTTTACAAATCACATTTCCTTTAATACCAGCAAGATGTTTCTTGAATCAGCTAATACCTCCATTGGTATCTTTTTCACAAAAATTACACCTTATACAATTTTTATCGTTTGGTTTTGGGTTATAACCATTCCAACCCGGATCACTTCTTCTAGAAGTAGCAGAAATAGACCTATTCAAAAGACAAGGATTTTGATCCTGCTTTTATTTTACAGAACTCATATATTGCTTAATCTCCTAGCTGATAGCTTCAAGAACATTTTTACAAGGGGCAACATCCCCCTTAATACCGCCAAAATGTTTCTTAAACCGATTTATATCCCCTTTCGTATATTTTTCACAAAAATTGCATCTAATGCAATTTTATGATTTGGATTCGGGCTATATCCATATTTCAAACCCGGATCTCCACTTTGACTAGATCCTGAAGAAGACATCTCAAAATAAAACAAGCAATCTAAAAAATAAATTTTTGCACTTACTTTGATTGCTCGAACTCCAAACTCCCACCTCTGAGATGCTTTCTGGTGCTAAAATAATAAAGAACACCCTCTAATAGGATTATAAAACTTCAAAACTAAATCAAATCTACCTGGGTGATGTTTGAATCCATTTTTCGTAATTTTGAGAAACACTTCGATCTAATGAAAGTCACAAAATTTAGTTTTATTAAGGTTTCTTTATCTCTAAAAAGGGTTCTTGTGGGTTTAGGTTTGAAATGAACCTAAAACTCATCCTTCAAACCCTTTATATTTCAAAAGAAATCAATACAACGAAAAAATAATAATAATTTCCGCCCCTAGGCCTGGGCACATCACCCTAGACAGGTTTTGTACCACCTAGGCAGCCGCCTAGGGACTGCAGCCCAGTTTGGCCGCCTAGGCTTGGGCAATGTGCCCAGGCCTTCGGACCGCCTAGGCACTGGGCGGTCCTCTTTTTTGAACACTAGTAAGAGGTGGGAAACCGGTCTCAAGGTTGAGATCAGGGAGTTTTATGGAGGTTTAACGGTTGAGGAACTCATTGGTTGGCTGAATACATTGGAGCGAATACTGGAGTTTAGGGGAAGAGCTTCAACCTGGTCGGAACAATTGAAGGTGACGCGTACACGAAGAAGAAAACCCAAAATTACAGATTGGGAGAAGACGAAGAGTAAGATGAGAGATCTTTCTGCACTTCAATTACTTGCAAACTTCGTATCAACTTTTAAATAATCTTTGGCAAGGACGTAGGTCGAAGGATGACTATACAGAGGAGTTTTATCAGCGAGTTTCGCAGAACGAGCTTTCTAAGAACAATAACCAGCTTGTGGCATGGTATATTGGACATCTTAAGCAATCTGTGCAGGATGTGTTTAATCTCCACACCTTCCAGACCATTTCTAAGGCATATCAGTGTTCCTTAGTGGTCAAGAAACAACAAAATTGAGGCCAATTCAGATCTGGAAATATGCTAGCAGTAGGCCAGATCGGGGCCAAGGATTGGACAGGCGCTAAAGCAGGTTGGGGGAGTCTGACAGCAACTATCCAGAGTCCCGAGAGGTGGCGCAACCCCACAGATGGGGTGTGCTATTGGTCAGGCTAGAACTTGAGAAATCGGGTTGGTAGTTCGGCAATAAAGTGTTTCAAGTGCGGAGAGCCAGGCCAGATGTTGAATGACGGTAGGAAGAAATCCAGTCAAGAGGGAAAACTGCCATTGATCAAAGAGGATGATTCAGTTGATGTAGATGTCAGTGCTAATCCTGTTTTTGATGATAAAGGTGATGAAGAGGTCATTGTTCTTCATGGAGATGTTGGTGAAGCATTAGTGGCCAAAAGGAGCTTTTTGGCGCCAAAAGAGGACACATAAGAAGATTGGTTGCAAGCCAATATATTTCGCACCACATGCACAGTTAGAGGAAAGGATTGTACCATGGTGATTGATAGTGGCAGTTGCGAAAATGTTGTGTCAAAGGTGGCCTAGACAAAGCTGTGTTTCAGTGTGAAAGATGATCCACATCCTTACAAATTGCCTTGGTTCAGGAAGGGCAATGAGTTAAAAGTCTCTAAACGTTGCCTTGTTTCTTTTTCCAGTTGGACAGTGCTATAATGATAATGTGTGGTGCGATGTGGTGACAATGGATGCGTCATATCTTGCTGGGGAGACCTTGGCAGCATGATAGACATGCCATACATGATGGGTGCAAGAATACTTATATGTTTTGGAAGGATAATCTGAAAACTATTCTAGCCCCTCAAAGGAGATAGGACCTAAACCTAAACACAAGTAGCTTTCGCCAGATTTATAGAGGAAATGAAGGAATCTTGGGTTGTGTTTGCACTTGTGGGGAAGGAGGAGCCAGTGAGTAATTATGTCCTTGAAGTGGTTCGACCACTTTTGAACGAGTTTTGTGATGTTTTCTCTGAGGAGCTACCCCCAGGATTGCCCCCCATCCGTGATATGCAGCACCACATTCTGCCAAGTGCTAGCTTCCCTAACAAGCCACACTATTGGTTAAGCCTACAAGAGCGTGCACAGCATTGCACATAGGTAGAAGAGTCATTGACCAGGGGTTATATCAGGGAAAGCATGAGCCCTTGTGCTATCCCAACGCTACTTAATCCTAAAAAAGACAGCAGCTAGAGGATGTGTGCAGCCAGCAAGGCCATAAGCAAAATTACAGTGAAATACAGGTTTCCCATACCCCGCAGTGATGATATGTTGGACAAGCTTGCTGGTGCTCAAGTGTTCTCAAAGACAAACTTAAAAAGTGGCTGTCTTCAAATTCAGATCAGACCCAGAGATGAGTTGAAGACAGCTTTAAAGACTCGAGAAGGCATGTACAATTGGATGGTCGTGCCTTTTGGGTTATCTAATGCCCCGAGCACATTCATGCAAGTCATGAGTCATGTGCTCAAGGCTCAAGCCGTTTATTGGTAGATTTTTTGTAGTGTATTTTGATAGTATTTTAATTGATAACACATCTAAATATTTGCACTTGCAGCATTTGCTGCGAGAATTTGCTTAGTTTGCACAAGGAGAAATTATATGCCAACATGAAGAAGTGCATTTTGATGGCTGACCGCGTCGTTTTCCTAGGTTACGAAGTTTCTGGAGAAGGTGTTAAAGCTGAAGAATCCAAGGTCCAAGCGATTGTAGATTGACTGGTGCCGAAGTCAATCCATAATGTGCGTAGTTTCCATGGTTTAGCTTCATTCTATTGGCACTTCATACATCATTTCAGTACTATTATGGTACCTCTCACCGATTGGATGAAGAAGAAAGCCTTTCAATGGACACTACAAGCAGAAAAAAGCTTCACTGGATCAAGTTGAGGCTATCGGCAGCAGTCTTAGTGCTTCCAGACTTTGATGAAGTCTTCAAAGTAGATTGTGATGCTTTTAAGGTCGGTATTGGTGCAATGTCAAGTCAAGATGGCAGGCCCAAAGCTTATTTTAATGAGAAATTGAATGGCACCAAGCTGAGGTATGCTACTTATGATGCCGAGTTCCATACTATTGAACAAACTTTATGCCATTGGAGACACTACTTGATCCAGAGGGAATTCATTCTCTATTATCATCATGAGGCATTAAAGCACATTAATAGCCAGTATAAGTTGAATCATCAACATGCCAAGTGGGTGGCCTACCTCCATGAGTTCATTTTACCGTGAAGCATAAATCTGGCGCACAAAATAAGGTGGCAATTGCCCTTGTTCTCTAAAACTCCTTGCACTCGAATTTTACTTCCTCCCTAACCATGCCCTTTCTTTCTCTAACTCCTCCCTCTAATTGTGCCCTCTCTCTAATTGTGCCCTCTCTCTCAAACTCCTTTTACTCACTAACTCAACGCTCCCTAATCTACCCTTTCTCTCTCTAACTCCCTCCTCTCTCTAACAATTCTCTTTCTCTCTCGAACTCCTTCATCTCTCTATCTGTGCCCTTTCTCTCTCTAACAGTGCACGTTCTCTCTCTAACTTCTCTCTCCCTCTAACTCAAAATGAACTTGGATTTGCAAATCCTTGATCTGCAATTACTTATTCTTTTTTCTGGATTTAAAAATCTGGGAAGTGGGACCAAATGTGGAGATGCATTTTCGGAATTCGTCTCAGATTGGGTGCGGGTGCCAAACCCGTTCCATCGCCTCAAATCCAGGATTGTGAAACCTAGACTGAGATTTCCAAGGATCCATGCCTTTAGTGCGTAGACTCCTTAAAGCACTTTATAGACTCAAGCACTCCAGTGGTTGCTTTGATAAGGTTAGCGATTTGTTCTCTAGTCCAGTTTAGTAAGAAGTGCTTTTGACTGATCCAAGATTATTAGAACTTCTAACACAGTCAAGCATTCCACCTGAATGATAATGACAATCATTTCTAGATTGTTGCAATCAAGATCACATTGCAAAACATGTTTGAAATTGAAAGGTTGGAACCCCCTGGCAGTGGCCAGAGTTGGTGACTACATTCTTGAGCCGGTGTTCCTCTGGGTTGGTACTTAGAAGGGGATTTACTCAAGAAATGTGGGCTGTGGCACTCTTTGGGTCATCAAGAAAGAGATGGTATAACAATGAAAAAAGTACAGATAGATATACAAATTCTGATGACATGCAAAGTTGCATACACTGTGTACAGTTAGCACATGACGACAAGAGACGATCAAATTCAAGTGAATATCTCATGAGTAACGATATCATGGGACAAGTGATGACAAGAGAGAACATCACATCTGAATGAACATCTCATGAGTAGCAATATCATGGAAAACAATCCTCAAACACCATAGGCTCCAATTTGCTGATGAGGATCATGGAGAGAGAGAAGGACCAGTCATAACCTCCAACACCCATATGTTCACTTGAAGTGCCAATGTCCCTCTCTTGGATTACAGTAAATGTATGCCAACACATCACAAAAAAGAATTCCAGGACTGCAGAACTCATTTATTAAGGCAACCTGATTTCAAATAGTTTTGGTACAGAAACTGAAAAAGACTCCAACTAAACTGCACTCCTTGATTTCATGCAGGAACACTATATAGATTCAATGATGTATAATTCCCACTTCCATAACAATTGAATATTTCAACAAGTTAGCAGACTTTGCAGCACCTCTAACAAGGGAAATTTTGAACTGAATTTGAAGTCAAACTACAATATACAACATCTTTTAGTTATTTCATAAAATATGAAGAACAGACAACAAATGGCAAACATTTTGTCATATGAACCCATAGTGCATTTGTTTCGGAGCGCAAGCACTCCCGTTATGTAGGGACTTGGGTGATTCTTGCTGCTTGAAATAGTATATGGAAAAATCGGTATGAAATTTATTGGTGATCAAAGGATTTAAATTGTGCAAGGATATCCTGTTATATAGGCACTTCTGAAACCACTATATAATTTATGTTGGATAGCAAAAACAATGGCATGAAATCTATAATGGTTGATGATTGAAATTTTTTATATTTTATGCAGATTTTCCTTTATATATGAGCTGTGACAATTCTTGCTGCTTAATTAGCATATGGAAAATTTTGGATATACATGTCCACAATTTTGCATGAAATCTCCTGGTGCTATCGATTTAAAATGCACTAGGATACCAAAAAGCCAATACGAGAATACCACAAGTGGCTCCTAAAGTTCTGTAATATGGTGTCTAAAGCGTAACAGGCATCAGTAGTAAAATAAATTATGGATTTGACTAATGGAAGTTCCCAAACTCAATGTTTCAATAACGAGTTAACCAAATGAAGACCTACATTAGGTTTACGGACCTGTGATTTTTTTGTCCTGCAGTTGAAAAACTTGATCACTGAAGGAGATGATTGAAACAATAATAAATATAACCAAACTCCACTACATAGAGCAGAATAATTCTACGAGTCAACTCCACCAGTTAGATGGAGCATAATTGCAAACATAACTCCACTAGTCCGATGCAACAATAAGATGGTTAAACCCCTTCAAGTAGAAGCCATTTTCAAACTTTGTGTTATCATTTTCACATTTACTTGGATAATTCTTGCTGCTTATACCGGTATATGACGACATGGATAATTCTTGTTGCTGAAACTACTATATAGCTTTTTACGGATAACCAAGCCATCACAATGAAATTTATAGGTAATTGAAGGATTTTCAACCAGAATACACTTTGTTATGGATCATGGAAACATCGGCATGAAATTTATTGGTAATCAAAGACTTAAACTGTGCATAAGAGGGAGACAGAGAAATCCACACAAACATTTAAACTTCAGTCAGTGACAACTGCTAAAATTCCAAGTAGAATCAGACATAATCATTAAACTTAGAGCCCATTTGAATAACTACAGTCCCAAATAATTAATTTCAAAATATAAAATCCCAAAAAATATTCACCCAAAATAGAAAACTATGTGAGAATAATATAGCTGCGAAGCAATAATTATGATATAAGAAATGGCAAGGAAATTTCTATCTTGAGCGTGACGACCCTGCTTAGACGCAGAATAATTCCAAACATTGTCCAACACCACTGCCTACTCTCAGAATAATTTTAAAGTAGTCCAATATGACTTATTAGACACAAACGCAAAGATCCAGATCTTGAATTATTAGAACGCATTTTTTAATTTGTTTTTTTTGAGCAACCAATTGCCTTTTTAGCCCCCATTTTAGCAAATTTACCAGCTAGTTTTCCATATATAGCAGCCATTTTGAGACAGTAAACTAAATTCTCCAGAAAAACATAAACAGGACCATCAATAACATAGTTTTATCAAAAAATAATTTACTGATTGGGCCAAAAGAATAAGCAAATTAAAAAGTTAACCTCACTCAAAAATAATTTAAAAGCAAATTAATCAAAAACATACCGCACCTTAGCTTTCGCGATGATCTTCACAGCAACAAGCTGACCCTTTAGCTCGCCTTTTCGTGCCCTAGCCGAGCACGTATGACCAAAATGCCCTCTCCCCACCTCCTTACCCAACTCATACTTGGACGTAAAATTCTTACTGTAACCAAAGTTCTTATCTAATGGCCTCTCAACCTCTGTTCCATCCTCTGGTATGGGACCTTCTTTAGGTTTTTGAGGCCCCAAGCGCTTAACCAGAGAGGCCTTTATGTGTTTAGCAGGAGAAGGAGGAGGAAACGGTCGCTTAAAAAACCTTCTTGGTGTTGACCTAGCTGGAGATGGAGCTATCCCAGCTGGTAAAGGGCTTTGAGCGTGGGGATAAGGGCTTGGCCACGGACTATTAGACGAAGAGTGAACAGGCGTGTTTTTAACCGAGGGCAAAGCTCCATTGCTGGAATTTGCAGGAGGCGGCATTTCCCGGCCATTTTTCCGGCCAACTCCTGCGTCCTCTACTGCAACGTTCTTGCCATAGCACTGGCCCATTGAAGACGCTTTACGACTTAGAGCGAGCGAGCAAGAGAGAGAGAGAGAGAGAGAGAATCAAATCAAACGGCCACGGTTGGATTGGCGATCATGGTTGGATAGGCGATCAAGCTTGGAACTCTTATTTATGACTAAGGTTTTGGAGTTACAAGCGAGAAATGGAGGTGATCCGGTGAAATTCAGGCGAGAGAGGATCTGAGAGGAAAACGTTAAAGGAAAGGAATCGAAGGATTCGTTGCAGAGGATGACAGGCTAAGGACCAAAAGACACTGAAGATTGAAACGTACATAGAGAGAGAGAGAGAACGAGGGCGAAGGAAGGGAGAGAAAGCTTAATAGAAAAGGGTAGCGGGGAAGAGAGAGAATATGCGAGGGTGTATCCGCAGACGGAAAAAAGTGAACCTGGTCGCAAATCCCTATGCACGAAAGCGGGAGTTTCGGCAGGATCTTACTCTCTCTCAAGAATTTCTCTCTCAAATAGCCTGTCATTCTCTCTCCCCAGGCAACTTAAGTATAGGACATTCTCTCTCTTCTTTCTGTCTGATAAAAGTAATGTTTCATGCGGGCTAGACCGCATTTCTAGCGGTTATGTAAGATGGATATATCTAAAAACAATAAAAATTAATGGTCCAAATATTTTTTACTAAAATTATTATTTTTAATTTTTAAAAAATAAAAAATTTATATTTATAATCTTCATGTTAGAGATTACACGTCTTTTAATAATTATTTCTGAAAAATAAATTTATTAAAAAGCCCGTATTTCCACATATATGGGCCTGGCCGCATTAAAACCGGGTCATAACTCTCCTCTAAAACACACTTACTTTTTTTTAATTGGTTGGAAGAGTTTTTATTATTATACCTGCTTCCTGGTGACACTTTTTGCTTATTTATGCCTTTACATTTTGGTCCGATTCAAAGAGAGAAAAGGTCATGTTATCACTTAAATAAGAAAAAAGTTTACAAAAGGTTGCATCCTTAAAATGTAGAAATACGGATGCACCTTCAAAATTTATCGGAGAAGATTGTTTTGATGTTGAAAAACCCTCTAGTTGATCATCTCGATATAGGGATGCATGAATATGACAAAAAAGATTTTGAGTCTCTGAAATAGTGCATCTTATAACACATTATCTAGACCGTCTATTTTCAAGATTTTCATATGTTTGTAGATCTACTTGATTTTAATTTTTTTTGGAGTTTATAATTTTATAATTAGATATGAAAATAGAGTTTCAGATAATCCTAATAATTTTTTATACCAAAATTATACGTTATGATAAAAATTGAACGTGCACCTTAATTTGATTGTTTAAGATTGAACCTTATAGAAACCACACCCCTTAAATAATATTTTAATATCACCTTTTAGTAGTAGGTGTGTGGTTTCCATAAGGTTGCAACCTTAAACAATCCAACTATGGTGCACCTTCAAAATTTATTATAATAGATACTTTTGATGTACAATGTTCTTAGGATTATCTCAAAATCTATTTTTATATATAATTATAAAATTTTAAATTCTAAAAATGGTTAAACTCAAGTAGATCTATAAACATATGAAAATCTTGAAAATGGACTGTGTAGTTGTAAGATGCAAAAATTTTAAGTCTCAAAATCTTTTTATTTTTCATAGTCATTTATATCAATGTCGAGATGATCAATCACAGAGTTGTTCAATATTAAAACAACCTTTTTCAATGGATTTTTGAGGTGCATCTGTAGTTCTACATTTTAAGGTTGCAACCTTATATAAACCTTTTCCTTAGTGGTATGGTACAGTCAATCGTCTTTCTTTGTTTTGTTGTCTACGTGGTGTTGGTTCGAGCAGTGACCGAACTTGCGCCAATAGGTAACCGGTCAAGGGTCACTCAAACCGCCCCACCTCTTCTCTTTCCTAATTTCTACCTCTATTTATTTTTTAAAAAAGTTTATATAAGTGCGAGGCTCTAAACAATCAAATTAAAGTGCACTTCAAAAACTTCACTATAAGAGGTTGTTTTGATGCCCAAATGTCCTCAAATTGATCATTTTGACCTCAAGATGCATGGATATGAAAAAAAAAAATGGATTTTAAATTTTGAAAATAATGTATCTTGTAATGCCTTTTTAGACCGTCAATTTTCAAGATTTTCAAGCTCTCAAAGATTAGCTAGATCTACACTATTTTTTAAGCTTTAAATTTTGTAATTCGATATGAAAATATATTTTAAGGCTTTTACAAAGATTTCGAGCACTAAAACCACATTCCTCGACACTATTTGAAAGTGCCCTGTACTTTAATTTTTTAGAGCCTCGGCTATACAAACCGCACCCATTTATTTTTGGATACGGTTAGCATGCAGGCCAAGCCGTCATATGTAGAAATGCAGGCCCCTTAATAAATCTATTTTTTAGATTGAAGTTTGGACTTAATTTTTAAGGATATATAATATCTAACGTGAAGATTATGAATATAATAAATAAATAAATTTTAAAAATTGTAAATAATAATTCTATTAAAAAATATTTGGATTGTTAGTTTCAATTATTTTTAGATGGACCCCATATTTGCATCCATCCTTAAGATGGATGCTTTATATTTTTGGACCACATATGTAGAAATGTAGTCTAGAAATGTGGTCAAACCTGTATGAAACAATTTTCTTTTATTTTTTAGGTAAGTTGTTTCATGCAGGCTAACCCGTATAAAATCTCAAGTGAGATTATAGAGACATGCTACAATTGCCACCGTCCAACCAAGTCGTGAGATTTTTCATATGGACACCTAAAAAACATTGCCCTTATTTTTAAAGGAAATAATTTATGGAAAGTTACTGCATTAATTTGTAGCATTAAGGTGCATCTAAAAAATCCTTCAAAAAAGGCTATTTTCAAATTGAAAAACCATCTAAACGGTTTGTTGTCCCAAAAATAGTACACCTTAATGCACATTATCAGGGTTCATTTTCAAGATTTCATGCACTTACAGATCAGCTTGATTTCTACAATTTTTAGAATTTCAAATTTTATAGTTTGAGATGAAAATAGATGCTCGGGCCATCTACAATATTTTTAACACAAAAATTACATCTTATGACGAAGTTTGGAGGTGTGCTTAACTTTGATTGTTTAAAGTTGCAACCTTATGCTAACCCACATTTTTTATAATATATCTCTTTTTTTGACAATGTTGCACAGAAATGGAACTTGAGAGGTTGTACTATGAAAACCCAGTCCCTACCTTCTTGATTCAAGTCCAATTCCTATTTTCTACAATGGATCTCTCTTTATTGAAATCTCAAGGTGAGATGACAAAACAAAAGAGTTTTACATCAATGGACTTTTAATTTAAAAAAATTTAGCTAATGTGTTTTTCATGGATTTTCAACGCAGAACTACCAAAACACATTTGATTTGATTTTTAGACCACTTCCATTTTTTTTTTCTAAAAAAATTACTTTTAACGAGAGTGATTTGGTTTTGTTTTGAAGAAATTTAAGTAAATAACAACAAAGAAAAAGACATCTGAAAGGTTTTTAGGGAAATTTACATTAATATATATCTTTTTTTTCCGAATTAAAAATCTATCCATCATATATTCAAAAAATTGGGACGCCGAGCATATATTATGTGGAATAGATTTTGAATTCTCTAAAAAGAAAAGGATATTAGCATAATTTTCTATTTTTTATGGTTAAATGGTATTTTCATTTTGCTTCATACAAAAATAATTTATGAGCTTTTTACTTGTATACAAAATTAATTTATGAGTTTGAACATGGAATTATACGAACAGAAACTCTATATACAAAAAGTCCACATTTACAAACCGCACAAAAAAAGGACACACGGCGATTTCTGCTCTCGTTCCTTTGCAATGGGTCGGTCACCAAATTGGAAACCCTAAAATATTAAGTGCCCAACAGCCGTACGGAGGTTAGCCAATATGATTTAGATTTCCTAAGTTGATCTCCACATTTCCCACTTACATGAATTATTACCTGTGGTTAAAATTTTGATTTTAGAAAAATTATTAAAAAGGAAAAGTTGGGAACAGCCTACTAGCTGATCGGTACAATATAAGCCTAACAATCTAGATTAAATTTGGACCGATCTGATCGACACGGTTTTATTTGATAATATAGTTTTAAATATTGTTTTTACAAATATGAATCACGTGAAATTTTAGGTGGTCATCGTTCTCATCAAAGCACACATAATAAAAAAATTTAAAAATAATTAAAAATTAAATTAATCAAAGTACTCTTGAAACTTTTAGAGGTATTTTGGTCAATTTATTTTTTGTAAATTAATTTTTTTATATTTTAATTAGATGATCATATTTTTAAAAAATAAACGACTCAAAATTTCAAGTGATTTGGATTTGTAAAAAAGAAAATTAAAGTTCAAATAGAAAATAAAATCATGACCATTGGATCGACCCAAATTTCTATCTAGATCCTTGGGTCGTTGTTAGTTAGTAGGTTGTTCCCAACTTTTCCTTATTAAAATATGTTTAATTTATCAACTATATAATATTTTACTATTGGACATTTTGGCGAGTATTTTGAAATGAAAAAGTTTATATAGAGTCGGGGCTCTAAACAATCAAAATAGAGCCCACCTCAAAAATTCCACTAGAAGAGGTTGTTTTGATGCTCATATATCGTCAAATTGATCATCTCAACACCACGATGCATGTATATGAGAAAAAAATAGATTTCAAGTTTTAAAAATAATGAATCTTGTAGTGTATTTTTGGACCATCAGTTTTCAAGATTTTCAAATTCTCATTGATCTACTCGATCTACACTATCTTTTAAGCTTGAAAATTTATAATTAGAGACGAAAATATATTTTAAGGATATCACAAAAATTTCCAGCATTAAAATCTCATTTCTAAACATTGTTTGAAGTTGTGCTTTACTTTTATTGTTTAGAGCCTCGGCTCCATATAAAGTGCAGCCATTTTGAAACTGAATGAAAATGAAATGAGTAGAATATTAAATAAATTAACTCGGATGTAATTTTAATAAATTTTCCTTTTGATTTTTACGTCATTATGAAACTGATAGCTCTAAGGTGATGCCAAAAATTGGACAAAATTCACGCGCTCATTATTATTAATATGGCGCCGTACGCGGTTCTTCGACTCCTTGCAAACTACAAACAAACAATTCAAGGGTCGGGGTATTTTATTGACCCATTCATCCTCCTCAGTGTTTCTCATGCCGCTTTCAATTGTTTGGGTAAAGTGAAAAAACTATCATACGGCACTACCACCTACACAAATTCGTGCAAAAAAGTCATAAGCTTCAAACGACCAATGAGAGACGATCTTCCAAGTAGATTTTCTTTCCTTTTTTTTTCCTGAGAAAAAGGATGACCTGGATCACCCCTCTAAAAAATCAGCAGATTGGTGATACGGATAAGTGATCTAGCTTAAAGAGCCAGTGAATAATAAAAAAAATAATGAATAGAAAATAGAAAAAAAAAAGTAAAGTAGGACTAGTTCGATGACAGAATCAACGGTAAGGAAGAACCTGTCGGTTGTCAATATTTAAGCAGAACCAGACCAGCATGGATGATTCTTGGCTCGAATCGATCTAGTTTTGTCAGATAACGAACCTACAGGAACTAGTCGATTCTCAATATTTAGGTAGAACTAGACCAACCCTGACAATTCTCGATTTGAACCAACTGGTTCTAATACATTTCGCCAATTTTTAAAACCTTAGAAGGCAGTATTTAATGTTTACGTTTTACGCTTTTGCGTTTTAAGCAGTGCAATCACAGCGTTGCTACGAAGAGACCACGCACGAGGCCACTTGTACCATACATTCGTGGTTGTCTGTCGCAAGCTTTAGAACCACTAACGCAACCGAGCAAGTAGTGTGGCTAGTTTTGAAGTGACCATTTTAGATAAAGGAAAAAGTTTATATAGAGCCTAGGCTCTAAACAGTAAAATTGGAGATCACCTAAAAAATTTCACTAGACGAGGTTGTTTTGATGTTCAAATATTCTCAAATTGATCATCTTGACATCAAAATTCATGGGCATGAGAAAAAAATGGATTTAAAGTTTTGGAAATAGTGCATATTGTAGCACATTTTTGGACCGTCAATTTTCAAGATTTTCGAGTTTTCATAGATCTACTCGATTTCATAGATCTACTCGATCTACACTATTTTTGAAGCTTTAAATTTTATAATTAAAAATGAAAATCTATTTTAAATTATCACAAATATTTCTAGTATTGAAACCACATTTCTCTATATTATTTGAAGGTGGGCTTTAATTTGATTATATAGAGCATTGGCTCTATACAAACCGCACCTTTTAGAAAATAGTTGATACTTGAACAAAACAGGATTTTTTTTTTTTTATTGTTCGAAATTCAAACTGTGCATTAAAACTCGATAATTTTTTACCTAGATCATTAAATCGGATGGGAATCGATTAGGACGGAACTGGTTCTTTGATGGTATGGGTTGGCCCAGTTCCCTCCTAACATTCATTATCCCCTTCCTCAGCCCTCACCCTTTTTCTATCTCTTTTTTTTTTTTTTTAATTTCAACTTTTTGGGTTCACCAATTTGGACAGATCCAAATCCGATATGAATTGCCAATCCAATGATCCGATACAGATTTGTGGGTGAACGATCGGCTTTGAAAGTAAGGACTATGTAACCCGAGCAAGTATGCACAATTTAAAATTGATCTTTATTTATTTATATTTATACCACTTGGATCGCTTACAAGTGTCCAAATACAACTTCTGATTAAAAAAAACTAGTAAAAAGCACATGTGTTGCACTTGATAAAGTTTTTTATCATCAAATATTCAGATAAAATATTTTCTAGATACAAAAATGTAAAAGGAATGATAACGCAAAAAATAAGCACATTGATTATTTTAATTTAAATTATTAATAAAAATTCACTAAGTTTGTGCAATAGTAATACTCATCCGAGTTGAAATATATCTTAGAAAAAAATCATGGCATTTCATTGTAAATATTTAAAAAAACATAATTAAAAAATTATAAAAACAATTTTCATAAAAAATTTATTTAAAGAGAAACTGCCTCCGTCCCTCTCTCCCCCCCCCCCTCTCTCTTACTAAAAGTATATATCTCAATTTTATCTTTCTCAAAAAATTTAGGAGGCTTTTAAAAAAAAAATCCGTATTTCTTATTATTCTATCCACATAACTCTCTCTCTCTCTGTCCTCCCCCCTTCTATGGCATTTCTCTCTTTGTCAATATTCTAGAATCTATGTGACTCTCTCTCTATCCATGTAAGACGTATGAACACTGTTTGAAGGGGTTATTGCCATTTGATGCTAAACCCCCTGCGGCGTTCTCCCCCCCCCGAAGTTGCCTTCCTATTTGGCAATAGGGCATGTTCTTTCAACTTTTTGGGTTCACCAATTTGGACAGATCCAAATCCGATATGAATTGCCAATCCAATGATCCGATACAGATTTGTGGGTGAACGATCGGCTTTGAAAGTAAGGACTACGTAACCCGAGCAAGTATGCACAATTTAAAATTGATCTTTATTTATTTATATTTATACCACCTGGATCGCTTACAAGTGTCCAAATACAACTTCTGATTAAAAAAAACTAGTAAAAAGCACATGTGTTGCACTTGATAAAGTTTTTTATCGTCAAATATTCAGATAAAATATTTTCTAGATACAAAAATGTAAAAGGAATGATAACGCAAAAAATAAGCACATTGATTATTTTAATTTAAATTATTAATAAAAATTCACTAAGTTTGTGCAATAGTAATACTCATCT
>NW_006498846.1:5560908-5619008 GCF_000471905.2 Amborella trichopoda
CCCCCTGCGGCGTTCCCCCCGCAAACCGCCCCCCCCCCCCCCCCACGAAATTGCCTTCCTATTTGGCAATAGGGCATGTTCTTTCCACAAACATTAGCTCTATCGGAATTTGTATTAGTGGACAACTAGCTTCTTTTTTATTGTTTTGTCTGGTTGAATTGACAAGGACATTAGTATAAGTCTATGTTGTCTGGTGTTCATATTACCAAACAGTGTTCTGGAATGCTCTAAAATCCTGTTCGGCCTTTCTTCCTATCATTTCTTCTCTTTTCTCTCTCTCGTTCTATCTTTCCTCTCTCTCTCTCTCTACCGCTGCATCCTCTATTATTTCATCCTCTAAAAAACTACCAATTTTGGTCAATATTATTGTATGTATTTTCTTCATGTATTTAAAAATATATTCATCTTTTAAATAGTTAATAAAGGATACATATTCTATAAGGCTGGGCTTATGAAAAAATAAAAGCCTCACCTCAAAATCTTGTCTGAAAAACACTTTAGTCATGAAAAATCTCCAAGAAAGCTCTAAAAATTCATTTTCATAGATAATTATAAAATTTAAAGCTTCAAAAATAATATAGATCAAGCAGATCTATAAACACTTGAAAATCTTGAAAATTGATGGTCTAGACAATGCATTACAAGATGCACCATTCCCCAGTCTTGAATTCCAATGGTTTTATGTCCATGTATCTCAAGGTCAAGATGATTGGATTTAAGAGTTTTTTGGCATCAAAACAACTATTTCTAGAGAATATTTGATGTGCACCTTAATTTTATTGTTTAAGGCCCCAACCTTACATAGACGTTTTCCATGTATAAAACCTTATATGTGCAAAACCTTGTAGCTTAAGAACTTTAATGCATTCAGCCTTTTCGTCCAAATGGGAGATGTTGGAGTACAATTACAAAGACTTTATCACTATCATTAACTATCATGGTCCTATCATGGTCCCTCTCTCTTTCCGTTGTTGATGTATATTTAACAACATTATTTGATTTCTATATTAGTCTTATATTTCATAATTGTCTTTAACTAGCTCTTACGGAATTTGCCATTTTCTTTCTTTTTTTTTGCCATGTCCCAATAAAAGTTTCAACAGTCATATTTAAGAGAGAGAGAGAGATAGTTATGGAGATGGAAGGCGCTATAGATCTTAGGGAGGGAGACTTATCAATCATGCAAAACATGCCCTAAATGTCATCAAAGCAAGGGCATAAGCACAAACCAAAATAAATAAGGGCTAGCTATGCCAGTGTAAAATATAAGAGCAAACATAAAGAGCTTACTTGCATAATCTTGGTTACTATATGCTTGATAAACCATTTCCGCTCTCCATATATTTTTGCTTCCTATACCTATTTTAGTAAGAATTCTACATCATCTAATTTTTTTTAACTTTCATTCTTTTTGGGAAAATTACGTACAGGACAGTTTTGGGGTCCATTATTACAATCTTGTCCATTTTTTCTCAAATATTATGACCAAGTTCAACCCTAGCTATTAGCAAGATCCAATCGACCCATCGATAGCGTTGTTTTGACGTCTCTGATATTGGTCAACCTTAAATAGAACGCAAAAACAGAAAAGAAAGGTAATTCCCACTAGTTCAATGTTCGACATGTCAGACTAAGGGACAAACTGGAAAAAAAAATTACGGGCTGGGGGTTTAGACCTGGGCATAATATGTGGAAAAATTTGAACTAGAATGAAATAAGGGGCCCAAAACTGATCCATACATAATTTTCCTTTTCTCTTTCAAGCAAGCTTAGTTCTCATGGGACATATAGATTATAACATGTCCAAACCATATAAATGAATAATTAACTTGAGAGATCGAGAATCTTAATCAAGAAACCTCTCAATTATAAGTACAAGCAAATACCCAAGAAAGTACAAAGTAATGACATAATCACACAAAAGAAACACCAATTAATGAGCTTGACCTAAACTAATTAAAGCAAAACTGAATTAGAAAACACTAAATCCAATATATTTAAAGAACTAAAATAGGAAGTAGGGTCTCCTTGAAAAGACAAAAAGAGAATAAAACAAAAATAAAGAACCTAGAACCCCATAATCAAGAAGTTAAAATAAGGGAAGATTTTATAGAAAAAGAAAAGCCCCACATCAAAATTCACTTAAAGTTATATTTCAAATATCGAAAAGCTTTCAAATTGATCAAGTTTCAAGTGTTCATGGATCCATACTCTTTTTTAGGTAGGAATTTGATAATCCGTTGTGAAAATAAATTTTAAGGCTATCTTGGGGATTTTTTATGCCTAAAGTTTTTCGGACACGATTTTGAGGTGAGGCTTTTATTTTTTTCATAAGTCCAGCCATATAGAATCTATATCCTTTATTAAATATTTAAAAAATGTATATATTTTTAAATACATGAAGAAAATATATACAACAATATTAATCAAAATTGATAGTTTTTTAAAGCATGAAAATAACGGAGGACGCATGTGGTAGAGAGAGAGAGAGACAGAGAGAGAGAGAGAGAGATTCTTTTGGGTTCATCTTTGTTGGGGACATAAATCAGTGAGAGCTTTCACCCCTTTATCGCATCTTCATATTCTAGTTTTAGGCAAGAGTTGTTGGGCTTTCATGGCCATTAAAGGTTTTATGAGAGCAACATGTAATCAATATTTGATATAGTGGAACATGAATTCAATGGGAGTGTGGTCCTTTGTAGACCATGATAGGCAAATGCTATTTGCCGATCCTCAGATTTGGCTTGACATGCTAGACCACTTGAGTTGGAAAACCCTTATTACCTACGCATGGAACAAAACCGAGGAGAGTTTATGAGTTATCCATTGATGAGGTCGGAGTTTCTTAGGAGAGGGAGAAAATGGACTGTGTGAACCTTATGTATGATTGTTAGCCTTTAGAGACAAGGGCCAAAGCCTCATTACTGAACCATCATACGATATGTACATATGATAGTTGTATTAAGAAAGCGAACCACTATTAAGGGTGAATCATGTAGATATGCGAGAGATTACCCCTATGCACCATAAAGCTATGGTTGCATCTGGTCTAGATGACCATGTGATCGTCTCTAGGGGAGAATCTGTGATCCATAGATTGTGATTGTGTCATCTTACTTATTAGCTGACTTTGGTAGCCCAATCATGAGCCCCTGTATTGGTCTGCAGGTCATAGAAACTACTGGGTCAGTTTGAGAAAGAAAGTGTGGATTATAGTATATAATAGAAGATGTAGTGCTTCAACGATATTATATATTCCTAGACCTAGACGGATCTGATTCCCATCAAAATTATTTGTATCGAATTATTTTGATGTTATATGATATTTAGATTGATTATTTGAATTTTAATGAGTATCTAAATATTTTATTTTTGTAAAAAGATTTTATAAATTAAAAGATATTCAATTTTTAGTGTTTAAATATTCAAAAAAAAAAAAAATTTATTTCTCATATTGTAAAACTCAATGTTATAATTTTAACAAGCATATTTAATATAGAGTCCCATGGGGGCCCACCATAAATCCTTATATAAATATACATGGCGACCACCCATGATCTACATGGGTGGCATGCCCCACTTAAAGTGGGTAGTCCTTTTGTTTCGATATGCCTTGTTGAGCAAGGCATGGAAACAATTAACATGATATGTTTTAATGGAAACCTAAGGAGATTGGACTTCTAAAATGAATACCTATAAATAAAGAGATTTATATAAAGATAGATATTATCTGATATTTTTCATATTTTATATTTGATGGGATAAATGTTTAAGAAGCTGAAAGATAAGGTCCTACATCATCTTTTGAATCATAATGGCTGAACTAAGGATTGAATGACTTAAATCTCTTGCCCAACATGCCTCCTATGCTTAATGGTCTGAAACTAATCTCCATAAGGATGACTAACCTTAAAGAAACTCTAACCCCTGTAAACTCGATAAATAGGGGTCCTCTCTCCTATAAATCTCAACACCTCTCATTTGTCTCTTCTCTCTAAGATCTCTCTCTCCCTTAAACATATTTCTTGAGTTAGAAATAGGGGGCACACCCCACACATACAAGGTAATGAGGCCTTGTGATTTATAAGATATTCCATGTTGCTCTCATATTGATTAAGGATTGTAGTCAAGGATTTTTCATACTTCAAATCTAAAATATACCATTGATCCTGCGTGCTATTGGAGGAGGAGAGTCGGCGTGGGGTGTAATAAGTTCGGTTGAGGTAATCTTCTGACATTTTGCTTTGTGATTTGCAATATTTTATTTCTTATGCTTTTTTAGTTCTATAAACATTGTGTGGGTTTTATTCATTGAATAAAAGAAGTTGTTACTAGTGGTAGTAAGTTAGAACCACTTTTCTTTATGTATTTGTTTATTTCAAGTAAATTTTAATGTACTTGGACCTTGTGAGTGTTTTATTTGGTGAGAAAAAAATAAATAAAAAACTATATACACCATGCTAGATCACCTTGTCCATCTTTCATTGGTATTAGAGGGAGGTTCCTTGCTGCCATATCTCTTTTATTTCACTGTTTTGGTGAATTGAAAATCAGAGATCTGAAAGAAAATGGCTTTGTGGTCGCATTTGAAACCTCTGGAAAGATTATTGGTATGATTGCTACACCGAAGGTTGGGGCACTAATATAAACAAGAAGAAGATGTATTTCTCATTTAGTGATATTTTGTATTTTTGAGAGTAGGATATTCTTTTAAAATTTCAGTGGAAAATCATGGAGGAATTGAGAATTATGGACTCATCATTGAGAGGTGCCAGTTTTGAACCATTAAAATCTAGGAAATGTACATTGAGTGCCATGAATTTTTCCACCAGGCAAATAATTTTATTTGTAAGTCATATTTGACTATAACTCTTCAAATTAAGTCTACTTTAAAAAATAAAATAAAATTTTATGAAAAAAACCCTTGTGGTTTGAAATATATTGTTCTCTTAATGAAGGGTACATAAGTGTTGTTTTCTGCAATGAAAATTGTTTCAGTGACATGAATGCTATGATTTTATTTCCTTTCTTAACAAAATATTTTGAGGCTCACACTGAGTTCTTAAGATGACATTTTAAGCTTAGTTTCTAACAAAAATTATTTTAGAGAGAAATATCAATGGGAAATAAAGAAACACATTTCCTTATTGGAAAGAGGTCATCCTAAATTTATGCAGTTTGGTATGTTTCATTGAAATATGAACATCTATATTTGTCAAGCCTACTTAACATAGTGATATGAGGCCTACAGAAAAATATTTGTTGCCTTTTTCTGTCGACTTTTAAATAAAATAAATTTGAAAAGAAACTCCATGTATGTAGAGAGAAAAAAAAATTTTATTAGATAGCATTCATCCTAAAATTCTGCAGTACAACATATTTTACGACATGAATGCCACTTATTTAATTTCATGAAGAGTAATATTATTTTGAATTCACACCGAAATGTTGAGTTTTGATTTTGAGTCTAGTTTTCAACAGAAAATGTCTCAGGAAGAAAATATTTGTGGATTGAGAGAAATAATTATTTTATTGAGAGGTATGCAACTTGATTTTCTGCTGTGAAAACTATATTGTGATGTGAATATCACTAATTAATAGACTCATTAAATGATGTGATTTGGGGGTGACACTGAGTATTAATTTTATAATTTTGAGTCTTTTCTTTTATACTAAAAAAGTTTCAGAAAAACTCTTTGTGAGTTGAGAGATATCATATTTTTTTATGGGATGCTCATCTTTTATTCTGCAGTTAATCGAAAGATGTGACATGTTAAAGCACATCTTTGTGCTCCTCATAATAGAGGTCTTTTTTTTTTAGGCTCATACAATGTTTTATAAGTATGCCATGAGTAAGTTTGTACTTGTCGAACTTCAGAGATAGGGAATACAATGTTGGGGAGATATGACACTCTGTGTGAAGGGTGCTCAATCTGGGAGCTACAGAAAATAGAAGAAACACAATACATTTGCAAGTATCTTGGTTGCTCTTCGTAATGAAGGGATATGCAGAGAGACTTGGTGACAGTTTAGAAACTCTAAAAGATCAGTGAGAAAATCAAAATTGTGATTTTTGGAGTGATGGCATGAACAAGAGTGTTTCTTCATGGTATAAGAAAGGGAGAATCCAAAGATCGAAGAAATAGGCACTTTGATGACCAAGTGATTATCCATCAGCTATGTGCTCTCTCAAGACTACAAAAATTCGTCAGCAAAAAAAGCCAGGTTCAAGTATGCCCTGTTACCACATACTACGTGATTATAAGGTATGATAATTATCCCACATTGCATGGTAATGTCATATAGGGAAAGATGATTTATTAATTTATTCATTATCCTTTATGTTTCTTTGATTATATATTGGCTGGTTTTGTGTATATGTATGGAGTATATGGACATTAATTGATATATGTTAACAAGTTTGAAAGAGCCAGTTATTCAATACCCTATATTTTTGTGCCTCTTTGTAATTGCGTGAATTACTTAAGGTAGTAAAACACATGGAGTGTTTTGATGGAACCCGATCTTGGTAACTATTCTCTTAATAATGTCAAGTGATATTGAGTGTTACATGTGATGGGGATCTCATGTTTAGATATCCAATTTTTTGGCAAAGAAAATATGTATATCTTGGATACTTGTTGGATTTGATAATCACCTTTTAGTCATATTTTATTTTGGATAAAATCATAAGTTGGACTTTATGATTTGTTTTTGTGGCTATAATATGACGTGGTAAACAATTCAAGGTGTATGTGGTAAAATGATTTTCAAAGGCTAAGTATGTTCTTTGAAAGTTAGATTAGACCATTTATATTGAAAAACCTAGGTTTATGGATATAGTTTTGAGAAAACTCCATAGTCTAGCTAGGTCCACTAAGTCTTTTATGGAAGATCATTCTAAACCGCCATGCTATTTTCTATCTAATTCTCGTGAAAACATACTGTCAAGAGTTTTTGATAAAAGGAAAAACATTATCTTGAAGGTATTTTATAAAGATGGGAGAAAGTGTCTTTTATCTATACAATGGTTTTAAATACCCATAATTATTGACTCATGCTCTATGGTATCGATTATATGTCATGTTAATCAGTTCTTTGGGATCTTCAATTACCTAAGATCACGAACCATATGGAATATCATAGGAAGGCCGTCTTGGTAAGCTTCCTTGAAACATGTTACGTGGATAAGATAACTTGGTTTGTATAAGTTTACTACCAAGAGACTAGTGTGGTTGAACCTTTGTGGTTCAAGAAGGTTTTACATATTGTGAAACTAACAGCCACTGAGTTATGACCTTAAGCCAGGAAAGACCCTAAATGCTCATTGTTTCCTACAGGGTTATATGCTCATCCCCATGGGAGTTAATGCTCCTCACTCTGGGCCCCAAACTGCCTAGGGCTAATGAGTCACCTAAAATTGAGCCCCATTTGGGTTGTCATACTCCCATTGAAGTGACAAATGAGTGTAATGGTGTTGAGGCGTTGAAAGACCACATAAATCCATCACAATCGTCATAGGAAAAAGGAAAGGTTGAGGGGTACTAAGGTAAAGAATGTCTAAGTGAAGGAAGGCAAGGGCAATGCTCTCCTAGGGACAAGTGCGCCTTGGACCGCCTCCCTACGAGAAGATTGCTCACTGCGCTCATGAATGAACTGAGCCAAAGTAGGTACAAAGTGTTCATTACATTGAGTATGAGTGAATTGGCTGGATTGTTGATTCAGGAGGGAAGAAACATATAGCAAGAGATGTAGACAAGTTCATGGAGCTTCACCAAGTTCCAATTGGAAGCATGAAGACTTTCATGAGAAACAATGCGATCGAAGACACGGTGGGTTTGGGCACCTATCATTCACAATATTTTGATCTAGTTGGACCATGCTCCTTCTTGAAATTGTCTATGCTCTTAGGATAAGAAAGAGCCTAGTTTCAGTCGCTGACTCTCTCAAGAAGGGCATTTTTTTGTTGTCAAGTAGTAGACTACAAATTATACTCAAGGATGATTCAATTTTAGGAGGATTTCTAGTTGATGGACATTTTAACTTGGGTATATTTTTTTAAAATTTTCCTTCTCTTTATTTTTGTTAATGATACATCCTCCTTCCCAGCTGTTGTGCCTGTACTTTTGTGTAAGCATGTGTGTGCGTGTAAACATATAAAAGTGACTCCAAAATAGCTACAACAAACAAACATACAAGAAAATCGAATACAAAATTTTATTAATGGTTTGATGTAGCTGGCACTCTTAGACCATCCTAGTATTGTAGCTGCCTGGTGAAGCCCTTATGCTCTCTCTCTCTCTTTGGCTTGCTTCAAGGGGGGTTTAGGTGTGCCTTGTTTGGGTTTGATTAGAAGGAGTATCTTTCTCTAGGATTTGAGTACCTAGAGGTAGAATTACGGTAGTTCACTTTCTCTATCTAACGGGAGTTTCTCTCCCTAAGTTGGAGTCCAATTGTAGAGAATTAACTAGGGTTGTAACCATGGGTAAAGTTTGGGGTAGAGACCTAACTATGGTTAGGGTAGAGAGCTAAATAAGGTTAACACAAGGTGAGGGCCTCTCTCTAGGAAGGCACTCTCTCTCCCTAGAATTCTATAGACCCTAAACTATGTAAATGACCTCCCACTCTCTAGCCTTCCAACCTTCTATAAATGAGGGTCTCAAGCCCTTTTATAGAAACATGTTACCTTATTGAGTTTAAACCATTGACTTAATTGGTTAGCTCTTGACGATTTGCAACGCTACTGGTTAGGTGGCTCGATCTCGTCTTCTGGATCTAGATGCTCTGACGGCACGTATCTCGGGTTTTTAGCGAACCTGGGATTTGAGAGCGTTCTCTCAAAACCTTGCTTAGGAGCAAGAGCAGATATACCAACCGATGAGAGAGGAATTTAAGGTGGGTTTGGGACTTACTTGGGCTGGCTCGCGTGGGCGCCCTTTTAGATCACGAAGAAAGGCCCCCAGCTGCTTTAGCTGGTTCGGAATCGCCTCCCTTGACCTGCAATCCTCTTGTTTTCTGCACAACACTTCTATGGTTCATTGGCGAGACAAGTGAGTCGAAGAGACCCACCCTTGTCTTAAGGCATCGCATGCTCATATGAGGGAGTGATGAAACAGACGGCTTCCAATAAAGAGAGAAAGGAGAAGAAAACTTGACAAAGGAGTGAGACTAGCATGATGGCCAAAAAGCTATTGATGGTAGCAAGACAGGCATGGTTCTCAAGACTAGCACGAAGTCAATACTACTCTAAACTGAGACTGATATGGCGGCGCTAGGCTAAGTCTACCCTCAATCAAGTTAGGGGAGAAAAGAATGAGGAGGCAAAAAGAGAGCGAAAAGGAAGTGAGTGAGACGGCTGAGGGGATAGGGTCCCGACGACGATAGCTGTTGCCACCCATGACCGTGGAGTAGCAGTGTCACGACCTTGGAATGACACTAGACACTATAGCTCATGGCTAGATGGTGAGTGGAGGCCTATGGACAACGCTAGATCGCTGTTGGCAACATAAGCAGGTAATGCGCCCTTGCGCGAGCAGTGATAACCTCTCATGGAGCGTGCGTCGATAGCCATTTGCGAAGCGTGCGGTGGTAGTTCTCATGAGGCGCACGACGACAGGTGTGGGATGCAAGGGAGACGGTGATGAGCATCGAATGCCGGGAGGAAGCTCGCGGACGGCTATGGGCACCTAGTCCACGAAGAAAGCTCGCCGGCGGCTATAGGTGTTGCCGAGGCCTCTAGCGGGTGGCAATAGGTATTGCTGTTTGCAATAGGCACGCAATAGGGGAAGACCCCTGTGGGCGGCAATGAGTTTCACCGTCTGGGCTCTTCACTGAGATGTCGAAGCTACATTTGCGGACTACAATGAGCAGCGTCATTTGCAGGCCTCACTAGGAGAGAGAGACAAATGAACAAAAGGGGAAGATGACTCGCGCATGGCACTGGCATCACCATGCGCTACCTATGAGACCAAGGGAGAGGCATGCATGGCACTGTCACTGCCGCACATGGCCTTCATGAGGAACTCAGATGGACAAGAGGAAGAAGAAGAGAGGAAGAGAAAGAAGAAGAAGAAGAAAGAGAAGAAAAGAAAAGGAAGAGAGAGAAGATCTACCTGAGGCCTAGGGGTACCGATCAAAAGTTTCTCTCACTTTTCGCTCTCTCCAAACGTGACCCAACAATGGTAAGAAAGAGAAACTGTATTAAGTAAAAATTGTCTCTTTTGTGAGGGATTGAGTACTTTGGTGCTTACAATGATGATACGTATATATAGAATTTGCCCTAAATATGGGTGGATGATAAAAAGGAACCCTAATTGCTAAAAATTAAGATTAAATTGAATTAAAAGAAATTGGAAAATAAGGTGAAAAATAACATATTTGCCCCTTCTTAACAATTTGTGGAATTTCAGTACAGTCCTTGTGTTGCCTTAGAACTTGCGTGATATTGCATGGATGATCAGGGATTGTTCTAATGCCCAGTTGATTGCAAGATTATTATTTTCTTATAGGGCTCGACATGAATTTGATACCAACTTCGAGCCAAGGATCATGCTTTTAGTGCACGATCATGTGACTTGAAATTTGAATGAATCTTGAAACTTCAGATCGATTGTGTGCTCATTCCTTGATTTTTTCTATGATTTCTTCGTTGGAGTACATTGAGCATGTCATCACTATCACGGGGTACCAAACACAGCTCAATTCCGTGTCCGGATGAAGATTTTGCAACCTTGGAATTTTGTTCGGAATTTGGAATTCTGACAAAGGAATTTGCAGTGGCTTCGTCTGCTTTGTGTGCAGAATCTAACCGTTCATCATGTATGGGGTTCAGGTCAGATATGGCTTGAGACCTTATGCACGCGATGGAATTGATCTCACATCCATCAGACTTGCGAACAGAGTGATTTGGCTACTCGAGCGAGGCACGATGCTACTGAATTTTCTGCACTTTCTTCACGAATCAACAACTCCTCTTTAGATTTTCTTCTCTCTCGGGTATCGTCACGGGGCGTGCCACATATCGAATCGCTCGTACTGATGCGACGAACATGCTCACCAAATTTGAGTACGATCCGACTTGAGATGGGTGAGATATGAGTGTTGAAATTCACTGGTCATGACTATCCCTTCAATGGTGTAAAGTTGCAGCGTGATCGCACGGGAAGCGTGCGGCTCCTCATGTTTTATTCTTAACTTCTTCCTGGAGTGTCCATTCAAGCTAAAATTTGATCCCTGGGGGTTTTCAACCATGCCGGATCCAATGGTTGTGGTCCCATAGCAAATTGAGACACTGACAATGTAGCTCTAGTTATAAGGACCATTTTAGGATGCTAGAGGCCGATTTTACTGGAACTGTTTCTTAGTCTGCACTGTCTTAGACATGTCGAAATATGATGAAAATTGGTAAGAGACTTTTGAGATACTTTTGAGAGACTTAATGAAGATCTTAGTTAGTTCTAGGGTTATTCTGAGACTGTTAGAATTTCCATTATTTCCTTGGCTTTTATTGAGTGGGGCCCCCCATGATGATGAAAAAAATCTTCCAACAGTATGCCACGTCGAATGTTGTGCTTTGAGAGAATCGAAAAGCAATCATTAGGGAAGTTTGAGGGATCTTGTCGAAGTCCTCACCCTCACGGGACTATTTGTGATTATGACGCATTAGGCCTTTGTAGGGACCTCCTCAGACATAATCAGACTTGAGGGATCTTATCGAAGTCCTCACCCTTGATGGACTATTTGCGATTCTGAAGCATGAGGCCTTTGTAGGGACCTCCTCGAATAGATTTAGGCTTGAGGGATCTTGTCTAAATCCTCACCCTCGATGGATTATTTACGATTTTGAAGCATGAGGCCTTTGTAGGGACCTCCTCGGACATAACCAGGCCTGAGGGATCTTGTCGAAGTCCTCACCCTCGATGGACTATTTGCGATTCTGAAGCGTGAGGCCTTTGTAGGGACCTCCTCAGACCGAACCAGACATGAGGGATCTTGTCGAAGTTCTCACCTTCTATGGACTATTTGCAATTATGTAGCGTGAGGCCTTTGTAGGACCTCCTCGGGCAGAACCAAGCTTGAGGGATCTTGTCGAAGTCCTCACCCTCGATGGACTACTTGCGATTATGAAGCGTGAGGCCTTTGTAGGGACCTCCTCGGACAGAACCAGGCCTACGTGGAGGCCACGTGCTAAGAGCCTTTTGGTCGGCACTGTTCACTGTTACACCAGGTTTACTTTTGATGCTTAGGGTATCTCTGTTGTTTCCATTTAGTGGGGTCCAGTCGGGGGCTTCTGACCTATCTCGAAAGTCTGGTCCCATGTAGGCTAGGGGATTTAGTGAGGAATACCCTGAAGCTTGTGGCAGGTTAGACCCTGGCTTTGCCTATTTCTTACCTTCGTGATGGTTAGCATTTAGGAGGGATCTTTTGGTCATCGTCCTCACCCTCAAGGACTCTTGTTGTTGTTGATGTTGAAATATGAGAGATCTTATGCGGCTCTCACTCTCTGATGAGCCAATTTGTGTTGTTGATTGAATGCTGACATTTGAGGATTTTAAGTAGACCTCATTAGGATTGTGATTGTTTAGGAATTGAGTGTCGGCTAAGGCGTCAGTCATGTGTCAACCTGTGTCATCGGTCCAAGCGCCCTTTTGCGGATTTTCACTTGAACAGGGGAAGTGGCGCGGTAAGGACGGTTTTCGCTAACTTCTGTTATTTTTGGGCTCTTTCACCAATGACCTTGCAGTCATGTCCATCCTTTTCGTCTATTTTTGCTCACGATGCCCTTTTGGGGTCTTCACACGAAACTCTTTCACTCATGGTTTCGTAACCATGCCTATCCGTCATTTTTACTCATGGCGTTCCTTTGTACAGGTGTACACCATGCCCATTTTTTCGTGTGAAGGCGTGTTTAGGGTCATGCCTTTGAGACCTGTGCGCAGTCTTTTAACGTCATGCGGCCAGGATGTGTACTATAGTTTAAGGTCATACAACTGAACCATAATGGTGATGAATGACAATCTATAGAGGCCATAGAGTGAGTATGGTAGTAGTTTCAACTCATGTTGGAGAAATGACAGAAGGCTACCTATGAAGGGAGAATGATGGGTGAAGAATGTTGACCCACTAGTTGACGGCGAGTATGGGTGGCGAGATGGCTCGCCATTTTGTGAGCATGAGTGAGACTCACTGGGGAATGATGAAAGATGGTAATGATGAATGGACTCACTGAAAAGGTAATGAAGGTGGTACGCGCACATGACTGGGTCGGTTAGGGAAAACGTGTGTGAAGATGCATATAAAAGGGGTGTGCGTGTATGTGGAGGCGTCTTTAAGGTTTTGCCTCTTGGACCTGTGTGAAGCAGTTTAACGTCATGCGGCCAGGACGTGCACTATGGTTAAAGGTCATATAGCTTGGACCGTGGTTATGCAGTTTAAAGTCATGCAACTAGACCATGCAGTTTAAGGTCATGCAATTAGATCTCTGCTATTGTTTAGGGTCATATAGTTTGGACTGTGACTGTGCAGTTTAAACTCATACAATGCGGACCATGGCTGTGCAGTTTAAGGTCATGCAATGCGGACCATGGCTGGGCAGTTTAAGGTCATGCAATGTGGACCATGGCTGTGCACTTTAAGGTCTTGCAATGCAGACCATAGTTGTGCAGTTTGAGTCGTGCGACGAGGACTAAGCAATTTAAGGTCATGAAACTAGACCTTCGCTACAGTTTAAGGTCATATAGTTTGGACCGTGGCTACACAATTTAAGGTCGTGCATCATAGACCGTGGCTGTGTAGTTTAAGGTCATGCAATGCGGACCATGGTTGTGCATTTTTGAGTTGTGCAACGAGGACTAAACAGTTTAAGGTCATGCAACTATACCTTTGCTACAATTTTGGGTCATATAGTTTAGATCGTGGCTGCGCAGTTTAAGGTCATGCAGCACAGACCGTTAAGTGGTGAAGGCATGCGACTCCATGGGGTACAAGGCCGTCACCAGAGACCGGACTCCCAGAGGAGTGAGATTCTGATGCAGGGAATGAACTTTCTGAAGAGGCAGGATAGTGGTCCAGAGGGGAGTGTCGCGGCATGATCGTCTCACTAAGTGTTGGTTGGCACACACAACATTATGCTTAGATGGTGCATGCCAGCGTTAGGTATTTTTTGAAGAGCACAGCTTTAAATCCTTGACGGAGGGCACAACAATAGCCTCTGGGTGAAGGCACACGGCGATGGCCCTTGACGAAGGCGCACGACGATGGCCCTTAACGAAGGCATGCGATGATAGCCTCTGGGAGAAGGTGCACGAGGATAGCCCCTTTCGGGCCTCGGGCTTGACCCACCTTGGCCTGGTCTTATTGCCGTCAGAGGCTGGGGACCGGAGCATCATTTCAACTTTATCAAGGGTAGTTTGCAGCATTGCTGAGTATAAAAGGGGAAAAAACCCTCTTTTAATGTTTTACAGAAGGGTAAAACAATAAAAGAGATTTTTAGAGAGAGAGAGAGAGCTAGAGCTTATGGGAAGGGATTTTTGGTGAGAGATTTCTAGGCTAGAACTTGCAGAGGCAGGCTGTTAGGAACTTTTCTGGTGAGCTTCAGGGGGTCGCAAGTCCTTGCAGTGTGATTGCGAACATCGTCGGGGAGTGCTGAGGCTCTCCGAGCAAGGAATAGGGTTTCTCGAGGCCTTAGCAAGATTTTGCAGTGGTGCTTTTGCCGGGGCTTGAGTGTTTCTCTGTTGGTTCTGCGGTTGACGGGAGGTTGCAGAGAGTTCAGGGGGCTCTGTCGGTCCTCTAGCTATTGGAGGAGAAGAAGGAGTAACAACAACAGGTTTACCGGGTACTCACTTGAATTTCGGTGAGCTTGTGGCAAATTGTTGAAGTACAAAAGCTGAGAAAAGGGAGATCCGCAGGGCTCAAGGAAGCTTTCTGGGGATTCCGGTGGTTTTCTGCCAACTCTAGTAGTGAGTAGAAGGTGGGAAAAGGCTTTTTGGTGAGCAGGAGTAAGTTCCTGGTGTAAAGGGGAAATTCCAGTGGGAACCCGAAGGCTTGTGGGCCTGTAACGGTCGAGAGACGAAGGATCGTGGGACGGCGAATGGTCACCCTCTGCACGCGCGGTGATAGGCCACACCACAGGTATCAAGTGGCGTGTCTGTATTTCGAGGAACGCACATGCGGTGCGTGCTTGACAACTGGAGCACAAGCATTAACACATCTTGGTCTCCAGACGGCGATACCATCTCAGTGGGAAGACGACAATAATCTTCCCCCTTGGCTGTGGGACGACGATACCTTGATAGCATTACACCCTGAGTGCCCAATCGGTGATACGCCTTTGTGAGCGCAATCTCTTTGCGGCCGCCTAGCGTCCTTTGCCAGTGAAGCTTTTGGTCTAACGGCTGCGTCTTCAGGTTCCATTCCAAATGTGAGGAATCTCCCGCGACAAGGGGAGCTTAGTATTGCTAAATTCAATGGTGACGAGGGAAGATAAAGGTGGCCCTTGAGCATCACCTTTGTGAGCACCCCCGTCCAGTTGGTGACGAGGGAAGATAATGGTGGGAATGTGAGTATAGAAGAAGGGCTAGGCCTTTTGCATTACCTACACTGAAACATAGCCTCTAATGAGAGCTTACTGACTCTAGGCAAGCGGATGGTGGAAACCCCGGGTATGAAATGGTCTTCTGTCAGCTTGCGCGTACAAGAAGAGCACCAGTGCTTGAGTGGGTGGTACTCCTTGTGGACCATGAAGGTGTTGAGGCGTTTCAGAAATACCTTGAGACATGCTTCTTTGGTGGCTGCCCTTTAGTGCTCGGCGGCCTACTACGACCGTTGCTCTAACATGGTCAAAGTGTTGTTGGAAACTTGGAGCCATGCTAGCAACACATGGTTGCTTGTTCATGGGGAGGCAGGGATATTCCTGATGGACCTCCACTTTGTTGGAGGGATGCCGCTCCTTGGCATTATGTATGATGAGTTCATTCCCCCAAACTCAGTCATTTTTGGCGGGCAAAAAGTAGGTAAAGAAGCCCCACCTGCTGAGCTTCGAGAATTATTCGAATCTATCAGCGGCTTTATGATGAGCCCAAAAGTGGGCGAGTCACCTTCGCCAAATGGGTAACGTTCTTCTTCGGTGACTATACAGACGAAGATGGTCCGTCGCCGAGAAAAGAGGGGAAGGAAACCCCACCAGTTTTCGAGCTATGGAAGAAGAACAAGCACATTTACCTGGCGGCTTACTTGGTGCTCTTCTTGTGTAAATTTTCCTTGCCAGGAGGGGCAGACATCATTCTTCCCGACACTTTTATGTGGCCTGCGACATGGTGTGAGGGAAGGAGTACGCACTCGCATAGCCCATTATGTGCAGTATTTATCATGCCTTGGGAGCCATTTCGAGGGGAAGGCAGTATCAAGGGGATGAAGGAGGGAATGGTGTCGTAGATGGTGAGGCCTTCCTAGGAGATTTCAAGACTCCTTTCCTGGTCCATTATGTTTATGACTGGCTTGGAGCTTACGTCCCGGACACATACTTCAGAACCAAAGAGTTAGAGGACACTGTCCCATTTTTGCTGAAGATTGCTGGGCAAAGGGCAATTTTCTATCCCCCAGGCCATGCATGTAGCTTGTTCTTCAATGATCACCTCCACATGACCCAAGTGGCATTCCCAGTTGGAGGTCTCACAGATCGTGCGTATGTGGAAGAGCTGGGCCACCACCTAGATGGTGACTTCACCAACCCCAAAAGAATTGATGTTTATGCTGAGTGTGAGAGGCGCGGTTCTTTCCTATCGCATTGCCCATGGTGCGAAGCTTGAGGGATTATTTCCTCATTGGTTTGCCCGATAGCATGGGCTGGATCAGGGCTGCCCGTTCTCCGTATTGTTTGAGAAGCGACATAGCAGGGCAGCCCATTAGAAGAAGGACGAGTTGGGACCCTCAAGGAGATTGGCTCTCAAGGCACATTCGCACTGCCTAGGCCACATGCTTGGAGACCACCAAGGTCAATAAGTATGTGTTGCCCCATTTTGGCAAGACAGTATGGGCAATCGAGGCCCACGAGCACTGGTGGAGAATCACAAACAAGGGGTATTGGGACATGGAAGACCCTTGGAAAGGGGAGGGTAACTGCTGGAGCCAAGACACAAGGCAGTATAAAATGGTTAGGACCCCTCCTCTAGGCAAAATTTTTACCTTGGGCTTCCCTCATGACTGGTGCACGGTCAGGCGACCTCGCCAGACTGCCGTGGATGAATTTTTGCCATGGTTTCTCAATATGGAGAAAAAGGTAGAGCTCATTTTGGCAACCTCTCTACCATCTTCAAATGGAAGGAAGGCCGCAAAGTCCCTGGGCATGAAGGGCGTCCAGTCCAGGATTTGAATAAGCTGATAGGGAGCGGCACTCACAGCAAGTTAGCCACCAGTTATTCCAAGTCTGGCACCTCGAGGGCTGCTGCGCCCAAGCAAGCAAAAGAAAAGAAGAAGAAGCAGACTACCCCAGTGACTCCTTGTGCTTCGGCCAAGAAGGTGACCAAGTATTCAGGGCGTAAAGGACATAAGGCTTCAATGGTTTGTGAGCTAGAAGACGACTCCTCACCCTCGACATCTTCGGAGGGCTGTGTGTCTCCTATCGTTTCTGCGTTGCCCTCTGCTCTTGAGGCTTCGGCTTTTCCTTCTCTTGAACTTTCTCCTGTCCCTTCAGAGGTTAAAGCTGGCGCCTCAGGGCCTACTACCCGTTCGAAGTTGCTTCAGATCAAGCAACGACATCTGCGGCTGAAGGGGAGGGCTCAGTCTCGATGGTGGTAAACACGGTTGATGAGGCTAGCCTTGATGAGGCTAGCACTGACGGGGTGGTGGAGGCAAAGAGGGCCTCTAGAGCTCTGACGGTTACCATGCCTACCGAGGGAAGGGAAACTCTGGTAGAGCTTGTGGTAATAGAAGAGGATGAAGCCCTAGGGGCTGAAGAGGGGCCATCTGAGCAGCTAGAGATGGCTGCTTTGAGTGATGCTTCTGCGGGGGGTGCAGAAGCTAGACGCCCTGAGGGGTAAGGCTTGGAGGGCTTAGAGGCAGCACCCGTGATTGTAGAAGAGTTAGGCACCATGGGGGAGCGTGTTGTTGAAGTGATCGCCATGGGGGACAAGAGAAAATAAGGAGAGGGAGAGGGTGTCGAACCTCCCAAAATGGAGATGGTTCGAGAAGAGGGGACACAGGGTGAGATCGCTGCCTCGGGAGAGGAGGTCGCCGTGGTGAAACATGAGATTGAGGTAGTGGCTCCAGGCAAGGAGGCCAGTCTTGCCCCGGCTGCAGTTGCTGTGCTTGCAGAAATCGAGACTACGGTACCTGAGCATGAGAGGATCGAGCCTGAAGTGGACAAGGCAGGGGCTTTGAGCGAAGGGGTTGTTGTGGCGACAGCTAGGGATCCTCCTGTTGTGGTTGCTCCTACCACGTTGCCCAGGCCTACTTTCAGTGGGATACCGGGCATTTTCTTTGAGATGTTGCGAACGGGCTTCCAGAAGCTGAAGGAGCAGCCTCTCAAAGAGCTTGGAGCAACGCTATTGCAGTTGAGGGGGTTCACCCTAGGAAGTGTGCCTGACGTGCTCCCTTATTTTGACAATATCGACAACAAGCTGGAAGGGTGGAGGATGGAGGCTCGGAAGGCAGAGAAGGCCGTAGTGCGCCTAGAGGGCTCCCAGCTAAAATCATTGGAGGCTTCCCTAGCACAGAACCTGGAATTGGCACATGTCCAAGTAGGAGAGATAGAGGCTACTGTCTCTCAGAAGTTCGCCCTTGCCGAGAAGGCTGTAACACACAATAACAAGGTGCAGACCTTGAAGGCGAAGGTTGCTAAGCTTGTCAAATTGGAGGAGGAGACTGCAGCTTAGGAGACAGAAGATAAGGGACTTGACCAGAAGGTGCTGGACCTCGAGTACTCCTTGGGCGAGCAGCTGACCCTAGTGGAGCACGAGGCTGGACTGGTGGCCGAATTGAGAGTAGGCATCGAGTGAGCGAGAGCCTCAGTTGATGAGTGCAAGGAATGGGTCAATGAGATTATTAACCGTTTTTTACAACATCGGTTTTCTCTTTATTGTAAAGAAATGACATTTTTGATGAATGAAATAGTTCTTTTGCATGTCTCTTATTTTCCTTCTTTTTCTATTTCATTGCTTCCGCCCTTTCATACCTTAAAAGAATAGCTCACTCCTTGCTTTGTCTTATGGCAGCCTGCTGTAGCTTCAATGACCTCGAATGGGGGAGCAGTTGCTTCCTCACCCCTGAGTGTTTCATTCGACAGGGGCTCATAATTCATGGTTATCATGATTTGGTGAGCCTGTTCGCTGTAAATGTTCTAGTCTGAGGAAGCTTTGGCTTTGATTCGAGGTGCATTGGTTTTGAGCTCGTCATAGGTCTTAGTCTCAGAGACAAACCTTTAAGTGCTTTAAAGCGATGCCCATGACCTCCAATTGACTTTAGAGGTTACGAACCTCGCTTCTCAGCTTTGCCATGGGTCTTGTTCCTGAGAGCCAGAGGGATGACTCTTGTCTACCTATACTTCTTTGACAACCCCTGAAGTGTAAGACCCTCTTTTGGTTGCTGATGATCCCCTTGTTTAGGAGGATGGAACTTGGAGCACCTTCCTTGGTGGTCAGTATGCCAGTTTTGCTTCTAGAAGAGTGATGGGGATATGTAAGACCTTTTGCTGGTCCGATGTATAGGTGACCCTCGGTGCTGGAACGTCTACCTCTAGGGCTTCCTCAAGCTCATCTTTTTTTTCTGGCGAGTTAGAAGTAGAGGGGAAAGCTTATTTTTTCAGGAGTGGACACGATGACCACGGAGAGGTGGCAATGTATACTCTGGTGGATCGGAGTCAAAGGGATGATCTTGCCCTGTCTTTCCTCTTCTTTGAACATGTATGTGATAATTCGCCCCAGGTCTTCAACGTCATCATGAGACGAGGTCCTGTCTCTCACACATGCTTTCGATCGTCATCTTTTGACTTGTCTGACAGTAGAAGGTTTGTGAAATAGTACTTGGTGTCGACATAGTGAGTCTCAGCTACAGGGAATGGTCTTTTGTTAGCATAGACTGTGTGATGCCTCCCATCTCGGTTGTATTTGAAGCATTGGTGGAACATGAAAGGAACCAGCCCCTGATCGTGAAGCCAAGGACGACCAAGAAGGATGTTCTAAGAGGTATCAGTGTCAATTACGTGGAACTGAGCGTAATCATTGAGGTCAACGATCTTGAGACAAAGGCGCATGGTGCCAACTGGCTTCTCTCCTGATTGGTTGAAACCTTGCATAGTGATGTGGGTAGGAGTGAGGTCATCAGACCCTAGTCCCAATCGGGTGAGGATCCTTCTTGGGATCAGGTTGACTGCTAACCCTCCATCCAGCATGATCTGGTTGATAAGACAGGCGTGGAGTTCTCCATTCACAAAGAGGGGGCGATTATGGAATTTTTCCCCCAGCTAAAGGTCGTCTTCGGAAAAGAGATTGGCAAGCACCCACTTAGGATGGTTGAGTCAACCTCATTAGGCTCCACTTTAGTCTCTCATACCCCTAGGTTAGAAAGAGCTTGCACCAGGACCATATGATAATCTCAAGACAGCAGGAGGGCGTCATGTATACTTAGAAGGACTGAAAGCTTTTTCAAGTTCCCAATTACATCGTACTTCACTTTATCCTCATTAGCCTTCTGTGTTCCTGATCCAGTCACTGGTGTAGGTGGTAGGGTAGTCTTGGGAACAAACTTTGGTTAAGTTTTGGTTTGTGACACTGGCTGACTTTGTTGCTCGGCTGGTGCAGTCTGGGTTGATGGGGAAGTGGTAGGGACTTGTATTAGGGATGTACAGGTTTGGGGTTGAGGTTTAGGGGAAAGTGAATGATCAGGAAACTTGAGGGCCTTAAGCTTTTGAGGTGTGGGCTGTAGCTTCTTTCTCGATCTTAGACCCATTTGCCCCATGCTAGCTGGTACTTCTAAGATCTGCACCATGTGGGACGCCTCTTTCGAATAAGAGCTTGAAGATGACTCGGTTTTGGCTCGGGTTGACAGGGCGTCGGTGACTGTCGAGAATTCAGCCGCCTGGGCCAACATCTCTCTAAGGTGCTCTTGCTATAATTGGGTGAGGCTGGTGCCTTCAAACTCTTTGTTTAGAGTGTCGAAGTCTGGGCACCGTCGAGCTTCACCTGTGGAGAAAATAGAAGAGGAGGGAGGAGAAGAAGAGTTAGAACATTCTGAGCAGCTTTTTACGTCGTCACTGAAATTGGACGTGTGCAGGGGGTATTTTATGCCTTGCCCCAGCTTTCACCGTTGTGGGGTGTTAACATCATCATCCATATTGGAGGAATCCTGAGCTGCTAATGGCTCGGGGATGTCCACCTCATTAGACAAAAGGACGAGGCGAGCTGCGCTTGGGATGAAGTCCTGCAAGGTCAGAAGTGGGGGTGGGGAGGCCTGAGAAATTCTTCCTCAACTGGAGGCTGAGGGGGTGTTTCGACCGCCCTCTCTAGCTGATGAGTAGTCCTAGCTTGATGGACGGCTTCACGCTTCAGGGATTTGAACCTACTTTGCCCATGGTAGACTTACCAGGGCTAAGAGGTCGAGGGTTCTGAAGGGTCCAGTGCATGCTCGTGAAGGGCATGTAGTGTGGCCTCCTCTTGAATGGGAGTAACAACTTGAAAGTGTTATGGGAGGATGGCACAAACGATGTGGCCTTGCTGGACTTTCTTCGAGATTATAGCTTCGAATCCCGAGCACTTATTTAGCTCCTGGCCCCATACTTGGTGATAAGGGTACCATAGTTTTTCTGTACCTTGGGCCAGCCGCTTAGGCTACCTGGCAGGCTTGGGAGTGACGAGGCCCTATTGGAGCATCGCCTTGAAGAGGGCCTGCAGAGGGTCTAGCCTCGCATTTCCTTGGGCTGGCACCGAGAGGTCTTCTGCACAAGCGGAAGAGGGACTTGAGGGCATCTTCCTGGGTTGCCTTGAACATCCTAACACTGCTGCATATTCTCTGTAGAAGCTTATGGAAGCCGGTGCACTCGCTGATGTCATGACCTCGTATTTGGTGATATGTGCACCATAGGTTCTCGGTTCTTGGATGCAGAAACTTGGGCTGCCTTGTCGGCTTGGGAGTGACAAGTCCTTCCTTGAGCATTATGGAGAAAAATACATGGAGAATAGCGGGTGCCTCGTCACCCTCTTGGATCATGACTATGTGAGAAGCCTTAGTTGCCTCGAATGCTTTCTTCAACTCTTTGAGCTTTATCTGACCCTTGTTGATAAGGGTTTCTATAGTGTCGTTGAGTTTATAACAGTCATGAGTAGGGTGGCTTACTCTGTTGTGGTAGGGTGGCTTCTCATTTTTCTCTTGCCTTGCCGACTCTTCAGTATTAGCTTCTGGCAATTAGATCATATTATGTTCTAACAGAAGCAGTGTAGATGTCCACTCCTTGTTGAAGGGGTAAACTTTGTTTTAGTGCTGGATCTAGAAGTCATTTTGTTTAGAATTTTTAGGAGGCGGGACCTGATTGTAGGACTATTGCTTGCCCCTGGCCGGAGACGTCTGTGCCTTAGAAAGGTCCAGGGTTTGAGGAGTCGCACTCTTAGTGTCGGTCATGGTGATGGTCACGCTGATCACTACTTTTTGGTTGCCTCGATTGTTGGAGAGAGAGTTTGAACCAGAGGATTGCTGACGACGGCTGTCATGGTGCTTGAACAACCCCTCAATACGAATTGCCTTAGAGATGAGCTCTGACATGGAGGGTGGATTGGATGCCTCGACATGCAGGGCGATCTCAGGAAGCATGTTCCGTATATAGGTCTGGACCGCTTCCTTCTCAGTCATGGGAGTGGTGTGGAAGGTTGCCACCTCTCTCCATTGGGTGATGAACTTGTCTCCACATTCCTCTAGACTTCATAGAAGTATTGGTAAAACAACTGCTCCATCTCTTACCATGTGTGTACCGAGTTGGGAGGCAGCCGAGCATACCGCTGGAAGGCTAGCCCTTCAAGAGTCTCGACAACCAGGCAGAGGAGGAGGCATCCATCAGTTGCCATCTCTTGACAGGCTACCTGAAAGTGAGCAATATGCCGGTGTAGAGACGTAGTATAGTTGAACATGGGGAGCTTCCCCTTTTGATAGTTCGGAGGGAAGGGTACTTGATCAATGTACAAAGGGTATGGCTTCTGATAGAGCGGTGTCTCTTGCATGCCAGAGAGCTTGTTCTTAAGGCTATGGGCCACCATAGGATCTATGTCAGTTTGAGAGACCCCGCGTGAGGCAGAGCTGTCTTTGGAGGCCTGTGGGGGAGTTTGCCTAGGAACTGTGTCCTCACCAATCAGGGAATAAGTCTCATGGTGAGAGGAAGTGGGCTTGGAGGCTTCTAGGCGTTCCATCTTTTCAAGGATGGATTGCACCATTACCTCTAACCTGGTCATTCTATTCCTAGGCTTCATCCGGGTCATTGATCACCATGACGTTGATTGTCTCTTCTCGGAGGTCAGAGCCAGGAGGAGGAGCAGACTGCCAGGGTCGGCGAGTCAATGGTGGCAAGTCAGTCTGCAGGGGCTCAGCTTGCTCCGACTGGATTCGAGCCTTGTATGCCGATCTTGTGAGGATAGGTTCTCGACGGTCTTGAGACTGTAGCTTCTAGGCAATAACAACCTAGAAATACTCTTGGACTCACTCAGGTTCTGGAGTTTGAAGAGGGAAAAAGGGGTTACGAGGCAGGAGGTCATCAAGGGTGGTGACCTCGACTGCCTTGGAGGCTCCTTTGGTCAAAATCTGAAGACCTCTCTTCTGCTTAACTCTGAGACGATTGTGGACCTCATTCCAAAACAGAGCCTGAGACCTGGACTTTCCCACCTTCTTTGAACATGTAAGACCCGTGTCTATGAGTTGGAGTAAGGAGTGGGGTCCAAGGATAGAAGGCAGCCAGGGTTTTTGCCTTGGAGGCTGGAGTCCTCTGTTTGACATCAAGTTGCTGCCCCGAGTTCCTTTGTGGGGCCCATGTGCACGGCTGACCTGAGGCTGACACAAGATGGTACTCTTAGGGAAGACCTTTGAGTATCAGGGCTCGAGGTGCTTGGATGGTGTCGGGCAAGCGATAGAGGAAGTAACTGGTTCATGACTCTACCTCAATCTGGACCGGGGAGGAACCTGCGAAAGCTGTGCGTGTGCACCTTTAGGGTTAGCCGTCTGGGTGACTTGGGGGTCAACCCAGGCTCGGTCAATTGGTTTGACCTTGGGAGGTCGAGACCAACGAGCTTGTGTTTGTGAGGGACAAGGCGGAAGCCCATCTCTCACAGAGTGGGGACGTGTGTGCTGGGAGCGAGGAAGAAGCGATCGACCCTCATGTGCTCGAGGTGGCATAGAGCTAGCACTGCGCCGAGCTGTGGAAAGCGAATGCATGACGCATGTAGGGTTCGGCCTAAGAAGGCCTAGCCCTTGATGCGAGCTCAAGGCAACATGAGGGTTGCCCTGAGGTGTGGCTCGAGTGGATGGACCACGAGCCCAAGAGGTGGATGCTGCAGGGTCTCCGCTTTGGTATGCCGAGCCTCTAAGTCTAGTGGTTCAGAGAGGTGAAAGAGTATAGGGGGTTGCCTTGTGGCAAACCTCAGGAGTGACGACAACTTGCTTGCCTCCCGTGAAAGCGGTTAGGGCAGCCTTCAGGCGTGCCCCAGCAATATGACCGGAAAGTGACTTGCTAGTAGCAGGGTGCGTGCTGTGTGAGGTGGCAGACGTGCCACCGATGCAAGGGGCCTTGATGGAGGGTCCACCAGGGAGAGGAAGTGGGGAGTCAGGGACTTTTAAGTCCCCTCTGTGCTAACCTAGGCAAGAACTTGGTCCTGACTCAGAAGGAGAGTAGGAAGGAAGCTTGAGCAGTTTTCTTCCCTAGGGCAGTCACTAGTGTGAGGATAAGAAAGTCCCCGACTCGGATGAACGGGTTGCAGAACCCAGGTGCCATAGAAATTAATGCAAGAAGTAAAAGAGAATAGTGGTCAAACAAGAGCGAACCGACTAAGGGGTAGTAAGTCCCCAGTGGAGTTGATCTCGCCTTTCGGATCTAGATGATCTGACGGCACATATCTTGGGTTTTTAGCAAACTCGGGATTTGAGATCGCTCTCTCAGAACTTTGCTCAGGAGTAAGGGCATGTATACCAACAGATGAGAGAGGAATTTAAGGTGGGTCGGGACTTACTTGGGTTGGCTCTCGTGGGTGCCCTCTTAGATCACGAAGAAAGCCCCCCAGCTGCTTTAGCTAGTTCGAAATCGACTCCCTTGACCTGCAATCCACTTGTTTTTTGTACAACACTTCTATGGTTAATTGGCGAAACAAGTGGGTCGAAGAGACCCACCCTTGTCTTAGGGCATCATATGCTCATATGAGGGAGTGATGAAACGGAAGGCTTCCAATAAAGAGAGAAAGGAAAAAGGAGAAAGGAGATGAAAACTTGACAAAGGAGCGAGACTAGCATGACAGTTGGAAAGCTATCGACTCGGAGTGGTAGCAAGACGGGCATGGTTCTCAAGACCAGCAGGGTGTCAATACTACTCTAAATTGAGACCGATATGGCAGTGCTAGGCTAAGTCTACTCTCAATCAAGTAAGGGGAGAAAAGAATGAGGAGACAGAAAGAGAGAGAAAAGGAAGAGAGTGAGACAACGGAGGGGATAGGGTCTCGAAAGCACTAGGCGTTGGAACCCATGACCGTGGAGTAGCATTGTCACTGCCCTGGAACGACGCTGGACGGCTATAGGTGTTTTTGAGGCCTCTAGCGGGTGGCGATAGGTATCGCTGTTTGCAATAGGCATGCAATAGGGGAAGACCCTTGCGGGCGGTAATGAGTTTCGCTGTCTAGGCTCTTCACTGAGACGTCGAAGTTACATTTGCGGACGACGATAAGCAGCACCGTCTGCAGGCCTCACTGAGAGAGAGAGACAGATGAACAGAAGGGGAAGATGACTCACGCATGGCACTGCCATCACCATGCGCGACCTGTGAGACCACGGGAGAGGCAAGCATGGCACTGTCACTGCCGCACATGGCCTCCGCGAGGAACTCAGACGGAGAAGAGGAAGAAGAAAGAGAGGAAGAGAAAGAAGAAGAAGAAGAAAGAGAAGAAAAGAAAAGGAAGAGAGAGAAGATCTACCTCAGGCTTAAGGGTACTGATCAAAAGTTTCTCTCACCTTGCTCTCTCTCTCCAAACGCAACTCAATAATAGCAAGAAAGAGAAACTGTATTAAGTAAAAACTCTCTCTTTTGTGAGGGACTAAGTCCTTTGGTGCGTACAATGATGATACATATATATAGAATTTTCTCCAAACATGGGTGGATGATCAAAAGTAACTCTAATTTTTGAAAATTAAGATTAAATTGAATTAAAAGAAATTAAAAAATAAGGTGAAAAATGATGGATTTCCCTATTCCTAACAATTTATGGAATTTCAGAACATTCGCTATGTTGCCTTAGAACTTGCGTGATCTGGTATGGATGATCTGGGGTTGTCCTGATGCTCGCTTGATCGAAAGATGATTGTTTTCTTGTAGGGTTCGGCATGACGATCGATTTGATACCAACTTCGAGCCATGGATCGTGTTTTTAGTGCACGATCATGTGACTTGAAATTTGAATGAATCTTGAAACTTTGGATCGATTGTGTGCTCGTTTCTTGATGTTTTTCTGTGAATTCTTTGTTGGAGTACACTGAGCATGCTGTCACGATTGCGGGGCAACAAACGCAGCTCAATTCCATGTCCGGGCGAAGATTTTGCAGCCTTGGAATTTTGATCGAAATCTAGAATTTCGATGACAGAATTTGCAGTGGCTTCGTCGGCTTCGTGTGCGGAATCCGACCGTTCATCATGGATGGGGTTTAGGTTAGAGATGGCCCGAGATCTTACGCACGCCATGTAATTAGTCTCACATTGATCGGGCTTGTAAGCGACGTGATTTGGCCACTCAAACGAGGCACAATGCTGCTGAATTTTCTGCACTTTCTTCATGGATCAACAACTTCTCTCTAGCTTTTCTTCGCGCTCGGGTATCGTCACAAGGCGTGCCACATATCGAATCGCTCATTCTGATGCGACAAACATGGTCACCAAATTTGAGCACGATCCAACTTGAGACAGGTGAGATATGAGCGTTGAAAGTCACTGGTCATGACTGTCCCTTCAATGGTGTAGAGTTGCAGGGTGGCCGCACAGGAATAGCGTGCGGCTCCTATTGTTTTACTCTTTTGCTTATAACGTCTTCCTGGAGTGTCCATTCAAGCTGAAATTTGACCCTTGGAGGTTTTCAACTGTGCCGGATCCAATGGTGGTAGTCCCACATCAAATTGAGATACTGAAAATATAGCTCTAGTTATAAGGTCCATTTCTATGTGCAAGAAGCAGATTTTGCCAGAACTGTTTCTTAGTCTGCACTGCCTTAGACATATCGGAATGTGACAAAACTTGACAGTAGACTTTTGAGAGGCCTCATGAAGATCTTGGCCAGTTTTGAGGCTATTCTGAGCCTGTCAGAATTTTTCATTGTTTGCTAGGTTTTTATTGAGCAAGGGCCCCATGATGATGAAAAATATCTTCTAACAACTACGTCCTAGGCTCAATTCCTACTAATGGTAGGTGCTCACTCCCCACTGGCTCAACCAAAAACAAAAAAAAAGTTTAACCCATTGATGAGTCTAAATAAGAAAGAAACTCAGGTAATGTAAACATGTCCACAATGCTCAAAATGCCACTCTAGGTACCGAAAAATAGAGCCTATTTCTATACCCATGGTATGGGACCTTTGTTTTTCATTGTTTGGAGCTGGAACAAACATTCCGTCGCTGCACAAATTTAGACTTGAGACGATCATTTGGCAACAAATTTTGTGCAAAGGCTCCAAGACTTTATGGGCCTTTTGGTCATTTTGAAATTTTTTTGGGTTTCATGCAGTTTTCCATAAAATCCTTATGATAAATCTCATTGGATTCTTGCCATTTTTCTTTATTTGGTTGGGTGGAGAATCAAATGGGAAATCACAATGAGAACTTGCCACCAAGAATCGCCAAAAAAAACGCCCTTGTTTGAGCAAGATACGGCCTTTTGAAGTCTCAAAAGTTGTAAACTTCTTGCGCAAACCACAAAATCAGCCTAAATTCTTCCCTTAAACGGCCCTGGGCCTACCTCTTGATCATGACTTCATAACGACGGAAAAGCACCTTGAGTTACTATGTGCTCGCGTTGGATGGTTTGATATCCGGATAAAAAAAATCAGTAATCAGAGGCACACAATTAAAACGATAATATGTTATTGCTTAAAATAAAAGCAAGTAAAAGCTGGGAACGTTAGCTCTCTGGTCCGACAGAACCGACCCTCTTATACCATTGGTTTATAGAATACCGAGGATGCCCCTACTTTTTAGGATGGGCGGTGGTTTCGAACCTGGTGAGGAAAACCCTCAAGCCCGCCAAAGAACCTCGCTTCTCAGAGCAACTAGAATGTACTCAAGTCATGTGTAACCTTCACCTATTATGAGGCTAGGAATCAGAAGTCGAAAGTTAAGAAGTCAGGGATGTTTGAAAGTTCCAGGTTTTTTTTGGGAATTGAGCTTTTTGGGATTTTAGACTTCCTAAGAGTAAGAAGTTCTTGAGAAGTTTTAAGTGCTTTTGGGACTTGAAGGGTATTTTAAGAATTTTAAAAAGATGTTAGGATAATTTAGATAGATGGAGAAGCTTAGGGGTAATTTAAAAAATTGGATATACTTTCTCTCTCTTAGGTTGGCTATTAATTTCAATTTTTCAACCCTTGAAAAAATGATGTTAAGAGAGTTTTTTAATAGACATTAGAAAACATGGGTGAAATACTAAAAGTTGGTGGATGGATAATCAAAAGCAGAACTCAAATGGGGTTGGATTATTAAAATTAAATTCGGGTTTGGGCTGAAAATGAAACAAAAAAGATGCCTAAACATTGGAATTTTCAATGACTTTCCATTGAGAGGCTTCCTTCTCATCCACCTCCAAATGTATCAAATCAGACTATTTTCCACAATTTTTGCCAAAATTTCTTATGTGAAATTGTCGAGAAATCAATCGTGACTATTTTGGAATAAATTTGAGCAAAAATCATCCTCAATTCGTTGAGTTATACTCATTTTGAGTTTCGATTTCCATTTCCGATAGAAATTGCATACCCATTTCTACACCTCTTCATTGCACTCAAATTTGGCTGATTTTTAACGATCATCTCGTAGTTTCTTGTAGAAGACGCCGAGATCGATGTTTAGAAAAAAAAATATCGACTCAAGATGATACCGGATTGAAGAGATATGGCTATTTAATTTCTTTTTATTTTTGAAAACTTGCCGAGATATTGAAACAATTCTCTCTACAGTTTCTCTATCAATTTTCAAATTTTTATATATTGATACGAGCGGCACAGAGTCAGGAATCTCCTTGCCAAATTTCGTGCCAAAATACTTTTCAAAATATGAGATATTGATCTAAGAATGATCAGAGGTCTTAGGGGCTTCAACTTTTTCAATGGCTATAACCCCCCTTCTTTTCCCTTTGAAATAGCCATTATTCATTCAAATAATCCCTTTGATATATATACCATTTGAAAGCCCATGTACCAAGTAACAACATGCTGAAATTTGAGCCCATTTGATAATATCATTTATGAGATATTGTCCCGTCAATTTGCTCGAAACATTTTCATGGCTGTTGCAAATCTCATGGCCTGATAGCTTATTATGGTATTTTCAAGATACGATTGATGGTCCATTTGCGTTCCAACCAAGAGAGCCTTAGAACATGTACTTTTGGAACACCAGATAGGGCTGAAATTTGGATAATATGGTTTTATTATTTACATGTTATTGCCATAAAATTTTTAGCCACTTTGGCCACTGATTTCTCAAGGATTCTTTGTAAAAGAAAGCCAAATAGTGTGCACCCGCATTGAGTTTTATGCTGCTGTAATGGCCATATCCTATTGATTTGATTTCGAATCGAGCTCAAATTTGGAACCTAGCTCTTTCATAATATGGATCTAAATTTGGTGTGGCCCTTTTATAAACTGTGTTGGTTCCGCTTGAAACTTTATACTTGTCAGATCAACTCGACGACTCGAAATAAGATCAGCCTCAATTTTGAGATTTGAGAATTTTTCCATGGTTCATACCTTTTATAAAATATTGGATCATTATCATACAACTTCCATAAGGTTTCTTTGTAATTGTAGGGCCATTTTAAAGCATCTCGTCTGGGTTCATGACGTGCCAGATCCATATCTTTGTCATTCTAGGTTGGTTTGAGCTAAAATTTAGGGGATAGCTTTATGGAATCTTAGATTAAAATTTGGAATATTGGAATAGGGTTTTTAAGGTAGATTTGAATGAAGTTTGACCATATTGTATCTTGGGCCACCTGATCATCGATCAAGGGTGTGTCAGGTTGGATACTCCTCATTGTTTTGGTAGAAAGGCGTCTCTCATCAATTTTATTAATGTCACTACACCCTGCTATTAGTACCCTTTTATTTAATACCATTTCATAAGAATAACCTCTTAGTGATTTTATTGAGACAAAGTTATTGTAGGGTAGAAGCTGGTAGTGACCTAGATCCGCAGGTACTAAAATGCTTGTGGACTACAGAAACCCTGATCATAATAAGCTTACTTTTGGAAAGGTTCCAGATTGTCGTTAAAAAGCATGACAAGATGGTATTCGATGTTTTAAGAGTGCCCACCAAGTTTCATCTCAATCCGATCAAGATAAAGCAGTTCATGATGAAATTTACATTTTGCAAAACCGCTTTTTTATCATGTTAAAATATACCTCATAACTGAAGTTATACTGTCGAGGTCTTAGATGAGTACCATACCACCTTCATTGGATTGAAAAGGTCCAAAAGCCACCAGATAACAATTTTTGGCTCATTTGGACGCTTCTGAACCATCTTAGAGCCAACTTACCCAAAATAGGTGGGTTTTATACTATTAACATGATGCTTCAAACAACCAGTTTCTATTTATAGAAACTGTTCTTTTCAATTTCAGGATTGATTTCCAAAGCCCATAACTTACTCATCCGGAGCCCAATCGAGCCTAAATTCAAACACGCGATAGATCTCATCGAGCCACACATTTTGGTATAAGATATGGCTCGAAATCGATGCCTGGATTGAGAGAAATTGTAGAGAGAAATTGCACCTCGAAACTCATGCTTTCCAAGATTTTTTAAAAAGAAAACCCACCTCTTCGAAGGCTTATATCTCGAAGATCTGGCATCAGCTGACATCAAGAATGGGTCGGTTGCAATCGTGGTACAGAGATCTTCGACTTGAGGAAAATTTTGTACATGATCAAGTACCAAAAGACACTAGATTTAAGTCTAAAAGAAGGCATATTTTTTCGGTGATCAAAATTTTATTTTTCGGCCACCTCCCCAATTTAGAAAGTGATCATTTGGCATCTAAATAGAGGGATTTTAATCGCAAAATGATTGCTATAGCCTTCTTTTCGATTTGCAATAAAAAATGGCTGAAAGGAACAAGGAACGAGCTAGATCGAAGATTTAAAATCACAAATTTATGGGTTTGGTCGGATTTTGGGAACAACCTCAAAATTCTGACTCAACCTTAATAATGAACATCAAAACGATCCTCTCGGCACGACAATCGTTTTTCTGATGATTGATCATTCGAAAGCTCATCGGATAGTGCCCGAAAGAGCTCCGAATGACAAGCAAGGCAATTGGGGATGATTTCGTCATTTCGAAGAAAGTTATGAGGGGCAAAATGGTTATTTGTGCTAAAAAACGAAATTCACTTTTTGTTAAAAAAATATGTATTTTTGAGCAATTTTGTTTAGTTTTCTTCATCCACCCTTATCCCTAGTCCATACTGCGTTAACCTAGTCCATACACTACACTAAACCAAACCATTATACTCCTTAGTCCACCATACCAAGCCTAAATCAGATCTCTTAGCCATTACACCATACTCCTTACATCACTACATTTATTCTAGCTTAAGCCTACCTCAAACTCTCATCCAAAGGTCCAAGCCCACTCTCAAACATCTCAAGGGTCTCGGGGAGCGCACTTAGCCAAAGGGTTCGAGCGCCACCTCACCCACTTAGGTACCCATTCCACTCTCTTTCTTTCTCTTATTCTTCTCTTCTTCTCTCCTTATTCTTCTCCTCTTCTCTTCTTATTCTTCTGTCTCTTCTGTCTCTTCTTCTCTTCTCTCCTCCTTCTCCTTCTCCTTCTCCTTCTCCTTCTCCTCTTCGTCTTCTTCTTTCTCTTCTTCTCTTCTTCTTCTCTTCTTCTTCTTCTTCTTCTTCTTCTTATTCTTCTTCTCCCCCTTTCTCTATCTCTCATGTATCTCTTTTCTCTACTGGGCCAGCGACCTAGCTGCTCGCTCTTTTTCTCTCTTCCTCTGCTCCTTCTCTCTCTCATTCTCACTCTCTCTCTTTCTCTTCACTAGGCCAGCAGCTAGGCCGCTGCCTCACTCTCTCCCTTCTTCTCTCTTCTATCCCTCTTTCTCTCTCTATCCTTCTCACTCATCGGGCCCATGGCTAGGTCACTGCCCCACTCCTCTCTTCTCCCCTTTTTCTCTCTTCTTCCCTCTCTCTCGCTCTCTCTCTTCCTCCTCCCATACAGCCAATAGCCTAGTAACTGTCAGACAATGATGCTGATGATGGTTTAAGCCATCTTCGAACGGTTCAAGGCTTTTGTAAAATGAGATGGGTTAAGCCATCTCTAGGTAGCTTGAGACTACCATTGAGAATGAGATGGGTTAAGCCATCTCTGAGCAGCTTGAGATGGCCATTAACACTGAGATGGGTTAAGCCATCTTTGGATAATTTGTGACTGCCATTGAGATTGAGATGGGTTAAGCCATCTCTAGGCAGCTTGAGACTGCCATAGAAATTGAGATGGGTTAAGCCATCTCTGTGCAGCTTGAGACTGCCATTGAGACTGAGATGTGTCAAGCCATCTCTGGGCAGCTTGAGACTGTCATTGAGACTGAGATGGGTTAAGCCATATCTAGGCAGCTTGAGACTGGTTCCTTGATAATCTTTGTCAAATTTCAAAATCCATAGAGTAAGCCATGCTCTGGATATAGTCAAACGAGGCACACTTAAATGATGTTAATAAGAACCATAGTTATCCATCGTATGTTCACTGCATGTCTTTAAGTGGTTTATTCTTAGTCTTTCATTGGGACTAAGTGATTATACTTTTCAAGGGCAAAGTATGAGCCATTAGCAACTCGATCTTTGTTAAGCGTTGATTGGAATGTATCTGGTCTTGTTTAAGATAAAAGTACACCCAACAAAACCTTACTTCTACGCTGTCAAGTCTTTAATGGCCCAGTTTGAATAAGTTTCTCTTGAACATATCCTGTGAAGGCTTATTTCACAAGCCGACACACTTGCTAAACTTGGTACCACTATTCAAATCGCATTGAAGGAGCCTAGGTCGATATGGGTGGCCAAGTGGAGACACATTGACTTGGTTGATGGACTTGATGATGATGACAAGTGGCATTTATTTGACACATGTTTGCCCTATCCATTTGGGGCATTGCGATCAGCCAGAGATGCTCTCAAAGGATCGAGCAGTTCACAAGAACCCTGCACAACAAGATAAACAGAGAAGAGTCGGAGTATCAAACCCCAATTTGTGTAGAGCAAGTTGAAGATTGGCACAAACCCATAATAGCATATTTGGAGAATGGTCACCTCCCTGATTCCCTTATTGAAAGCAACAAAGTTCGTAGGTCGGCCACCAAATATCTATGTCGTGATGGCTTCCTATTCTGATGCTCCTTTAATGACATGTTGTTCAGATGCCTCAGTCAAGAAGAGGTGAACCATGTGCTCAAAGAGATTCATTCTAGAATCTGTGGGTTACACCAATCAGGCCCTAAGCTCTATGACCAAGTCACAAGAATCGGCTATTACTGGCCAACCATGATCACAAACTCCATTGCCTTCACCAAGAGATGCCCATCATGTCAGATTCACGCGAGCTTTATTCACCAAGCTCCTGAACCTCTTCATCAGACAATATTGTCATGGCCCTTTTCACATTAGGTTATGGATATTGTGGGGTCCATAGACCCGCCATCTTCTTCATGCCATTTATTCATTCTTGCGGCCATTGATTACTTCTCCAAGTGGGTTGAAGCCATCCCTCTCAAGAAGGTCCCTGCGACTACGGTCACCAACTTTATTCGTCATCACATTATCTACTGATAGGGGGTCCCTGATTGGATCACTTTAGATAATGGATCACAATTTCATAGTCATGATCAATCAGTTTGGTTTTGAGTACCATCCTCGTGCCAATGTTGTGACTGAAGCTTTCAATAAGACTCTCTGTGATGCTTTGCGAAAGTCGGTATCTAAAATAAAGAGAGACTGACATGACAAGCTCCCTAAAGATTTACGGGCTTATTGCACTACTATACGTGGTCCCACTAAGTCCACTCCATACTCCTTGATCTATGAGAAGGAAGTGGTCCTAACTTTAGAAGTGCAATCGCCGTCACTCCGAGTAGTCATCCACCATGGGATGACTGATAAAGAGCAAGATTCCCTTGGCTATCGAGAACTCGACGCCCTTGATGAAAAAAAGACTGGATGATCAGAAAAGCCTTGGAATCTATTGAGGTTGTATGCATCAGACCTTCAATAAGTCAATCTGAGTATGCTCATTCAACAGTGGGGAATTGGTGCCGGCAGTAAAGCGATTCATTATAACTCATGGTCGTATTAAGGGGAAGTTCGAACCAAAGTGAGAAGGGCCATTCGTAGTCAAGAAAGTCTTCCCCAATGGGGTATATATATCTTAGTCAATTCTGAAGGGGAATAGGCCATGACACTAATCATTGGACGATTGTTTGAAGGCATTTTTCAGCACCTTGGGTCCCCAATGCGAAATAAAGGAGAAGCCGGTCAATAAAGCCCTGACTTACAGTGAAATTTTTTACAGTCTCAGAATTATCCCAGAATAAGTGAAGATCTTCATAAGGACCCCAAAAGACCACCTGCTAAGTTTCGTCACAATTTGATATGTCTAAGGTAGTGTAGACAAAGAAACAGTTTCAGAAAAATTAGCTTCTACCACCCTGAAATGAACCTTACAACTGAAACCCAATTACTAGTGCTTCAAATGGATATAGGACCATTGCCATTGGATTCGGCACTATCGAAAACCTTTATGAGTCAAGTTTCGGCTTAATCGGGGGCTCCAGGACAAAGTTATAGGCAAAATACATAAGAGGGGTAGGCCGCACACTATTCCTGTGCGCCCTCCCTGCACCAGTCTCAGTTAAAGGGGACTGGTTGTCACAGTCACGACCAGTAACTTTCGAGACTCATACCTCCCTCCTTACGAGTCGAGTCATGCTCAAATTTTGTGAGTGTGTTTGTCACGTTAAGGCGAGCGTTTTGATATGTGGCACGTCCTGTGACGATGTACGACTAGGGAGAAATGCTAGAGAGAAGTTGATGATTCGAGAACAAGAGTTGCAGAATATCAGCAGTAGCACGACCCACTTGAGTAGCCATATCACGGCGCTAGCGTACCCGATCATCGCGAAGCCAGATGTATTGCGTACGTAAGGTCCAAGGCTACCACTAGGCCAAACTCCGTGCGTGATGAATGGTTCGATTTGACATACGAAGGTGTTAAATTTGCTGCAAAATTTTGGCCACCGAAATTTAAATTCCGGCAAAACCCAAAAATTATAAAATCTTTGTTAGGGCACGAAATCGAGTTGTGCTTGTTACAACGCGATCGTGAAGGCAAGCTCAGTGCAATTCAGCGAAGAAACCAATGAAATACATCAAGAAACGAATGCTCTATCGAACACAAGTTTTCAAGTTTCATACAAATTTCAGGTCACATGATCATGGCCTAAAAACACGATCAGTAGCTCAAAGTTAGTATCATATTGATCATCATGCTGAGCCCAATGAGAAAGTAATCATCTTTTGGTCCTGCGGACGCTAGAGCAACCCCGAATCATCCTTGAAAAATAAAACACGTTCCATGGTTGCAGTAGGGACTGTTTTGAAATTTCGTGTATTGTTGGGCTAAGGCAAAACCATAATTTTGCACCTATTTTTTTATTTTATTTTAATTCAAGTAAATTGTATTTTTTAGTAATTAGGGTAAGTTTTGGGCATCCACCCATGTTTTGGGCCCAACTCTATAAATACATGTTATACGTCATTGTAAAAAGGCTTCAACTTAATGAATAAAATTTAGATTTTACATTGAGGTTGTGGGCATTTCTTGGAGAGAGAGAGGAGAGAGAAGAAAGAGCCTAGTACCCCTAGGTAATTTTTTCTCTCCTCCTCTATTCTCTCTCATATTCTCTTCTTTCTTTCTTTCTCTTCTCTCTTTCTCTTCTTCTTCCTCTTTTCTTTTTCTTCTTCTTCTTCTCTCTTTCTTTATCTCTCCCCTCGTTCCTCTCTTTGTCTCTCTCTTCTGTCATTTTTTCCTCTCGTACCTTTCTCAACATGCACGACAGTGAGAAACGCCGTGCATGCCTCTTTTCCTCTCTTTCTCTCTCTGCTTCTTTCTTTCTCTCTCGTCCCCTCTCTATCTCTCTCTTTTCTTCTCTCTTTCTCTCTCTTCATCTCTCTCTCAACACACACAACAGTAAGTACCACTGTGCGTATTTTGATCTTTCTCAATCTTTCTCTCCACCTTTCCTTTTCTCTTCATGTTCTTTCTTATCTCATTCTCTCCTTTTTCTAATCTTTTCTCTCCTCTTTTTTCTCTCTCTATTTTCCTTTCTTCTTTCTTCCCTTTCCTTCTCTCCATTCTTCTCTCTCTGCTCTCTTTCCTAATCTTACCTTCCTATCACTCTCTACTTTCCTTCATATCTCTCTCTTCTTTCCTTATCTCTCTCTTTCTTAATCATCTTTCCTAATCTCTTCTTTCTCTTTATCTTTATACTTTTTTTCTCTCTCTTTACTTTCCTTTCTATCTCTCTTCTTTCTTAATCCCTCTCTTTCTTCCTTCCTGTCTCTCTCTACTCTCGCCCTCTCTCTTCCTTCTTTCCTTTTATTCATCTATCTTATTCTTTCTCTCTTTATTATTTCTTTTCTCTCTCCTCCCCAATCATGCACGACGGTACCCATCGTTGAGCATGACATTTTCCTTCTCTTCAGATCTTCTGGAATGAACATAGTGAGCTGAGCCCTAACCCGAGTGGCGGGCCAGGCCTCCTTCCCCATGTTGTGCATGGCGATGCTCATCATTGTGCATGACATTTCTTCTCTTATCCTCTGACAAAGACACAGAGTCGGGCCCTTTCCCAAGCGGTGGGCCAGGTCGTGTCCGAGTCTCTTTTGACATGTACGGCGATGCCTATACTCAAGTGTGTCCCTTCTTTTCTCTCTTATGCCTCTTTCTTCCCTGTCATGGACGACGAAACTCATTGCCGTCCATGTTATCTCTTTCTCTCCTGTCATGGACGACAAAGCTCATCGCCGTCCATGTTTCTTCTTTCCTTCCTCCTTTCTCTCTCCTCTGTCATGGACGATGGAACCCATCGCCGTCCATGCTCCTTTCTTCTTTCTCTCTCTTTTGTCATGGACGGCAGAACCCATTGCCGTCCATGTTACCTTCTTCCTCTCCCTCCTGTCATGAACGACAATATGACCATCGCCGTCTATGACATATCTCTAATCTCTCCCCTGATTTTCTTCTCTCTATCTTCCCCTTTTCTCTCTCTTCTCATCTTCTTCCTTTTTTCCTCATCTCTCTCCTCTCCCTCTACTTTTCTTTTTCTCTCTCATACTTTCTATTATCTCTCTGCTCTCCCATATTTCCTCTTTATCTCTCTCTTATGTTCCTTATCTCTCCTCTATTCTTTTTTCTTCTTCTTTATCTTTCCCCTCTTCTCTTCTCTTCTTCTCTTCTTCTTCTCCTCTCTCATCTCTCTCCTCTTCTCTTCTCTTCTTCTTCTTCTTCTTCTTCTTCTTCTCTCTTCTCTTCGCTTCTCTTCTCCTTTTCTCTTCTTCTCTTCTCTCTCTTTCTCTCTTTGCCTCCCTTTTTCTCTCTCACTATTCTTTTGTTACTCCTTCTCTTCTCTTTTCTCTCTCTCTTTCTTCTCTCTCTTCTTTCTTTTTCCTCTCTTATTTGACCACGGGACAGGCTAAGTCTAGCACTGTCATAGTAGTCTCATTGTCGAGCAGTTTAGCCGTCGTGCCAGTCTGAGTTATCGTGCCCATCTTGCTGTCACGTCAGACCAGCCATCATGCCAAGCTAGTTGGTGTTGATTCTATTGTCGAGTATTTAAGACGTCGTGCCGGTCTGAGTTACTGTGCCCGTCTTGCTACCATAAAAAATCAGTCACTGTACTGGTCTAGCCACTGGGTCAGTCTAGCCATCTGGTCAAACTTCTCTTTCTTCTCTTCTCTTTCCCCATTCTATTTCTTTGTTCTTTTTCTCTCAATCATTCCAATCTCTATTCTCGTATTCTTTCCTTCTTCTTTTGAATGCGGACACTCGTGTGCAGTCATCCAAAGACAATGTGGCGTCCCTTGGCCCACTTGTCTTGTAAATTAACAATGTGTGTGTGATCACAGAAACATGAGAGTACAAGTCAAGAGAGGCAATTTCAATCCAGTTGTAGGACTGGGTGGATTTCTATCGTGATCTAAGATGGTGCCCATGTGAGTCAGCCCGAGTGAGTCACGGACCCAGGTGAGGTGCGTCCCGCCTCACACCAAATTCTTCTCTCACCGGTTGGTGTACCTACCCTTGTTTCTTAACAAGGTTCCAGAGAGAGCGATCTCAAGTTCTGGGTTCTCCTTGAAACTTGAGACACGTGCCACCAGGTCATCCAGTCCTGGGGAGAGATCGGGGCATCTAACCAGCTTGGCGACATCATTGGGGGCACACTACCCCTTTGTCAGATCGTTATTGTTTGGCTAGTCTCTCCTTTGTTTTTCTGCATTGCACTCATATGGCTTCTGGGTTCCTTAACCCATTCATTCGGATCGAGATTTTCTCATCCTCGCATTCATAAGTGCCCTTCGAGAACAGGTTACCTGAACTTCATTCTCGACCTTCTTTCTGAGCAAAGACCCAGTATCTAGCTCCCAGGTCTTGACCTGGATAAGTTTAAGAAGGGACTTAAAAGTCCCTAACTCCCCGTCTCCTAGCTCTGGTGGAACCTCTACCAAAGCACTATGCATCAGTAGCATATTTGCTACCACTCACAGCACGCACCCCGTTACTGGCAAGTCTCTTTCCAGTCTACTGCTAAGGTACGCCAAAATGCTACCCTGTCCCTAGCTGCAAAAGGCAAACAAGTTGCCATTGCTGCTGTGGGTTCCCGCAAGGCTACCCCCCACATTCCTCCACCACCTTGGGTCTCTATGATTAGAGGCTCGACACATCGAGGAGAAGACCCTGGGGCCTCCACCTCTCGTACACACACTAAGGCTCGTGGTTCGTCGACTTGAGCCACACCTCGGGGCAACCCTCGTAGTGCCTCAAGTCGATGTCCAGAATTGAGCCTCTTCGGGCCAGGTCCTGTACACATTCTGCATGAGCATCCCACCACTCGGTGCGATGCCGTTGCTGTGCGAACCTGAGTACACGGGAGACAACCCCCCCGTCCTCTCTCTCAGCACACACTAACGCACTTTGTAAGAGGTAGGTTCCTCTTGATCACTTACAGACACGTGCTCACGATTCTCGGCCTCCTAAGGTCAGAACGGTTGTTCGAGCCTGGTCGACTCCTAAGTCGCCCGTGATCCTTCTTCAAAGGGTGAACACGCGCCTCCTTCTCGGACTATTGCTCACTCCTGACTCAGACACCATCATGAGCTGATCCCTCTCCCAAGCTCTGGTACCCAAAGACCTTCCCCAAGAGTAGCATCTTGAGCCAGGCCCATCAGCTTGATCATGTCTCTAGAGCCCATAAGAGAGCTAAGGGCAAAGACCCGATGGGAGATCAAGTCCTTCGTCCTCCCCGGCCTAGGTTGACCCCAGTTCCTGATCCACACTCATTACTTCATTTGATGGAGACGCCTCTTTCTTGCGCAAGAAAAGCCGGCCAGTCGTAGTCCCGATCGGGGCAGCTAGCTTCGACGACCCTCTGTACAAGAACCCCTTATACCCGTTTCAGATGACAGAGCCTGAAGAGGAGGTGCGAGAATCCTGCACAGTGGTCAGCGCGTAGAAGATGACTTGACCACTCAGCAGCCACGGTCCCAAGACCGTCGAGAACCGGTCCTCCCGCGGTTGACGTATAAGACTCGAGTTCAGTTGGGGCATGCTGAGCCCTTGATGATTGATCTGCCTCGCACTACCTGCCAAGCTCGGAAGCATTCAACCGCCCCTGAGGCTGATCTCCCAGAAGAAACGGTTAGCGTTATGGTCGTGAACGAACCTAACAACAACCAAGAAGAACGCAGGGATAGGTTCGAACACATGGTGCGAGCAGTGATGGAGAAGAATGACCGCATGGAAAGCATGTGATCCTCAGTCAATTTGTCCCATCATGAGGTCAACTCCCATCACCCGGATGATGCAGTTCCAAGGCAGCCTCCTCCTCTTGTCTCACAAGACAATTCCGTCCCTCACCTTGTCTCATAGGCAGACATCGATGCCATAGCAATCCACAACTTGAAGAGCAGATAGATCCTGGGAATGCATGGGACAACACTTGACCAAAAGCCGTACCCCTCCTACATTGATCAGGTTTCATTTCTCCAAGATTTCCAAAAGGGGAAACTTCCCCTATTCAATGCTCCAACATCCCCGCACAACCATATCACGCATTTCCAAGCAACATGTTGAGAGACAACGACTGATGGGAGACTCCTCCTCCGTCAGTTTGTTGAAACTCTTGATGGCCTAGCCTTTCAGTGGTATGCTCGGCTTCCTCCAAATTCAGTACACACTTGAGAAGAGATGAACAATTGTTCTACCAGAGCTTCTATGAGGTTCAGATAGGCATTCAAACCATTGAGCTTCTCACCCTGACCTAAGAGCCAGACGAGCTTGTGGACCAATTCATAGCCAGATGGAGGGATTTGGCTGCTTGCCACGTCAATCATATGTCAGAGAAAGAAGCAGTCTAGACCTGTATACGAAACAGGCGGCCAGAGATTAACCTACACGCTATTCTCGTGCGACCTCCCTGCACTAATCTCCATTAAAGGAGACTGATTTGCACAATCTCAAGCAGCAACTTCGGAGGCTCATATCTCACTCGTTACAAGTCGGATCGATCTCAAATATTTTGTGAACATGTTCGTTTCGTCCAGACGAGTGTTTTGATATATGGCATGCCCCGTGACGATGCCTGAGCAGGGAGAAAAACTAGGGAGAAGTTGGCAATTTGTGAAGATAGTTACAGAAAAATCAGCAGTAGCATGACCCACTCGAGCGGCCATATCACGACAGTTACTACCAGATCGACACAAAACCAATTGCATCATGCACGAAAGGTCCGAGGCTATGTTTGGTCCAAACCCCGCATATGTTGAATGGTTGGATTCGGCACACGAAAGCGTCAAAGTTGCTGTAAATTTCGGCCATCGAATTTCAAGATCCGGTCAAAACCCCAAGATGACGAAATCTTTGTTCGGGCACAAAATCGAGCTGCGTTTGTTGCAACGCGATTGTGATGGCACGCTCAGTGTAATACAGTAAAAAAATCATGAAAAACATCGAGAAATGAGTGCACTATTGATCAAATACAAATTTCGTGTCGCATGATTGTGGCCTATAAATGCGATCCGTGGCTAGAAATGGGTATCAAATAGATTGCCATTCCGAGCTCAACGAGAAAACAATCAACTTTTGGTTGGATGATCGCCGGAGCAACCCCGAATCGGCTTAGGAAAATCGTACACATTCAATGGGTGCAGCAAGGACTGAAGTGGAATTTTGTGAATTATTGGATAGGGGCAAAATGGTCATTTTGCCCCCTTTTTTAGAATTTCTTTTAATTCAGTTAAATTGTAATTTTCAGCAATTAGGATAGATTTTGATTAATCCACCCATGTTTGGGCAAAAGTCTATATATATCATATGATATCATTATACAAGGGATCCTACTTTGGCTTAAAAAAATGGCTATCTTTCTTCATTGTGGGTCACGTTTTGGAGAGAGAGGAAGGCGAGAGAAATTTTTAGGTCGGTACCCCTGGGCTTAAGGTAACTTTCCTCTTTCTATTTTTTCTCTCATTCTCTTTCTCTCTTTTCTCTTTTTCTCTCCTCTCTCCCTCCTCTTTCTCTCTCTTCTGTCCCCTCTCTCTTCTCTCTTTCTCTCTCTTTCTTCTTCTCTCACTTCCCTCTTTATCTCTTTCTCTCTCTCTTCTCTCTTTTCTTTTTATCTTTCTCATTTTTCTTTCTCTCTCCCCTCTTTCTCTTTTCTCTCTTCTCTCTCCTCTCTCTTTCTCTCTCCTATTTCATGAATGGTAGCACAAGCTCCCGCTCGTGTTTCACTCTTTTCCCTTTCTTCTCCTTTTCCTCTTCCCTGTCGTCTTGCAAGACCACAACCTCCTTCTTTCCTCTTGTAGTACCACATTACTATCATCCGTCTCCTTTCTTTTTCTTTACTCCCTCCACGTCCATCTGTTCCCTGTACACCTTTGGGTCCACTTTCTCTTTCTTTTTTTGATAATCTATCCCATTTTTTTCTTATGATCTATCACATCACCCCTATTATGCACACCGTTTCTTTTTCTTTATCCCTTGCACATTCATCTGTTCCCTCTCCCTCTGTACTTTCGGGTCCACCTTCTCCTTCCTTTTTATAATAATATATCGCCTTCTTATCTTATGATCCATTACATCATCCCTATTGTGCACACCCGTGTGAACCTTTTTTTTTCCCTCTCACGCTCTGTAGCCTTGCGCGACCACCATTTCCCAAAGCTTTGTTTCTCATCGCACTGTGGACTTGCGCAATCACCATTTCCCATAGCTTTTCGTCTCATCATCGTGCGTGAACTCTACCGGCATGACCTTGCGTGAATTCCACGACCCATACCTCATCATCTTGCGTGAATTCCACACCCATTACCACGGGTGAACTCTGCCTCATCGCTCGTGCGTGAATTCCACAACCCATCGCCGCGCGGGAACTCTACCCCAACCACCCCAACGCCGTGTGTGAATTCCCCAACCCATCGTCGTGCGCGACCGACACCCCATCGCCGTACACGACACATACTCCGCTGTCGTGCACTATCGAACTTGCTTCACCCCAAGCCCGTGACCACAGCCGGCTGTGCATAACCTCCTTCGCCCTGCCTTCCACCGCTCTCCGGCCTTAACCATCCCACCTCCTATTCCGCTGTCCACGTTGACACCCACAAGGCAGCCACCCTCTTCTCTTGCTCAGCAACCTGCTACACTCTCTCCCATCCTCCCATCGCTTTTTCTCTCTCTAAAAACACCAAAACCCAATTGTGCGCCACCTCTCTCAGCCGTCGCGCATCTCACCACCCCATCTATGCTGCTGCCCCCTACCTCTGCTACAGCCACTTATTTGTCACCCCTTCTACATATCTCCGCCTCATCTCCACCATCTTCCTGACCTCCACCTTACTGCTCCACCACCTGCAACTCCCGCACCTCCACCTCCATCTTTCTCTTCCTAATTCCCCACAACCAGTCGCTCTCATAAATTCTCCCATCCTGAACAATCACCTGCAAACCACCTCATCCTCTTCTTTATGCAACCACTAGCAGCCAACCTCATCTGTTGCTCTCTCTCTAAACCCCTTTGCCATATCCGCCCCACTCAGCTGCGGCGCAGTGACCCTTCTCTCCTCCTGCTCTCGCACCCTCTGTTCTCCGTTTCTCTCTAGCTCCTTGCAACTTCTGCCCATTGCGCCTCTCTTCTCAACCACAGCTGCAACTTGCCGCTATCTCTCCCCGCAGCCATCTTCATTTCTCTACGTCTCTCCCTTCAACCTTCATTCGCAGCCCTCAGCTCTCTCGTGGTCTCCTTCCCTGCACTTTCTCTCACTAGAAACCCACAAACAAAAACTTACCCCCACCTTTCGTCCTTTTCGTTTTACTTCGTTCTTTGCGTTTCGTCAAAACTTCGGTTGGCTTTCGTCCAACCTTCTCACCGTGTCTCTTTCCCTCAATAATCAACACCCTCTTCTTCTTACATAACCCAATACCCTCTCCTTCTTACATAACCCAATACTCAACCCTTTCTCCCCCCTTGGCTAAAACGTTTAACCTTTTTCTTAAACTTTACTTCCAATAACCGAACGCCCTACTCGCTCTCTCTTTTAACTAATCTATTTTATTAAACCACATCGTGTTCTTTCTTCTACCCCTATCATGTTCTTTCTTCTACCCCTTTCTTTTCATTTTATTCCATTTCATTCTCTTCCCATCAGTTTTTTTTATTTCACTCACTCACCTTATTTTCCCTTGTTTTATGTTATTATGTTTATTTTATTTCATTTATTTTATCCCACCATACCTTACTCTGTTTCACTCATTTATTTTATTTTAATTATCTCATCTTATTTTAGTTTTTTCCATCCCTTTTATTTTCATTTTACTTAACTCTATTTCATTTTTAATTCATCCCTTTACCCATTCTATTTTTTTTTAATTTCATTTTTTATTGTTATTTTATTTTAATTCATTTCTTTTATTTTCCTTTCATCTCATTTATTTCACCATCGCTTTTATTTTCATTTCGTCTTTTTTGGAAGACCTAGCAAGAGCCAGGCTAGTCTTCATCTCTCATCTCTCTCTTCCTTGCTTATTTAACCAGAGGGCAGGCTGAGCCTTGTGTTGCCGTGACAGTCTTGTCGTTGAGCAGTATTGCCGCCGTGCCGGTCTGAGTTACTGTGCCCGTATTACTATCTCGTCAAACTAGCCATTGTGCCAGACTAGCCGTCGTGCCAGCTCTGTCGTCGAGCAGTATTGCCGTCGTGCTGGTCTGAGTTATCATGCCCGTCTTGCTGCCACGTCAGACTAGCCATCGTGCCTAGCTGGTCGGTATTGGTTCTGTCGTCGAGTAGTATTGCCGCTGTGTTGGTTTGAGTTACAGTGCCTGTCTTGCTACCGCGTCAAATCATTCACCGTACTAGTCTAGCCACTGTGCTAGCCTAGCCGACTGGTCAAACTTCTTCTCTCACTTTCATTTCTATTATCTCTTTGCTTCTCTCACTCTTTATTGTAAAATATGTACCGAGAGTCCCTTGTCAAGAGGACGTCGGGAGGCCGTCGAATTGACACGGATTATTGTGTGTAAAATATGTATTGAGCATGTCATGGACCCACGTGAGGTAAATCCTGCCTCACAACCCAAATTCCTTTCTCATCAGTTGGTACTCCTGCCCACGTCTTTTTTATGTGGTTCCCGAGAGAGCGATCTTAGGTCTCGGGTCTGTCTCAAACCTAGAACCACGCTATCAAGTCAACCTGACCAGGAGGGTGAGATCAAGGCACCTAACCAGCTTGGTGACTCCACTGGGGACATGCTACCCCATCGTTGGATCGTTCTTGTTTGGCCTTTCCTTTCTTCTGTTTCTTGCTTACTATACACACACCTGTCATTGGGGTTGCTCAACCCCTTCATCCGAGTCAGGGGTTTTATAATCCCCGCACTCGTGAGTCTTCATCGGGAACAGGTTCCGCGAACCTCGTTCCCGACCTTTCTCCTGAGCAACGACCTTGTGTCGCGCTTTCAGGTCATCACTTAGAAAGAGGTGAGGATAGATCTAAAAGTCCCTCAATCCCTACCTCCTTACGATGGTGGACCCTCTGTCAACGCACCCTGCATTGGTGGCACACACGTCACCACACACAACACGCACCCTACTACCAGCAACTGACTTGCCGATCCCACTGCTCGAGGCAGCCCGGAGGTCGCCCCTCTCTCTTCCGCGACTGACAGTTCATTTGCTGTTGCTCCTGCGGGTCGCCGCTAGGCTATCCCTCATTCTCTATTACTGCGGGCGCTTTAATAGGATGCTCGACACTAGGAGGAGGCGACTCTGAAGACACCACCTCACACAAACCCACCAAAGCTAGTGGACCATCCATTCTAGCTAAACCTCGGGGCAACCTTTAGGTTATCTCGAGACACCGTCAGGGTTCGGGTCTTCTTGAACCGAGCCCTGCACCCTTTTTGCATGCACATTACACCACTCGGGGCAACCCTTAGGTTACCTCAGGACACTGTCAGGGTTTGGGTCTTCTTGGACTTGGCCCTGCACATTCTTCACAGGAACATTGAACCACTCGAGGCAACCTTCAGGTTACTTCGGGACACTGTTAGGGTTTGGGTCTTCTTGGACCTGGCCCAGCACATCCTTCACATGAACACTGCACCACTCGGGGCAACCCTTAGGTTACCTCGAGACACTGTCAAGGTTTGGGTCTTCTTGGACTTGGCCTTGCACATCCTCGGGGCAACCCTCAAGTTACCTCGGAACACTGTCAGGGTTTGGGTCTTCTTGGACTTGGCCCTACACATCCTCGGGGCAACCCTCAGGTTGCCTCGGAACATTATCAGGGTTTGGCTCTTCTTGAACCCGGCCTTGCACACCCCTTGCATGTGCACTGCATTGCTCGGGGAAGCATTGCTATTGCGTCTGCCCAAGCACATGAGGGGCAGCCTCCTAGTTCCCCCTCCAAGCACATGTGCTCACTCTACGAGGGATGGTCGCGCGACCCTTCTGTCGCACACATGCTCACAGCACCGGGCCTCTTAAGGCCAGACATGCTACTCGAGCCTGGGTTGACCACCAGGTCACCCAAAGTCCTTCTGCAGAGGGCGTACATGCGCCAATCCCCTCGCCCACCTAGAGCACACCTGTGCAATGTGCACACATGAATAGATCCAAAACTTCCCCTAGTTCTGAGGGTGAAGTAAAGGACATCATGGGAGACTCTACAGCTAAGGACACGAGCCCTTTCTTTTCCCTAACTCCCCTTGATGTAGATGATGCTGAAAAATCATCAAATGAGGATAACACCAAAATGGTTACTCAGGGCATGATGAAGCCGATTATCTATAAAGATCCAAGTCCCACTCGGGGAAAGGACAAGCCTACGAACTGGGCAAAGATTCAGAATGACCCCAGTGACCCCATCAATCGTGAGCTAATGGTGCCATCACCCGATCAGACACTCGAATTCATTTCGGGTTAGGGCACCCAGAGCAATGCTTCTTCGAGCAGATTGAGCTCGGGGCAGCTCATGGGTCTGAATCAACTTCCCCTAGACTCTTGTTAAGCCCGAAGACACCATTCTAAGGCAGCCCCCTCAAGTGAAATGGAAGCCGAACTCACCGAGGGCACTGGTCATGACCCCTTTGAGGTGGAGAGTTTTATCCATGAAGAGACAGGTTCCCTTCCCATAATGCAAGAGAATGATCCATCATCTCCCCTCAAAGTCTACCTTGACATCCCGGCTCCCCAAGATGAAGCTGAAGAGAAAACTGATACTGTTGAGCCGTTGCAAGGGATTGAAAAACCCATTGTCGAAATCGACTTTCTGAACAAGAAGGGGACCCTGCCACTGACCACTTTACTTCCGTCTTTCCAGGGATTCATCACCGAATCTTGGACACATGATGAACAATCATCTACTCTCGTTGGTCTTAATGATGTTACTTCCCTTACTTGCATCCCCCTAGACATTCCTACCTTAATGAGAACTCGTCAGTCTCATCCAAGGTAAGCTACTCCTTAGTACAGAATGAAACGAGCTTCGCTTCCCCTGACAAAGTGGCTCCTCCATGCCCTGAGAATGCCACGACTCCCTGGAAAGCTAATTGTTTGCTCTTCTAAGGTCATGAATGCCTCATGTATCCTCTCGAGGATAATGAGGGAGGCTTGCCGTCCTATGAGAAGTTCAGGTTCTCTCTTAATTGTAAGGAGCCCCCAAGTACGTCTAGTGTTGAAACCGCTGTGATCGGTGAAGTACCAGAAGCTTATGAAGACAAGATTGCACAACTTAAGGTCACATTACGGTAGTTACAGGCCGAGATGAGGCCGAAAGATGAAATGATAGAACATCAAGTGGTACTGGAATCCCATAAGCTTGAGCATACCCAACAATCCTTATTTACCGTCTCTCAAGCGCCGCTCCTGGTCATCGAAATAGGGCCATCAAATGATGAACTACTACCACCCTCACCTCCCTCACTGCCAGTCCCTTCCCCATCGTTTCTTCAGAATGGGAACAGAGGACTAGTAAAAGGCATGGTAGCCAAAGCATAAAAAAGATGTGATAACTCAGTGACAGAGAAGCCGAATCGCTACTAGAAACCTCCCTCAGCTTATGTTGATCAAATTCTACTGCCACAAGGAAGCCGAAGACTCTACTACCACAAGGAAGTTGAGTACCATCATTTCCCGAGAAGAAGCCGACATAAGAGTTATTCCTTTGACAAGTGCATGATCCCCAAGTTGCTTGAAATTCTCTTATATAAAGGGATGATCAAGCTACCTAAAGTAAATGGACCGGATGAAGTCGGGAGGGATGACGAGCCTAATTATTGCCAATATCATAGGATGCTTGGTCACAAGACTGAAGAATGTTATACCATCGGAGACATCATCCAGAATCGCACAGACAGTGGGAAAATTGAACTAGCAGTCTAATTTCATGGGCAATTCAGTGTCGCATTACGGTCTGAGCTACAAGACCCTAAACTGCATAGCCATGGTCCAAGCTATATGACTCTAAAATTATAGCACACGTCCTAGTGGCACGACGTTAAACTGCACAACATATAGTTTTAGAGGCAAGACCTTAAACATGCCCTCAGGTCTCGGTGGATGGCCTTAAAATATGCTAAATTGATGGTTACGGTGGCACGACCTTAAACACGCTTCTGCAAAAAAAAAAAAAAGACGAAGAAGACAAACATGACAAAAACCTGGAAGGGCGTCTTGGGTTAAAATATCAAAAAAAATGAATGATGGACATGGTGTGCATCCCAAAGGCCACCATGGGTAAAATATGTCACGAAAAAGACAAGAAAGAAAAAGACGGGCATAATGAAAACCTGCAAGGGCACTATGGGCAAGAGTGTCAAAATAAAAGGGATATGGAGAAAGCCCTTCGAGGCACTCCTTCTCAAATGATGGGCATGCTGACTTTGCCTTATGGGACAGCACGAGTAAAAATGTCTCACGTCCCTATAGCAAGACGTTAAACTGCGCGACATATAGTCCATTCGCACGACTATAAACTGCTTCTCGTTCCTACATGTCTCTATGGGGTTACCGCATGACACCCTCCTACACATCCCCTATTACATCCTTCTTCACAAGCCTCGGGTGAAAGGACACCACCCCTTCGAGATGTCCTCCCTAATCAAGGTGTATCTCAATTTCGAGTGTGAGTCTTCAAAGCAAAGCATGCAAGTCATGCGCCTGCCTCTACAAAGCCAATATCCTAAAGAGGCGTATCGCAGTCTCCCTCGTGTACCCCCACACCTGATAGGGAGCTTTCACCACCCATCATCTCAAGACTCTCTTGGCCACTATTTTCCCAGTTGAGTCACATCACTCATAGCCCCCTTAAGCCTTCGTCATACACCTCAATCGCCCATGATCCCACTTCTTGTCATGCGTGCCCCTACCTCCACAATGGTCTAAAGTAGGTGAAGACCTTAAACTTTTCCTCAACATGTCCAACAAGGGTGAGGAATTTTAAAAGCATCCATTGGCGGTCTGTTCGGGGCACAAGACCTTAAAAGACCTTTCCCCATGAGGTAGGGTTGATTGGGGCAGTAGCTCCGAAGCCCGAGCCCGAGGTCCTTCGCAAGCCGCCACTTGCATGCATCTCTCGCGTGCTCGTCCCCTCAACCACCGCACGTGTTCCTTCTTCACCATCGCGCGTGTTCCTTCATCACCACCGGGTGTGTTCCTTACCGTTGAGTGTTCTCCTTCTTCATCACCGTGCATGCAGCTGCTGCCCATACTAGCGTCGCCCATGCTAGCACCGAGCAATTCACTGATAAGCATGTCGTTGCCTCACATGCTACCGCCATCCATGCTCCAGTGCCTAACACGCCACTAAAGACAAGCTCCAATGGGCTGGACCAGGTCGGGCTCAGGCCTGAGGCTCGAACTCAGACCAATGCCGAGCGCAACCAACATTGCGTCTAACCAATGTTGATTGTGACTAATGCCGCACATGAAAGTCGCTGACCAACGCTGCTTGCGACCAACACCAAGGACTGCTCAACGCCGTTCGTGCAACTGTCGCCCGTCCTAGCACCGTGTGTGTCAATGCTACTGCCGCCCATGACCACCACTGCGCGTGTTACTCTTGCACATGCTAGCACCGCGCATGTTTGAAATTAGTCACCGCCGCATGTGTTAATGCTACTGCTGCCTATGGCTAGCGTCGCGCATGTTTGAGCCTGGTCACCATCGTGAATGTTTTGCCATCAACCCTAGTAGGAATTACACCTGTGCCGTAGCCCATCATCCCCAATGGAGTTAGGTGTATTGCAAAAAAAAAAAGGTCATGCTTACCTCTTCAATCCCCAGTGGGTCTGTTTCACACCAAGCTATCTTATCCCTAAGGAGTCGGGTCACCTTTCATAAACCTATTCTCCATGGAGTTTCATCTTTCACCTGCAGAAATTGAGTCTCATCTTTCACCCCATGGAGAATAGATGAGACTAGCTGCATGACTCTAAATTGTATAGCCATGGTTCGTGCTGCATGACCCTAAACTGCATAGCCACGGTCTAGATGCATGACCCTAAATTATATGGTCCAAACTATATGACCTTAAACTATAGTGGAGGTCTATTTGCATGACCTTAAACTGCATGGTCCAAGTTGCATGACCTTAAAATGCATAGCCATGATCCAAACTATACGAACTTAAGCTATAACGAAGGTCTAGTTGCACGACCTAAACTTCATGGTCCTAGCTACACGACTTTAAACTGCATAGCCACAATCCAAGCTATATGACCTTAAACCATAGTGCATGTCCTGACCACATGATATTAAACTGCTTTGCTTAGGTCCCGGATGCATGACCATAAACACACCCCCATACATGCACACACGCCCCTTTTACATGCGTCTTCACGCACGTCTTCCCTAACCTACTTGTTTGTGTGCGCACACCACCTTCATTAAATCCCCATAAATCCACCTTCCTTCATTACCATTCATCATTCCTCAGTGAGTCTCACCCGTGCTCACAAAACGACGAGCCATCCCCCCATCCATACTCGCCGTAAGGCAAGTGGGTCACCACTTTCATAGGTAGCCTTGTTTCATCTCCCCAAAGTGAGTTAAACCACCACCATACTCACTCCATGGCGTCCATAGACAATCACCCATCTCCACTACGGTCCAGCTATATGACCTTAAACTATAGTGCACGTCCTGACCGCATGACATTAAAAGGCTTGCCACAGGTCCTAAAGGCATGACCCTAAACACGCCTTCACAAACAAAGAAAAGAAAAGATAATAACGAGCATGATGTATACCTGGACAAGGGAACACCATGAGTAAAAATGACGAATGGAGATGGTCACGAAAACACGAGTAAAAGAGTTCCGTAAAATAAAAACCCAGGTACGATGAAAACCCGAAAGGGTACTGTGAGTAAAAAAGGAAGAATAAGGATGGACATGACCGAAATGTCATGGGTAAAAGAGCCCCAAATAAAATGAAGTTGGTGAGAACCGTTTCTACGACGTCACTTCCTAAGTTCAAGTGAAAACCCACAAAGGGCACTTGGACCAATAAGCAAGTTGATGCAGCACCGGCCTCATGGGCGACTTTAGCCACTGTGCACGAAGAAAAATCCTTGGTGTCAGATTGCCTTGATATCAGGACCCAAAAAGATGAGCATTAAGGAAATGTTTCGACAGCCTAAGTCCATTAACAAAAAGGACTTGAAGGACAAAAGACTCGCCAAGTGTAGACACCCTATTTTAAAACTGGACATTTCTATGATTTATTGGACTCTTAGGGCCACATTATCTTAATAAACCCAAAATCCATAGTTCACACAGCCTACCCTATCGCTTGGAACTAGTCTGCTTACCCGAAACCCTGTTTTGACCTAGATTCCTGTAAATGTCCATTTTTACCAAAAAAATCATAAAAATAGTAAAAAAGCTCCATTTTGACCCAATTTTTTTCTGGTAGCTTCACAAGAGGCTGGGGAACGCACTTAAAAATAAAAATCTCAATTTGGAGCATTTTTGGGTTGGGAGACATGTCCCATGTCCCATGTCCCATGTCGCTTAGCCAGGACTGAGCGACACGGCCCTTGTCGCCAGACCTGGACTGGGAGACACGCCTAGTGTGGCCCAGATTTGGGAGACAGTACCAATGCCACCCGGGTGACACTGCTCGTGTCACCCACCTCCTTTTTCCCCTAGTTGAGATTTTCAGTTTTTGGGCGACACCAGCCGTGTCGCCTTGATCTGAGACCTTTAAAATGTGTTTTTGATTGAGTTTGTTGGTTGGTTACGAGAAGATAATATCCCCAACAAATTTTTCCCCCCTTTTAGCATCTTTTCGGGACCATTTAGAGGGGGCCAGCGAGAGAAACATGGGGGATTTCAGAAAAAGAAAGCGTTAGAGATAGAAACCCTAGGAGAGGGAAAAAATGGAGGGGAGATTTTTCAGAGATAGGAACCCTAGGAGATAAAGAGAGATAGAGATTAAAAACCCTGCAGAGAAAGAAAAATATAGAAGAGATAGAGATGAAAACCGTGAGCGAGTTACAGGAGAGAAAACTTTGGAAATAACGTTAGGAAGCCTTAGCCTCCTGAGAGAAACCCCATATCTACCCTTAGGATAGAACCCTAAATCAAAGCCTTCACACCGAAGGGATATGCTGATATACATCTGACTCAGAGAGACAAAAGATGTCCGGTTCTGATACGGGCGAGTGCCAGAAGTCTCGGGAGTCCCAAGCCACCAGGCCCGGTTTGGTATCACTTCCTTCATTTTACTTCTACTTTATTGTTTCATTTATTTTAATCATTTTGCTTTAAAAATCGTATGTTAGTGTCTTGGCTCATGCTGGCTCTGCCACATATCTGAGAGTAGATATGCTCGTTTCCGGGCATATCTGACCTCATATTTGAGTTCGATTTGTCCCACTTTCTTTACAATTTTATTTCTTTCATTTTCATTTAGTGGAGGTGTTAAAATCAAGATATATTCATTGGAATATCTGTCTGATTTTCATCATAAATAGTTTGGCGCCCATCGTGGGGCGTTTCGAGCTTGATCCAAGCGCTAAAGTACAAACTTATTTCACTATTTTTCAGTGTGATCAGTCACAAAAAGTCCCAGGAATCTATGTGGATTAGGATCCAGTGTTTCAGTGCTCCAAAAACCTGTCTAATCTGGGCAACACCAGCTGTGTTGCCTGGGCGACACCACCAGTGTCGCCTAAATCCAAGGCGACACTCCCCATGTCGCCCAAAATTCGAAAGTTTCAGAATTTTTTGAAATTTACAAATTTTTTCTAGGGATTGTTTTATAAATGTTCAAAAACTTTTAGAGCAAAATAAATTTTTTAAAAATATCATAAAAATAATTTACTTGATACAGATCTGTCATATCTGCTTTTGTCTATTTACTTTGTTTTAGTTTATTTCATCAAAAATATATTTTTTTCTTGCTTCTTAAAATTTTAAAATATTATTATTTCATTAATTTTGACACGAAAACAATATAAAAAAAATTTAAAAAAAAGAATGTTTTGGGCCTTGCAAAGGTGACATCACCCATGTTGCCCGGGAGACACCACCAGTGTTGCCCAACTACAAAGGTCCCAAAAACTTTTGGGACCCCACACACCTGTTCCGGACCCTTTGGTTTGATTTTTCAACAAATTTTGGCTAGAAATAAATTTTTTAAAAATATAAAAAAAATATTTTGCCTCAAATAGGTCTACTTTGTTTTGGCTATTTGATTTTATTTTAGTTTGTTATTTTTAATTTAAGTCATGTTTTCCCTAATTTCACCATGCTTAGTTTAATTTTTATTCACCAAGGTTACAAAGATAAAAAAATAAAAAAATAAATATACCTCGAGGGCTTCTTGCACCCTCCTGAACTGTGTCTCGCTCGAGTCACCCCCGACCTGGGCCATGCTCGACTTAGCACGGACCGTATCTGGTCTCATTGTTCTGAATTTACCTTCTTAGGGGTTTCTTACCCCTCAATTTATACTGAGATTTGAGCGAGTTTCACCTCAAAGCGCGCATCGCTAGGCACGATCAGTCCCGAGCGCTCGCTTATTTTTCCTTGAACCGAGTCCCGTTCGAGCCACCCTCAACTCGGGCCGCGCTCGACTTAGCACAGACTATGCATGGTCTCATTTTTTCTGAATTTACCTTCTTAGGCGTTGCTTACCCCTCCATCTATACGATGCTTTGAGCAAGTTTCACCTCGAAGCACGCATCGCTAGGCACGATTAGTGCCGTGTGCTCACTTATTGCCTTGCTTGTTTTGCGTGCATTGTGTGCTTGAATTTATTTTTTATTGTGAGCTTTTTTACACACTCCAACACACACCGAACTGGGAATGCCCGGCAAACCAACAAAAAAATATTTCGAAAACCCCCAAAATCTCCGTTAACGACATGAGGGGAACTTAGCATTGAGAGCCGATGTGATGACCTAAACTTTTCCCTACTGAGGATGAGAGGCCAGTGCCAGTTGGAGTTGTGTGAGAGGCCAGCATCGGCTGGACTTGTATGAGAGGCTAGCACCGATTGGAGCTGTGTGAGAGGCTAGCGCCAGTTGGAGTTGTGTTAGAGGACAGTGTCTGTGGTATACCGCCGTGCGTGAGTGGTTGAGTGCATGGTAGTCTAGGGAGCTCTCCCTCTCTCATAATCATTTTGTTTCCCATGCTTGGTGTACCCATAATCATTATGTCTTCATGCTTGTTCTCTCTTTCTCCTCATGCATGTCAGTTAGCTTTGCATGAATGACACTTGTCATTTGCTGCCCTTTTCTCTTTTATAAATAGAGCCTTTCTCAGCCCTTCTCAAGAGCTTTGGCCCCCTCTCTCTCCCATGTTTTTCTCTCTCTTTCTCTCTCTCTATAAAATACTTAGAGTCTCATGTTAGGGAGCTTGGAGAAGTGGTTGTGTGAAAACGTTTTGGAGCTAGTTTAGAGCTTAAGGTATGTAGATCATGTTATTGTGGGTTTTAGTATGAAGCATGAATTGAAGAATGAATCTAAGCATATATGAAGAATGATTTAGGCATGAATGATGCTTGAAATTAAGCATGAGATTAGTATGAGATTAGCATGAGATTGTATAGAAACTGTGTGGAAGAATAGGATTTGCATATATGTATTTGTGCTTTGTTTTTCCAGAAATTTAGGCTCCTTTGTATAATATGATATGCACTATCGTGATTTCTGTTGAGCCTGCAAATTTGTGGTTGAATTTTTTGTGAGTATAGTTTAAATTAGAATTGGTCTCATGTTATTATATTGTATAGTTTAGAAGTTATGCTTTGTTCTTTGAGTTATGTTATGGCTGGACTATGGAATTCCAGGGAGTATTGGGGTTCTTATGTCTCTCTGTTGACCTATCAAATAATCTCAGAATTGCTTCAAATCACCTCTATTAGAAACATTTTTGAGTCTAGTTTGAGTTTGAGGTTATGTCTAAATGATATTCTTGATAGATTGGAAGATATAATGTGAAATGTACATGAATGTCACTGTTATCAGATTGTGAAAATTTCCTGAAACATCACATCTCTTGTATTGAGACTTTGCTTGACTTATTGGAGTCCAAATACATGAAATCACAACCATTTGAAAGATGCATGAGTCTATTGTGAATTTTATATTTTGACCTTGATCTGATTCTCTATTTATGTAAATTTATACTTCGAAACATGCCAGTAGATCACCATAGAGAGTTTTGGTAAAAACACAGAACTGATGTCTTTGATGTCAAGAGTTTTGAACAACCAAATGAGTTGAATTTCTTCCAAACCACTGTCGTTTGAAATATTTTTGAAAAATCTTGAGATCACATGTTTAACACTTTTCGAAATTCTCCCTAATTTGAGAGTTATATGATTAATTATAACAATTTGTCACTATGAACAGCTTTTATAAAACTCATAATTTAGGCCTCTGTCGCCACGGATTTTGACTAGCCAAAAGGGGTCAATTTTCTTCCACTGCCATTTGAACAGTTCATGATTAAGCTTTAATTCACATGTTGAGCACTTTTTGGAATTTATTCTTGATTGTGAGTTATGAAATAAATTTTAAAAACATGTCACTACCTTCATTGCACAATAGATTTCAGATAAAATATCTTCATTCTTTTGAACTTTTGTGGGGCCAAACAAGGTCCAATTATTTTCAAACTACCTCAATTTGAAAGATAGGAGGAAAATTGGTTTTGGAACCATCTTCAAACTCTAAATGGTTCAATGATTACGACCCTAATGGTAAGCGCACATCGTTGCCTTGATGGCAGGAAATTGAGCGGTAAGGCTTAACTGAAATAATGTCATTGTTACTATAGTACTGTCATTGTGATATTGTTAAAATGTGATGTGCCACACCCAAAATGTGATATTGCTACTATCATGACAAGATACTGATATCGTCATTATGTGATATGTGTTATGTGAATGGATACCTACTGTGTAAATGATGGTATCATGCTGTTTATGTGTTATGTGAATTGATACCTACAGTGTGAATGATCACATCATGCTGCTTATGTGTTATGTGAATGGATACCTACTGTGTGAATTATTGTATCATGCTACTTATGTGTTATGTGAATGGATACCTATTGTGTGAATTATGGTATCATGCTGATTATGTGTTATGTGTATGGGTACCTACTGTGTGAATGATGGTACCAGCATACTGAGATATTTGCGTGCTTTGAGTCTATTGCACGATCAGCTATGACATGATGAAATTTCTATTGATATGGGAATTTCTTGACATGCCTTGTGTGTATCGCATTGCCTGGGACATGTAACTTCTCATGCGGTGTGCATAAGGTGATAAGCTATGTGTGACTTCTCGACATGCTTTGAGAGTATTGCATTGCTTGAGGTATGTGACTGTTTGATATTGGTGAGGTGCCTGCTTTGAGGGTATTGCAGGGCCTACTTGTGTGTTTGATGCCAATAAGGTACATGCCTTGGAGTGTAATGCACTACCTGACTCTGTGAGTGCTAATGGATGAAAATATGCTTTATTATGAAATAAGAGTATGCTCCATTGTGATAAGTATGTATACTGTAGAACATGTTCAGTTTTAGATGAATGAGTAATATTGAGGAATGCATATGATCATACTCCTGAGAAAAGGTCTTTCAGAACTTCTAATTCAGGTGATATCTCTGTACTGGGAATATGAATGATAATTACAACATTGAACAAATGTGAATTCTGATATCTTATATTGTGCTTGCTCTACTCGAAAAGAATCATCCTATAATTGTGACATAATTGTGATGCATGACTCCTGTTTTATGAGCATCGCTTAGAATCTTGATCTGTGCTGTGTGATAATACTGAAAGGTAGGGAAGCATAATGCTGTGATCTACTTACTGGGCTTTTTTAGCTCATCCCTTTGCTTCCACCCTTGTAGATTGACTGCTGCAGGTCGAGAACGGTGGGAGGTGATCGTGTTTGGTGGACGGAAAGCCCGCGCTCGATGAGTGGATCTCTGTTCTTGTGTAGGTGTTTGTTAGTCGTCGGTCTTGCAGTTGTTGTTATTGAAGTTATGTAGTTTGATGGCAGGCCAGCAGTACCTTTGACGATTGTAATATTCTGGATATTGTAGTTGTGACCTTGGAGACTGTTTATGGATATGAATGGTTCTAATTTATCTGGCTTTTGTTATGTTTCTGGTGAGATTTTTAGTTTTTCTTTCGTGGTTTGTTTCTGATTCTGCCTATCATATGCGTTGACCCACTCCGACCTGAGTGACGTTCGTGACCTCTGTGATCGCGATCCCGCACCTTGTCGCCCTCCGGTATGGGATGGTAGGGGTCAGGGGGTGGGGTCGTGACAGCTGAGGCAGTTGGGATTCGCGTAACTTTAACTGTGAGTGCCCCTC
>NW_006498846.1:5620011-5675606 GCF_000471905.2 Amborella trichopoda
TAACAGGAGATCAGGATCTATGTGGGGACCTATATCAGCCCAGTCGCATTTCAATAGTTAGGAACCCACTCTCAAGCCAAGCCTACCTATAATCAAACTAGGTCAAACCTTTTCGTGTGCTTGCTAGCTTATTTCTAACCGGTTAATCTTATATTTCAGTCTGGACCCGCTTTTAGTCCGACTTGAAGATTCTGGGTCCAAGTTCAGGCTTGTACCCAACCTAGCCCAGGTCCGAACTTGGTTTGCACCCAGGTCCGAACTTAGGCCCCCTCTTGGTCTGAGCCGAATGCTCACTCCTAGCTCATCTTTAATCCAGTCTGGGTCCACGCCTGCTCTGATAATTAAAACTCTCTAGGTCCAAGTCCGACCTTGTACCTAGCCTAGCCCAGGTCCGAACCAGGTTTACACCCAGGTCCGAACCTAGGCCCCCTCTTAGTCCTAGCTGAAGGCTTGTTCCTAGTTCAATCTTGATCCAGTCTGGGTCCACATCTGGTCTGAGTATCAAAACCCTCTAGGTCCAAGCCCAGGCTTTCACCCAGCTCAGTCCAGGTCTGAACCAGGCTCACACCCTAGTCCGAACCTAGACCCACCCTTGGTTCGAGCCGAGACTCGTGCACCATCTAGTCTAGATCTTAGTCTAGGTTCTAGCATAGGTCTAAGCATAGAGTTGCCTTTAGAGCTAGACTAGGCTTACCCTATTTTAGGGTCCGAACCAGAACCCATTGAGTCTAGCAAGTCTAGGTTCTAATCTAATCTTTGCCTAGGTCTTAGTCAGGGTTTTGCCTCTAGAGTTAGGATAAGTCTGCCTTAAGTCATCAACTCTAGTTCTTACCTAAGTCTAGATTCTAGAACCCAGTCAAAGAGAGTCACCATGTCGGTTACTCAAGGTGACCAGATGATTGCTCCACAGCTAACTCTAAACTGAACCTTCTCAAACCTAGGGACTAATGTGCTGCAATCCCTTGGAACAATCAACAGACCTCAGGCCAATCCATTATCCAACGCCCAGGTCTTCAGGTAGAGACAAAGTCCCAAGCATTCACTACAAATCCTGAAATTGGTGTGATTCAAAGGGTTGTTTAGCCTGAAAGACTCTGAATAGTCAAGAAGTCCGACCTGGAGTTGTCCTACTGGGGACTTTAGGAAACCAAAGTGGAAGTCGAGTGAGGGAAGAAATCCATGTAGCATCCAACATCAATTCCCATAACTTGAACCCAGATAACCACGAGATCCAGCGAACTCAAGACCAAGACCCACTTAGGTCTAGGGGATCCAACCCTACCTCGAGTTATCGTAGAACAACTCATGATGTCCTGAACACTGTATGAGACAAAGGTGTCGACCCAAACCAACCCCTAGGCGAGATAGGTGTCCAGCTGCTCTCAAAAGTCTGGTTGACCTAGGATACACTGTTCATGCCCCAGCTTACGGGTTAATGCCAAACCAACTTAGTGGTATAAGTCAACCCTTAGCACAACTGAGTCAGCTGATTCTTCAATTGGTCCCTCTAGTTCATCCAGTCCAACAAACCTGGAAATTTTCACAACCGTGGCGACACTCATGGGTCAATACGCCCCTCAAGCACAAGTGTATCAAACCGCCCCAGTGACTGCGACTCATCAATCTCAGGCCCATGCAGGCCAACGTATACCCCAATCCACGCTTGGGAACCCACTGACTAGTGGGCCTACTGTCATGCCGAACACCCAACAAGAAGGCACTTTAAAAGCGATGCATGATATGCTTGTAAGAATGGGAATGCATGATATTCTACCCCCAAAGACCTATGTTCAAGAGACCCTTGGAGGCTTGGAGGACCTTCCCCTGGGATTTGGTATCCCAGAATTTAGAAACAAGTTTAACGGGAAGAGCGATCCAGATGCTCACGTCAACACGTAACTCCTCTCCGTGAGAGCTTTGCGAGAAAGGCCTAACCAACTGAAGGCCATATTTTCGCAAACATTAACTGGAGAGGCCTTGAACTGACATCGGAGAACAATGTCGTCTCAACCACACATCATTCTAGATGAAATGCTTAACCTATTCGTCTCTTACTACCGTAGGTCAACACCAACATCTCTCTCCCTGGGCGAGCTCAGTGCAACGAAGCAAAATCCAAGAGTATCCTTCGAGGATTTCATCCGTCGATTCCGTGAGGAGGCAATTTGGGTTATAGAATGCCCATTGACAGACCCAGCCAAAATCTCCATGGCCTTAGAGAACGTTGCTCCTGAATACATGACCTTTTTCAGCCAAGGCCTTATCCCCCACTCTTTGAACTCCATGATCGAGCGGGTGGCACGACATGAAAGGGTGAGAGGGACACCCCTCAGCACTAGGCTCGACAATAAACTAATAACGACTCCTCAAAATAAGAGCAAAAACAATAACAAGGGAAAGACTCCCGGTCAGGTTAATGAGATTGTTGTTAATGGACCGGCTCAAGGTTTAGCCACTAAGCACAATAATCAGAACGAAAACCGAAGGGTCCTCCTAGAGCCAACACTTAAAATAATAACAAAAAACGAGAGGATGATTTCACTCCTCTCAAAGACCTGTTGGAAAAAGTTCTAAAATTACTCCTGACAATAAAAATGGTTTAACTACTGCCACCATCTGAACCACCATTTCAAGTCATGAACAAGAGCAGGTGGTGCAAATGGCATCAAAACCATGCACATGATACCCAAAACTGCATATACTTGAATGGGTAATTCAAGGGTTAATCAATAGGGGGGACATCACTGTCGCGCCTAGAAATCAACCCATTGAAGAGTCTAATCAAAAGATGGGTATCTTCACAAACCCTCTCCCTAAAAATATGGTCACAACAACCGAAAAGCTGGGAGCTCAAGACAACTCAAAAGAAAATGTTGTCATTCACATGGTTGAGAGTGGAGACGAAGAAGAAGATCCCTGTCAATTCATATTGGCTTGCGATCATCACTTTCAAGAACTTGAAGAAGATCTATTAGATCTTCTAAGAGGAATTTCTTCATCTCCAAACCTTGACAACCTTCTCAAGTGGGACCAATATGACGCAGATGACACACTAGAGATCGATATGGTCTAAACCCATGAAAAAGCGTCATCTCCTAAACAAGGGGCCAACACCCCGAAATCTCCCATTACTCTTGCTAGGGTTGATCCTATCGAGCTTCAAGCTAGCAAGGTTGATTCCCTAACTCGAAGAGGCTGAGTGTTCAAACCCTTTCAATTAATGACCGATACTCTCGATGAAAGGATGGGAAACTCCTCAAGAGCCAGACAACCAATAGGGGCTGTAGATCACGAGCTGAAGATGGAAATTCAAGGATCTACAACCACCTACGATCTACCGACTCATCTCGGGAAGATTCAGGCTCAAATCTCCATCTTAGAGCTACTCGCCAACTCACCAGCACACAAGGCCGAGATCGAAAATGTCCTCGCCAAGACACACATCCCGAGCAACACACAACCAGATGAGTTGTGCGGTATGATCAACCAACTAATGACACCAATGCCAATTGTGTTCACTAACGATGACATCCCGGCTAGCTTCAACTGCTTTCATGTCCAACCTCTATACATCACTGCTTTCATGCAAGGCTATGAAATACGGAGAGTGCTTGTTGATAATGGGGCATCCCTAAACCGATGCCCTATGAAATCGGTGAAGCAGATAGGTAAAAGCCCAGATGACTTCGAATCGTGTCAACTAACTGTCATTGCGTACGACGGACTAAGAGACAAGCTAAAGGCATACTGCCTCTCACACTTAAGATTGGCCCGGTTGTCCATGTGATAAAGTTTTATGTCTTAGACATAAAACCTTCATTCAACGTGCTTCTAGGAAGACCGTGGCTTCACGAAAACCTCGTGGTCGCCTCTATGCTCCAGCAATGCCTCAAATTTCCAATGAAAAATGGCATCGTGAAGGAACGTGCTGAACCCCTTCTTTTCTCAATCCTAGCATACATAACGGGAAGCTAGCCGTAGGGGTCGAGCTTGGAAAAATCCCACTCGCTTCCTTTGAGCAAGTTGATTGTGCCACCTTAAGCCTAAAGGCTGGCGACCCTATTCTGCAAATTTTGCAAACTTCTGCATCGCTGGAGGACATTATCCAATGTCAACATTGATATGGTTTCAAATCACTCGAAGCTTGGCACAAGCTCCTCTCTCAAGGCTTCCAACCAGGCCAAGGCTTGAGGAGTCAAGGACAATGCGTAACGGAGGCGATTTCTGAACCACCCCAAGCCAAAACTGAAAACGGTGATAGATGAGGACTTGGGTGTTCTCTCACTTTATTTTTAAGCCGGATGAAGCCTTCAAGCTATCCAAGCTTTGTATTCGGAGGCATTCAAAGCCTCGATCCTCTCGATGCCCGTCCTTCAAAATGGCCAAAGGTGATCCTTGATTCCCCAACAAGGAATAAATCTTCTTCCACATCTCAGCACACACAAGAATTGGGAATTGAAAACCTTTTCGCTGACCTGGATTTGAAGGTATGCACAATCGGCTCTAACACAGCCAAGCTTGCTCATCCGCCTACTCAAACTCAGGAACGAAATTGGTCTATCACTCATCTATCTCGAGAATTGCTGGAAGCATACCAGCGGCACCTCCAAGTCTCGGTGCCAAAAAAAGGATTGGTGCAGGGTGGCCATCTAACCACCTTACACGTCCGGTCCCCAACATTTCTCTCGTGAGTCCCATAAGGGACACCTCTTGCAACATTTTAAAAACCGTGGAAAATTAAAAACATGATAAAGCTGATAATAATGAAAAAGAATTTTTAAAAATGACGCTCACTCAAGATAGCCCGATAACGGTGCATAATACCCAAGACGATGAATTGTATGACCAAGATGAAGATCAACAGAGTCAAGAGTCTGAAGAAATCTCTCAACCTGAGGAACTTACTTCCCATATTGAGCAATTCAAGAATAGGTTCGATGGTGAGCCAACGGCTATCATTGAAAAGACGATTGACGTAAACCTAGGAACTGAGAAGGACCTAAAGTTAACCAAGGTTGGAACCTCCTTATCTTTTGAGGAGAGGGAAAATGTAATTTTCTTTCTCAAGGAATATCACGATGTCTTCACCTGACCATACGATGATATGCCAGGGCTACAACCCACATTGGTGCAACATCACCTACTATTCAAAGAAGGGGAAACCATGTAAGGCAGAAACTTCGACATCAAAATACCCACCCCGAGCTCAAAATCAAAGAAGAAATCGACAAATTGCTCAAGGTGAGGCTCATTACTCCCCGTCGATTATTCAAAATGGTTGGCCAACATAGTGGTCGTACCTAAGAAAGACGGGAGGATTCAAGTGTGTGTCGATTATAGAGACCTCAATAAGGCATGTCCCAAAGACAATTTTCCATTACCAAACATAGACACCTTGATCGATAACACTGTGGGTCACGAGATGTTGTCATTCATGGACGGCTTCTCAAGTTACAACCAAATCCTCATGGTAGAAGAAGACCAAACCAAGATGTCATTCATAATGCAATGGGGAACCTATTGTTACAAAGTCATGCCCTTCGGTCTAAAAAACATTAAATAGCATCTTCCACGATCTAATGCATATCATTATGGAAGACTACGTCGACGACATTCTGGTCAAGTCAAAGACCAGGTCTGATCATCTCACCAACATGAGAACCATTTTCAAAAGACTCAGGAAACATCAACTCAAACTCAATGCACAAAAATGTTCCTTTGGAGTTGAATCTGGCAAATTACTAGGCTTACTAGTAAGCCAAAGAGGCATTGAGGTGGACCTGTTCAAAATAAGAGCCATCACTGAAATGCCTCCTCCTCGAAACATCAAAGAAATCCATGGGTTTCAAGGTCACATACAAGCCATAAGGAGTTTCGTTTCACAACTGGCAGATAAGTGTACACCATTCAATAGACTCCTTAAGAAGAACACCCCATCCATGTGGGACAATGAATGCTAAGAAGTGTTCGATCAAATCAAGGAGTACCTCAAAAAACCTTCCATTCTCAGTCCTCCTAGTCCAGATAAACCCCTATTCCTATACATATCAGTGAAAGATAAGATCATGGGGGCAATGTTAGGACAATATAACGACAATGGAAAAGATCAAACGATATATTATATCAGCAAAACCATGGTCGACTATGAGACAAGATTCACAGACGTGGAGAAACACTGCTTATCACTTGTGTCGGCCATGAAGAAACTAAGACATTGTCTTATGTCATTCAGTCATGCTCATATAAAAAATTGACCCACTCAAGTACTTATTGGAAAGGCCAGTCCTCAATGGACCTTTGGCGAAGTAGAGAATGCTATTGAGTGAGTTCGAGATCGAGTATGTCACTCAAAAATCGGTCAAAGGACAAGCCATTACTGACCACTTAGCTGAACACACACTGCCAGACAATATTTCCGTTAACACGGATCTCCCTGTTGAGAACCTCTTCATAATTGAGAACTTGATTTGGGAGCTATACTTCGACGGTGCAAAGAACGAATACGGGTCAGGTATAGGAGTCATACTATACTCACCCGCGAACATTTTAATGTCAACGGCCGTCAGATTGAATACGAAGCCATGAAAGCCAAGCTTGAGAATGCCATGGGAATGAAAATCCAGCAAAAAAGAGTGATTGGTGACTCCTTACTCGTCATAAACCAAGTTTAAGGGATTTGGAGGGTGAACGAAGAAAAGCTCAAACCCTATCAAGAAAAGGTGGAAAAGATAAAATCATCTTTCAGCACATAACTAGGGAAAATAACCGGTTCGATGACACCCTTGCAACCCTTAATTTAATTGTCGATATTCCTCTAGAAATCACCACGCTACCATTCTACATTAGGAACAAAGATGACCCTTCCCCACCAAGGATTGAAAAGGAAATAGAACAAGAAAATGACAATGATGTGGAAATATCTCTCGTGGCTTCAGATGTGTTAGCTAAGGCAAAGCCGTGGTTCCACGATGTTTTGTCTTTGTTAAAAGATGGTTTATACTCCAAAGGAACCATAAAAAAAGATAAACAAGCCCTTCAAAGGTTTTCTATGGGATTCTTCGTATCACCTCCTATTCAAAAACTCTTTCGATGACATCATTCTACGGTGCCTCGATCAACCAGAAATTGACCAAGTACTGACAGAGCTACACAACGAAGGAGGTCATTTTGGGGTAGCTGCCTTGGCTCAGAAAATCAGGCGCCAAGGCTATTATTGGACCACCATGGTTGAAGACTGTTGAAAGTTCATTAAGAGGTGTTCCAAATGTCAACTCTATGGAGACATCATCCATGCACGTCTGTATCACTCAACTCAACATCACCCGTATGGCCCTTCGCCATGTGGGGTCTTGATATAATTGGAATGATATCACTATAAACCTCAAACCACTTCATTTTATATTAATCACTATAGAATACTTCAGGAAATGGATAGATGCCGTGTCATTTGTTAAAATTGAAGGCCAACATGTTGCCCGTTTCGTACAGAACAATATCGCATTCAGATTCGGTGTTCCTAAGTCAATTATCATTGACAATAGATCCAATCTAAAAAATGAAAAGGTCACTAAGGTATACAAAAGGTCAGTCATGGTCCGAGCTATATGACCTTAAACTATAGTACACGTTCTGGTCGCATGACGTTAAAAGGATTAGCACCACAGTCCAAGCTATGTGACCTTAAACCAGAGCGCATGTCTTGACCACATGACATTAAGCTGCTTTGCAAAGATCCAGGAAGCACGACCTTAAACTTGCCCCCACAATATGCGAACATGCCCTTTACGTGCATTTTCACGCACGCCTTTCCCAAACGACCCGTTCGTGCGCGCGTACCACCTTCGTTACCTCCCTAGTGAGTTCATTCACTCAACACCATTCATCATTCCCTAGTGAGTTTAACCCATGCTCACAAAATGGTGAACCATTCCATCACTCATACTCGCCATTAGTTAGTGGGTCACTACTTTTCACCCACCATTCATACATCATCCATCTTTCATGGATAGCCCCGTGTCATTTCCCTAAGTGAGTTAAAATCACCATCATACTCACTCCATGACCTCAACAGACTGTCGTCCATCACCATAATGGTCCAGCTGTATGACCCTAAACTATAGTGAACGTCCTGACTGCATGACGTTAAAAGGCTTCGCACAGGTCCTGAAGGCATGACCTTAAACACCCCTTCACAAAATAAAAAAAAAAAAAAAATAACGGGCATGGAGTATACCTAAACAAGGGAATGCCATGAGTAAAAATGATGGACGGGCATGGTCACGAAACCATGAGTAAAAATGTTCTGTAAAAATAAAAGCCCGAGCACAATGAAAACCCCAAAAGGGCGCCGTGAGCAAAAACAGGAGAAAAGGGGTGGACATGGCCACAAGGTCATGGGTAAAATAGCCCAAATATAAAGGAGGTTTGTAAAAATTGTCTTCACGGTGCCACTTCCTTAGTCCAGGTGAAAACCCGTAAAGGGTGCTTGGACCGATAAAGCAGGTTGATGCAGCATCAGAGCCTCAGCTGGCATCCAATTACTAAACATGCGTAATTCTAGCTAACGAGGTCTACACAAAATACTCAGCTGTAAGGATCCAATAAAAAACACAAGATGGCTCAATCGGGAGTGAGAGCCTCACAAGATCTTCTAAACACCAAAAAAAAGAGTCCTTGAGGGTGAGGACGTTGACCAAAAGATCTCTCCAAAAATAAAGAGAGTCCTTGAGGGTGAGGATGAAGACCGAAAGATCCCTCCAAAAAAAAAGTGAGTCCTTGAGAGTGAGGATGAAGACCGAAAGATCCCTCCAAAAATAAAAAGAGTTCTTGAGGGTGAGGACGAAGACTGTAAGATCCCTCCAGAAACAAAAAGAATCCTTGAGGGTGAGGACGTTGACTGCTAGAACCCTTCAAAAACAATGAGAGCCCTTGAGGGTGAGGACGAAGACTGAAAGATCCCTCTAAAAACAAAGAGAGTCGTTGAGGGTGAGGACGATGTCCAAAAGATCCCTCAAAAAATAAGAAGAGTCCTTGAGGGTGAGGACGATGATCGAAAGATCCCTCAAGAACACAAAATGGCCCTCAAGGGTACTGTCCGATAGGGTGAGGACTGTAAATACCAATATCTACATGTCGCAAACTCATCTCACTGGGTGAAGACATTAAAAACTAACCCCTACGATCCCGTGAGGGTGAGGACCGCGACAAGATCCCTCAAAGTCTCTTCTCCCCCTAAAGTCTCCACATATGGACCTGTACATTTCATCCAAACGTCTGAGCATCCTAGTTACAACATTGTGTGAATCTCCTCGACATTCACGTGGTCTTGTGGCTAGGAAGAAAAACTAAATAAAGTCAGCAAAATTTTTTCGAATGTTGTCCTTCTCGCTCATGGCCCCATATCTTATGGTATGGGCACCAGTGATTCTCAATCCGCTGGGCAAGGTGTTTGGGCTGCCTGACCGACTTTGGTGTGATGAGTCCTTGTTGGAGCATCATATCGAACAGAGCGTGGAGAAGATCTGTTGAAAGCTCATTAAAGGGTGTAGGATTTTGTCTTTCTCTTGTATTGTAACCACGTGGGAAGACTCAGTTGCCCGAATGCGTTCTTGAGTTCTTCGAGCTTGATCTGACCCTTTTGGATCAGAGCCTCGGTGAGGTCTTTAAGTGTGTAGCATTCTTCTGTAGAGTGGTTTACCCTTTAATGACAAGCACAATATCTTGCGAGCGTATCGAGACCAGCTTGATCGGGAAACTTGATCTCGGGCAGCCCGATCATGTTATGTTTCAACATTAGTCAGAGCAATGCAGGAACCCATTCCTTTTCCAAAGGATAAACCTTGTTTTGATGATTAGTCCAATAATCATTTTGATTAAGGTTCACAGATGGGGGTACCTGGTTGTATAGTGACGGCCGCACTGATCACTCCTTTTTGTTGGTTGCCCCGGGCATTGGTTAGAGAATTACCATTTCTCGGTTGTTTCCAAAGCTTGAAGACTGTTGTCGTGACCCGCTATGGTGGTGTGACAAGCTCTCTATGAGAACTGAATTAGCAATCAACTCTGACAAGGAGGTCGGATTGGAGGCCTCAACATGTAGAGCAATATCAAGACGCATATTTCACAAACAGGTCTGAACTGCTTCCTTCTCAGGCATGGGATTGGGATGGTGAGTGGTCAAATCTCTCCACCTTACTATGAATTGATCTGCAGGTTCATCTGATTCCTGGGTCAAGGTGAGAAGCTCGATGGTTTGGACCTCTCTCTCGACCTCATAGAAAGGTTGGTGGAACAATTTCGCCATTTCCTCCCAAGATTGTACTGAATTTGTGGGAAGCCGACTATACCACTGAAAGGCGGGGCAATCAAGAGTTTCAACAAACTGATGGAGGGGGAGTCTTTCATCAGCCACTGCCTCTTGACATGCCGATTGGAAATGCGCTATATGTTGGTGCAAGGATGTTGTTCCATAAAACAAGGGAAACTTCCCTATTTTGTAGTATGAGGGAAATCGAACCTGATCAATTTAAGAGGGGCATGGTTTTTGATAGAGTGTTGCACTCTGAATACTCAGAATTTGTCTTTTTTTTAAGCTATGGGTTTTCATAGTGTCGATGTCTGCCTGTGAGACAGTGTGAGGGACATGATTGTCTTGTGAGGCAGAGGGAAGGAAGCTACCTTAAAGCTACAACATCTGAGTGAACAGAGTTGCATCATGGTTAGACGAGTGTGTTTGAAGACATTTTTCAGCACCATGGGTCCCCGATGTGCAAAAAAAAGAGGAGAAGTTGGTCAATAAAGCCTGACAAACAGTGGAAATTTTGACAATCTCTGAAGGGCTTCAGAACTAATCAAGAACTTCATTAGGGATCCAAAAATCCTCCTATCAAGTTTCATCGTATTCTGACATCTCTAAGGTAGTGCAGACTGAGAAACAGTTTCAGCAGAATCAGCATCTTGCACCCTGAAACTGACCCCTATAACTGGAACCCTATTCTTAGAGCATCAAATGGAAGTGGGACCACCGCCATAGGATCCGGCACGGTTGAAAACCTCCAAAGGTCAAATTTTCGCTTAAACGGACACTTCAGAAAGACATTATGGATAAAAGGCCGAAACAGGAGGAATCGCACACTATTCCTATGCGACCACCCTGCAAGTAATCTCCATTAAAGGGATAGTCATGAACAATGAGTTTCGGGATCTATATCTCATTCATCCCGAGTCATATTGTGCTCAAATTTTTTGAGCGTGTTCGTCTCGTCAGGACGAGCGTATTTGATACGTGGCACGCCTCGTGACGTTGCCCGAACTAGTAGAAAAGCCAGAGAGAAGCTGCTGATCCATGAAGAAAGTTGCAGGAAAATCAGTAGCAACATGCCTCGCTCGAGCAGCCAAATCATAGCGCTCGCGCATCGGATTAACACGAGACCAGTTCCATCATATGCGTAAGGTCTAGGGATTTCTCTAGTCCGAACGCCGTACATAATGAAATGTTAGATTTCGCACACAAAGTCAATAAATTTGCGTTTGTTGCCATGCAATCATGACATCATGCTCAGTGTGATCCAGCGAAGAAATCTCGAAAAAGCATCAAGAAAGGGGCACACTATCAATCCAAAGATTTCAAGATTCATCCAAACTTTAAGTTGTATGATTGTGGCTTAAAAACACGACCCATGGCTCGAAGTTGGTATTAAGTCAATTGCCATGCCGAGCCCTACAAGAAAACAGTCATCTTTTGGATAAACGGGCATCAGAGCAACCCCAGATCATCCACAAAACATCACTCATGTTCTAAGCAGTAGCAGGGATTGTTTTAGAATTCCATGAATTGTTAGGCAGGGGCAAATCAATCATTTTGCACCCTAATTTTTTATTTGTTTAAATTCAAATAAACCTTAATTATCATCAATTAGGGTTAATTTTGGGTGATCCACCCATGTTTTAGCCCTAGTCTATTAATAGACTTGCCTCTCATTGAGAAAAGGCTGGAAAAAACCATTGTAAAGAGCCTCCTTTGATTCTCTATGTTGAGTAATAAAATTTGAGAGTCTTCCTTGAATTCTTGGGTGCATCTTGGAGAGAGAGAGAGGAGAGAGAAAGTTTAGAGTGATATCCCTCCAACTTTCAAGGTATTTTCTCTCTCTACCCTGCTCTCTCGCTCTTTCTCTCTCTCTCTCTCTCTCTCTCTCTCTCTTTGTTTGTTTCTTTTCTTCAACATGGTTCACGACGGCGATAGTTATCGTTGTACGTAACACCGTTTGAAGGAGCACACGGTGAGCTGGGCCATGATTGAGTAGCAGGTCGAGCTCTTGTTTTGGTTAAAAAATTGACATCATGCATGGCGATGTGTATCGCTAACTACAGACTATCTCTCTTCCTCTTACGGGGCACAGATGGCGATGCGTATCGTCGCCTGCTGGGGTCTCACCCATGCTTCGCGTCCATTGCAAATGGCGATGCCTATTGCCACCAGCAAAGGGTCACGGTGATGCGCAATGTCGTCTGCTGGCTTCTCTTGCGCCCTGCACCTATCGTAGACAGCGTTGCTTATCGCCTGCTGCGAAGGGTTGCGGCGATGCATAACGCCGTTTGTAGGCTTCTATTGCACCCTACGCATATCACAGACGACGATGCCAATTGCTGCCCACGAAGGCCCACGGCGATGCGTAACGCCATCCGTAAACTTCTCTTGTGCCTTGTACCTATCGCAGACGATGATGCCTATCACAGACGGTGATGCCTATCACCGCCCACAAAGGGTCGCGGCGATGCGTTACTCCATCTGCAGACTCCTTTCGTGCGCTCTGTACGTACCACTTCGTGTTGCCTTCTCACGTTGTCGACGGCGATGGCTAATGCCGTTTACAGTTCACTGCTCACCCTATCACCATGAGCAGCAGTGTCCAGGGGCCACGACACTATTATTCCACAGCTGTCGGCAGCGATGTCTAATGCCGTATGGGACCTTCTCTCTCCTTCGTCTCATGTCTTCTCTTTGCTCTCTTCTCTTCTCTTCTCTTCTAGCTTGACTGAAGGATAGAATCAGTCTGGTACTGTCATAGCGGTTTAGCTCTCGAGTGGTATTACCGTCATGCTGGTCTAGAGTACCATGCCCGTCTTGCTACCACACCAGATTAGGACAGTCATATCGACCTTGGTTTTGGGTAGGATTGCCATCGTGCCGGTCTGAGTTACCGTGCCAGTCTTGCTACCACTCCAAGTCGGTCATTGTACTTGTCTAGCTATCATGCTAGCCTCCTCTCCTTGTTGAGTCCCCTTCTCTTTTCTCCTCTTATTCATCACCCTAATTTCTCATCTTCTCATTTCATATGAATGTGCATCATCCTAAGACAAGGGTGGGTCCTTCAGCTCACTTGTCTTGCAAATTAACCATGTTAGAGCTGTGAAGAAAATAAGGAGATTGCAGGTCAAGGGAGGTGAATCCGAATTAATTGAAGCAGCTGAGGGGACTTTCCATTGTGATCTAAGAGGGAGCCCGCGTGAGTCAGCCCGAGTAAGTCACGGACCCAGGTGAGGTTGGTCTCCACCTCACATTCAAAATTCCTCTCCCACCAGTTGGGCATCTGGCCTTGTTCTGTGACCAAGGTTCCCGAGAGCGCGGTCTTAGGTCCTGGGTCTTTCGAACTTGAGACACGTGTCACCCGATCACCTAGATCCGGGGAGATGAGATCAAGGCATCCGATTAGAGTGTCATATGGTTTCCATGCGGTCAATCTTCTCCATCATTGCACGCACCATGTCTTCGAACATATTCATACGCTCTTCCTGGCTGTCACTAGGTTCGTTTACAACCATAACGTTGACCGTTTCTCTAGGGAGGTGAGTCTTAGGTGTTGTTGAGGGCTTTCGAGCTTGGTGGATTGCACGTTGTGGATCGGTCAGCAAGGGATCAGCATGCCCCGACTGGACTTGAGTCTTATACATCGACCAGGTGACGACCGGTTCTTGACGGTCTTGAGATCGTGGCTGCTGGGTGGTCGGGTCATCTTCTATGACGCTAACCATGGTGCAAGATTCTTGCACCTCTTCTTCAGTCTCTGTGATTTGGAAAGGGTAGAAGGATTCAGGAAGGAGACCCTTGGAGCCGGGTGTCCTGACTTTTCTGGTCGGCTCCTTAATCTTGATCTGCAGTCCTTTGTTTTGCTTATCTTTGCTTGTCGAGAGACGGTGACTGACGGGTGACTCCTCCTCCATCTGTTCGTTAAAACTCTCGATGGGCCAGCCTTCCAGTGGTATGCTTGGCTGCCTCCAAACTCGGTGTGCACCTGGTAGGAAATGACGTAGTTGTTTTACCAACATTTCTACGAAGTCCAAAGGAACATGGAAACCATCGAGCTCCTCACTCTGAGTTAAGACCCTGATAAGCTAGTTCACAAGTTCAACGCCCGATGGAGAAAGCTGGCGACCTTTCATGCCACTCCCATGACTGAAAAAGAAGTTGTCAAGACTTGTATATGAAATATGCTTCCTGAGATCACTCCGCATGCGAGGCCTCCAATCCACCCTCCATGTCTAAGCTCACCTCTAAAGCAGTTCGTATTAAGGATCTATCCAAACACTATGGGGGATCTCGTCAACAACCTCAGACTCGAAATACTACTCCAATAATCAGGGCAGCCAACAAAGAGTGATGATCAGTGCGACCGTCACCGTGACTAACACTAACAAAGCCGCCCCTCAAACCTTGGACCTCTCCAAGGCATAGACACCTCAGGCCGGGGCAAGCAACAACCCTACAATAAGGTCCCGCCCCCGAAGAACATAAACCAAAGTGACTTCTGGATCCAACACCAAAATAAGGTGTACCACTTCGATAAGGATTCCTGCAATGTCTCGACTATTACTGGAGCAAAACATGATCCAGTTGCTAGAAGTCAACACTGAAGAACAAGCTGGACAAGAGACACATGAGAGGTACTGTGCCTAGCACAGGAAAGTAGGCCACCCCACTCAAGACTGCTATAAGCTCAATGACACTATCAAAGCCCTCATTAACAAGGGATAAAGCTCGAAGAGTTAAAGAAAGTGTTCGGGAAAACAGAGGCTTCTCACATAGTGACAAATTCAAAAAGACGATGGGGCACCCGCTATCTTCCATGTACTATTTTCCATAATGCTCGAAGAGGGACACATCACGCCAAAATCAACAAGGCAACCCAAGTTCCTGCCTCCAGGAACTGAGAAACTCTAGTGCTCATATCACCTGATACGAGGCCAAGACCTGAGTGAATGCATTGGTTTCCTTGAGCTCTTGGTAAAGAAGATGCAGCAATGTCAAGAAGTTCATGGTAACCCAGAAGGACACCCTCAAGTCCCTCTTCCACCAGTGCAAGAAGAACTCTCGATGCAAGCCCTAAGAAACACTGAGTTAGACCCTCTACATGCCCTATTCGAGACTATGCTCCAACAGGGTCTCGTGGATCCCAAGCCCACCAAGCAGCCAAGGCATCTTGCTCAAGGAAAAGAAAACCTCTGGTGCTTATATCACTAAGTATGGGCCACGAGCAGAAGGAATGCTTTGGGTTCGAAGCCATAGCCACTCAGAAGGTACAGGAAGGCAACATCATATACGTCGTTCTCCTAGAGCACTTCTAAGCTGTCTCTCCCGTCCAAGAGGAAATCCTACTACAGGTCCCCTATGAGCATACACTGGGTCCTTTAGGGTCCTCGACTTCTCAACCTTGGGAAGTCTATCATGGACGAAGTAGGCTCAAATCCCTAAAGCATGAGGCAGTCCACCAAGCAACGACTACTCATCAGCCCGATAAGGTGAACCAAGCCCCTCCTCAGGGATCCAAAAGGAAACTGGCACCCAAGTCCACTCACCGAAGGAATTGTCTCCCTCAACCACCAGTCGAGGAAGAATTTCTCAAGCCCCTTCTTCCTCTGCCAACCTTACAGGACTTCATCTCAGGTGCATCTCGCCTCATCCGGTCATCTAATTAGTCAGAATCCCTGAGTCATCAATAGCTCGGGAGTCATCCAATATGGGTGACGATGCTAAAAGCACCCCACAATGGTCAAAGCCAGGGCATGACCTAAAATACCCCCTGCACACGTCCAATTTCGGTGAAGACGTAAAAAGCTGTCCGAAACATTCTAACTCTTCTTCTACTCTTTCCTCTTCTATTTATTCCATAGGTGCATGGTTAGGTGTCTCTGTTTACACGTATTTTTCATCACCTTAGTCCTTGGAAGGAAACAAATCAAGAAAGCCTACGAAACAATGAAAAATTCTCGACAGTCACATAATGGCCCCATAATTGTTCAAGCTCGCCATTAGCACTTCAAAAGAACACCTGCCAAGTTTTTTCACAATCAGACATGTTTAAGGCAGTGAACACAAAGAAACAATTTTCTAAAAATTTGCCTCTTGCGCTCGAAAATAGACCCTACAACTGGAGCTATGTTTTCGGTGTCTCAAATTACTATGAGACCACCACCATTGCATTCGATACGGTCAAAAACCCTATGGGTCAAGTTTTAGCTTGATCAGACACTCTAGAACAAAGATATGAGTAAAACATTGAAACAAGAGAGGTCACACACTATTCTCGTATAGCCTTACTGCACTAAAGCACCATTAAAGGTGGCTATTTTTATAGTCAGGAGAGTCACTTTCAAGGCCAGTAACTCACTCGTTCCAATTCAAATTGCTCCCAAATTTGGTGAACGTATTCATCTCATCAAGACGAACAACTCGATATGTGGCACGCCCTTGGACGATATCCGAGCAAGGAGAAACGTTAGAGGGAAGTAGCCGATCCATGAAGAAATTGTAGAAAATTCAGCAGTGACACGCCTCGCTTGATGAACCAAATCACGACGCCCGCACAACAAACCAACGCAAAACCAATTCCATTGTGTGCGTAAGGTTCAAGGCTACCATCAGACCAAGCCACGCATGTAATGAACAGTCAGATTTCATGCATGAAGCTGACGAAGTTACTGAAATTCTGATGGTCGGATTCTAGATTCCGGCCAAAACTCAAAAGTTGTGAAATCTTCGTTCGAGCTCCAAATCGCATTCCGATTGTTGCCACGCAATCGTGATGACATGATTAGTGCGCTACGAAGAAGAAATCACAGAAAAACTTTAAGGAAATATTGCACTATTGATTCGAAGTTTCCATGATTCAAATAAATTTCTACTCTCGTGATCATGACTCAAAAACATGATTCATGGCTCGAAGTTGGCATCAAAACAATTGCCATATCGAGCCCTATAAGAAAACAACAATCTTTCGATCAAATGGGCATCAGAACAACCTCGGGTCAGCCACGGAGGATCACATAAGTTCTCTAGCAGCTAGAGGGATTGTTCTGAAATTCCACACAGTATTAGGTAAGGGTAAAATAGTCTTTTTGCAGCCTTTTTTAGAATTTCTTTTAATTCAATTAAATCTTAATTTTCAATAATTAGGTTTAATTTTGATCAATCCATCCATGTTTAAGCACAACTCTCTATAAACAGACACTGCCTCATTATAAAAGGACAGCATGCAAACCACCCACCACCTCTCAGTCTTGAGTGGATTCTTTGAAGATTCAATAAAAAATTCGATTCCTTGCTTGAGCCTATGAGTACATCTTGTAAAGAGAGAGGAGACAGAAGAAAAGGCCTAGTACCCATCGGATAGGCAAATTTCTCTCTCATCCCCTCTCTCTATCTTTCTCTCTCTCGCTTTCTCTCTCTTCTCTCTCTCTTTCTCTCTCTTCTTCTATCAACTGGAGAGACCTAGTGCAGGTTGATCTCCTCTCTCTTTGTCTATCGGTCTGCGAGACCTAGCACCAGTTAGCTTTCTCTCTCTTCTATTGTCAACTAGTGAGACTAGCACCGGTTGGTCTCCTCTCTCTGCATCTATTAATTGGCGAGACCTAGCGTCGGTTGGTCCCCTCTCTCTTTGTCTATCAGTCCACGAGACTAGCACCGATTAGTCCCCTCTCTCTTTGTCTATAAGTCGGCGAGACCTAGCGTTAGTTGGTCCCCTCTCTCTTCGTCTATCAATCGGCAAGACTTAGCGTATGTTGGTCTCCTTTCTATTTTTCTACCAGTTGGCGAGACCTAGCATCAGTTGGTCTCCTCTCTCTTCTTCTACCAGTCGACAGGATCTAGCATCGGTTGGTCTCCTCTCTTTGCCTCTATTAATAGGCAAGGCTTAGAGTCAACTGGTTTTCCCTCTCTTCTTTTGTTAGTTGGTGAGACAAAGTGCTAGTTGGCTCCCTTCCTCTCTTCTCATCTGACACAATCGGTGAAGCTTAGTGCCGACTATTTCTTTTCTCTCCTATCTTATGAATAGTCGACGATGTCTAGCGTAAAATGCATCTCCTCTTCCTTCTTCTCTCTCCTTCCATCTATTCCCTTCCTCTCCTTAACCATTTCTCTGCTGCTCTCTCGTTCGACCAAGGGGGATTGAGGTTAGCATCTCATGACAGTTCTGTCGTCTATCTGTAATGTTGTCACGTCAGGTTTGTTTGGCCCACTTTACTGCCACTAAAGACCGACCATCGTGCCTAGCTAGTCGATATCGATAATAACATGTAGTAGCGATCCCGTGAGCCGGTCTCAGTTATCGAGCCCATTTTACCACCACACTATGTTAATTATCCACCAGTCTAGTCCCTGCTCTGACATTCTTGCTTGGTTGAATTCTTCTCTCCACTCGTCTTTCTTCTTGACTGCGCATGCTTATGTACGCTTATCAAAGAGGAAAAGGGTGAGGTCTGCATATGTCCCATAAGCATTGCCATATATGTGTGTGATTGTAGAAAGCAGAAAAAAAGAAGAATACGAGCCAAGGGAGGTAATTCCGAACCAGTTTCATTACTAGGGGGCTTTCTTCGTGATCTAAGAGGGTGCTCACGTGAGTAAGCCCGAGTAAGTCCAGAACCCACCTTTTCCAATTCCTCTCTCACCAGTTGGTAACACCTGCCCCCATTTTCGAACGAGGTTCTCGAGAGAGCGACCTCACAAACGCCTCGGGTCTACCCCGAAACTCGAGACGCAAGCCGCTCGATACCCAAGGGATCCAGAGGGCGAGATCGAGGCACCTAACCAGCTTGTCGACTCCACTGGGGATTGGCTACCCCATAGTCGGATCGTTCTTGTTTGGTTAGTTTCTTCTTTATCTGCTTTCATCATCTTCTCACATTCACTTATGGCTGCTGGGTTCTATAAGCCATTCATCCAGATTGGGGATTTTCTTATCCCCTTATCCAAGAGTGTCCCTAGGGAACAAGGTCTTTCGACTTCATTCTCGACCATCCTCTTGAGAAAAGACCGCTTGTCCAGCTCCCAAGTCTTAACTTGGACCGGTGTGAGGGGGGACTTGAAGGTCCCTCACTCCCCATCTCTTTGCTCTAGTGAAATTCCACCGAGGCGCCTTCCATGGGCATCAATTATGTTGCTCCACACAGCATGCACCCAGCCACCGGTGAGTCACGTCATGTTTTCTGAGGTATGACGGAAGGCTGCCCAGTCCCTTTCTGTAAAAGGCAAGAGAGTTGCCATTGCTTCTGTGGGTCGCCATAAGGCTACGCCCCACATTCCTACATCAGAGGTCTCTATCCCTATAGGCTCAACACAAAGAGGCGGAAACCCCACCGTCTCCACCCCTTACACATACCACAAGACTCATGGGTGACCCACTTGAGTCGCACTTCAAAGCAACCCTTCTATTACCTCAAGTCTGTGTCCAGGATCGAATCTTCCAAGGCCAGATCCTCCACATGCCACTCATGTGCATCTCACTACTCGGGGCAACACCATTATTACACCAACTCGAGTACAAAGGAGACGACCTCCTCGTCCTCCTCCTCCTTCTATGCACATGCACGCGCACCCTGTAAGGGGCAGATTTGCACCTGTTCTCTTACAGACACCTGCTTGTAGTTCCCAGCCTCCTAAGGCCAGCTAACCTGCACGATCCTAAGTGGAACCCCAGGTCCCTCAAGATCCTTCTTCAAGGGGCGCACACGCGTGGCCATCTCAAGCCTTCCCTCGTCCTCAACTCGAGCCTCCTCATGAGCCTGCTCCTACTCGCTCCTTCTTCATCAAGCAAGCACCTTCAGCCTTGGTACTCGAAGGTTTTCCCCAAGAGTACCATCCTAAACCAGCCCTAACACTTTGGTCATATCTCTAGGGCTCATAAGAGAGCTAGGGGCATGGACCTCACAGAAGATCGAGTCCTTCATCCTCCCAAGCCCAAGATGACCACAGTTCTTGGCCCTCATCCTTTACCACACCAGATGGAGACAGCTCTCTCCTGCGCAAGAAGAGTTTATCAACCGCGACGTAAATCATAGTTTTGACAAGAGGTCTATCAAAACCTCAAGTCTAAACATGTTAGAGGCCTGTAAATTTTGACTAGGGAGGTGACCAAGGCAGTCAAAGCAGCCGATTTTGATGACCCTCTTCACCTAAATCCCTTCTACCCCCTTCAGACGATGAAGCCTGAAGAAGAGCTCTACGAGCCCTGTGCTGTGGTTACTGTCGTAAAAGAAGACCCAGCCACTCAACAACCACGTTCTGAAGACTATCGTGAACCAGCTCCCCAGCCATGGTCTCAAGACTGTCGAGAATTAGTCCAAATGCGATCTGCATACAAAAGTCGAGTTCAGTCAAGGCTTGCTGACCCCTTACTGACTGACCTGCCACATACGACTTGTAAAACTCGCAAGCCTTCAGCTGCCACTAACATTGACCTCCATAGAGAAACGGTCAGCATAATGGTTGTAAGCAAGCCCGGTGACGCGCAGGAAGATCGCATGAACAAGTTTGAAGATATGGTGCACGCAATGATGGAGAAGATAGAATGTAACGTACACAAGCATGCACATTCAAAATATGAAGAGAAGAATGAGAGAAGAAAGATTGAGGAGAGAAGAATTTGACCAGGTGGGGAGATCAACACAATGAATAAGCTAATGAGTAATTGACCTGACTTGGTAATAAAACGGGCTCGGTAACTCAGATTGGCTAACCAGGATTACTACTAGACTTCATTACTGATACTGACTAGCTAGACACGATGGTTAGTCTGTCATGGTAATAAAGCGACACAGTAATTCTAGCATAACAACATTACGGCTACGACAGGACTACCATGATAGGCGAATCTCAACCCCTCTTTATTCAAATGAAAGAATAACAAAGATAACAGATATCATAAAGAAAAAACATCAGAAGAGTAAGATAAGAGAAGAAGAGAAAAGAAAGACGGAATGGGAAGAGAAAGAAAGAAAAAGAAGAATATGAGGGAAGAGAGAAAAACACAGACGACGCTAGGTGTCGCTGACTGTATTAGGCAAAGATGAGGAAGAGGGCTCAATCGGCGCTGAGAGTCGTCGATTGGGTTAGACAAAGAAGAGAGGGGTAATGTAATTGGCGCTGAGCATCGCCAACTGTGCTACATAGAGAAGAGAGAGAAGATAGAGTCGATGCTAGGCTTCACTGACTGTGCTAGACAAGAAGAGAGAGAGGATGCAATCAGTGCTAGGCTTCACCGACTGTGTTAGACGAGGAGAGAGAGGATGCGGTCGACGCTGAGTCTTTTCGACTGTGTTAGACAGAGAAGAGATAGAAGATGCAGTTAGCGCTAGTCTTCACCTACTATGTTAGACGAGAAGAGAGAGACGATGCAGTCGGTGCTAGGCTTCACCAACGATGTTAGACGAGAAGAGAGAGAAGATGCAGTCGATGCTAGGCTTCTCCGATTGTGTTCGAAGAGAAGAGTGAGAGGATACAGTCGGTGTTAGGCTTCGCCGCCTGTGTTAGACAAGAAGAGAGAGAAGATGTAATTAGTGCTAAGCTTCCCTGACTGTGTTTGACGAAGAACAAAAAGACAGATAGAGATGAGAAGAAGAGAGAGAGAAAAAGATGAGATGAAGGGAGAGAAAGAGAGATAGGGATGAGAAGAAGAGAGCGAAAGAGAGATAGGGATGAGAAGAAGAGAGAGAAAGAGAGATAAAGATGAGAAGAGAAGAGAGATAAATAGAGATAGGGATGAGACGAAAAGAGGAAGGAGGAGAGAGAAAGAGGGGTGTAGAGAGAAAGGGGGAGGAGAGAGAAAGAGGGGATGAGAGAGAAAGAGGGAAGGAGAGAAAAAGTTACCTTACTGAAGGGTATCATCCCTTTTCTTCTCTCTCCTCTCTCTCTCTCAGAGACGCACCCACGAGTTCAAGAGGAAATTGAAATTTTGTTGATCGCTGTGTGAAATGAATCCAAGGTCCTTTACAATTTGGCTTTGCATACTTATATAGAATTGGGTTAAAACATGGGTGTACGCCCCAAAACTACCTAGAATTGAAGATAATTACAATTTAATTGATTTAAAAGAAATTCTAAAATGGGTACAAAAGGATTGTTTTGCCCCTGGCTAACAATGTGTGAAATTCCATAACAGTCCCTACTGCTGCCCGAGAACTTGCGTGATCTTCCATGACTGATCCGAGGTTATTTTAATGCCTGTTTGATCGAAAGATGATTATTTTATTGTGGGGATCATCATGACGATCGCTTTGATACTAACTTCGAGTCATGAATCTAGTTTTTAAGCCATGATCATGAAACTTGAAATTTGCTTGAACCTTGAAAGCTTTGGATCGATTGTGTGTTCGTTCCTTAATGTTTCTTTGTAATTTCTTAGCTGAATCATACTGAGCATACCGTCACGATCACGTTACAATTAACGCAGCTCGATTTCGTGTTTAGACAAGATTTGGTCGTCTTGAGTTTTTAGCCAGAATCTTGAAATCTGACTGCCAATATTTACAGTAGTTTTGATGCCTCTGTGTGTAAAATACAACCGTTCATTGTACGTGAGGTTTAGACCAGAGATGGTCACAGACCTTATGAACATAATAAAATTGATTTTGTGCCGATCGGGTACGCGAGCATCGTGATTTGGCTGCTGGAGTGCGGCATGCTGCTGCAGAATTTTCTGCAACTTTCTTCATAGATCAGCAACTTCTCTTTAGTTTTTCTCCCTACTGGGGTGTCGTCACAAAGCATACTATCTATTGAAACGCTCGTCTCGATGAGACGAACACGCTCACCAAACTTGAATGCGATCTGACTTTGATTGAGTGAGATATAGGCCCAAAATTCACTGTCTATGATTGTGAAAACACCCACCTTTAATGGTGTTTTGGCACAGGGTGGCCACACGAGAATAATGTGCGGCCTATCCCTTTTCGGTATTTTACCCATAACTTTATCTTAGAGTGCCCGATTAAGTCGAAACTTAACCCATTGGGTTTTTCGACTGTGTCGGATCCAATAGAGGTTGTCCCACAGCTGTTTGATGCACCGAAAATATAATTTTAGTTATAGGGTCCGTTTCAGAGTGCTAGAGGCCAATTTTTTCAAAATTGTTTCTTTGTGTTCACTGCCTTAGACATATGTGATCGCAATAAAATTGGCAGATGATCTTCTGAGTGATGATGAAGATCTTGACCAATTGTGGGGAAATTATGAGACTGTTGAAATTTTAACTTATTTTGTACGCTTTATTGACCATCTTCCTTCTATATTCCGCATCAGGGACCAAGGTGCTGAAAAATGCGTTCAAACAGCTTGCCACGCCGAGTTTTACACTTCAAGAGAAGCGAGAAGGACAACATTCAAAAAATTTCCTCCGGCTTTATTACTTTTTTCTTTCTAGCCACAGGACCACGTGAAGGTCGAAGAGATTTACGCAATGGTAAAAAACATGCAGTGGGATTTGGTAGGGAAAAAAATTAAAAACTTGAACGGTGAGCAGAGGGTGCCCGGTAGAAGGTCCAACATGCAATGGGATTTTGGCAAGTCAAGTTTCTGGAAGGAGATCAAGTGTTCCAGCAAGCCAAGGAGAAGGTTTTTCCGGGGATTAGTGGAGTTGTAGGAGTTTTCTGGTTTAGCACAAGGGGTTTTTCGGGAAGCACGAGAACTCTGGCCGTGGTCTTTGAGTGTAGAAGAGGTGGGAACTTTTACGGTGGTTTTAAGTGAGTGTTACCGACTATTTGGCAGCATTGCAGAGGTTTTCGGGGCCAAGGCACAGGCAGGGAAAGTCTGACAATGGGTTTTCAGCAGTGCAGGAGAAGTTTCGATGAGAAATCAAAGGGTCAGGGAATGAACAGTCACGGGAGGTGGACCATCACAGGGGTTTTCCTTCATCAAAAAAGGAGTTTCGACAGGAAATCGAAAGGTCAGGGAAAGACAAACGGTCTCAAGAGGTGAACCGTCACAGGAGGTGGATACTTCGCTTAGAAATCATGCAACCATTAGGAATGTAAGCTCTGAAAATGAGGAGTCTCGAGAGGCGAACAATTACGACAGAGCCGGCACTAACAGAGGCATAACCGGTGCTGACATAGCCGGCACTGATGGTTAGAGGTATAACCAACGCTGATCCTCAAGAAAGGCAACCGGCACTAGGAGTTGGGAGCACAGCCGGCGTTGGCCTTGGAGGACATAGTCGGCGCTGGCTTCAGACGGCACTCATCAGCACATGTGGCACGTCGTGACGCGCACAACGCTACTCGTATGTGGCAGTAAGTTACATGCGAGATTTGCAGTGCTCGGTGATGAGCTACGTATGGCGATGTTCATGGGCTCGCAAAGGGTGGTAAATGATGGTAAGGCATGGCTTGTAATACCTGTTGGAAGCCAATTCCTCTAGCACAACATTGAAGTCCATGTTGTTCTGCAGAAGGGCATCCACTGTGAACAGGGTATGGTCTCCATCATAGGCTAGTTCCTTGCAAGAGCAGCCTTCTTTGTATGTTTGATACACACGTCAAATGAACTAAAGCTAACTTCTCCGAGTGGTTTCGCTTCGTCTTTTGGCCTGTAACCGTCCTCTTATAGCGGAACTAATTAGATGAATTGAAGCTGACTCTCCCAGTGGTTTTGCTTCTTCTTTATGATGAGGGTGCTTCTTTGGTGGGCTTGCTTCTTCTAAGAGAGCAATCGTGGGTTTGGTTCTTCTGGGAGAGCAATTTTGTTAGCCTGTAGCCGTCCTCTTATCCTCAAATGCAAGAGTAAAACTACAGAGTTTGGTTTGTAACCGTCCTCTTATCCTCTGATGCAAGAGATTCGTAACCGTCCTCTAATAATGGGCTTTTTAGCTTGTAACTTGTAACTCATTTTTGCAGCAATAAAAAGTGTTAGACTTTGTTTGGACTGTCTCGCTTATTTTTGCGTTGAGTCTCTTTTCTTTTAATATGCATCACAGATAGTACTTCTTTAGGTATCGCCCATTGATAGGGGGCATTGCCTCATCTCCCTCAGGATGTGCCAGTATGTAGGATCCATTTGGTGAGACCTTTTTTACTATAAAGGGACCTTCCTACTTACGCTCAAACTAGCCTTTATGTCGGCCATGCATAATAATAGGACACTTGACAACTAGAACTAGATCACCAGGGGTGAATGAGCAGACCTTGACGGACTTGTCAAAAGCCTTCTTCTTTCTCCCTAAGTTGAGTTCAAGGTTTTGCTGAGACTCTTGCCTCTTTTCATTAAGCGCATTCAATTCTTGATTCCGGAGCTTCCCTCTCTCGTCTACGGTTATTCCTTGGTGTATAACAACTCGCAGTGAAGGGACTTGAATTCCCAGAGGTAAAACTGCTTCACCCCCATAGACCAAAGAATAAAGAGTGAAATTAGTAGAATTTCTTGTAGTAGTACGATACACCCATAGTGCTTCGGGAAGCTTCTCGTCAGTTCTTCTTTGTTTTTTATACCAATTTTCATAAAACATTGCACAGAGTCTTATTGAAGGCCTCAGTTAAGCTATTAGTCCGAGGGTGGTACATAGTCGAGTACTTCCACTTAAAACCGAATTGATTAACCAAGCGATCAATATGATGGCTTCGAAACTGGGGACCATTGTCAGATATAATCCAGTCAAGGACCCCAAATCGGTATATAATGTGATGTCAAACACAGTTAGCCACTGTTGTCTCAAGAACTTGCTTAAGGGGAACTGCTTCAATGCACTTAGAAAAGTAATATGTTGCAGCTAGAATGAAAACATGACCCATTTCCGAAGGAGGGTAGGCCCTACAATGTCCATACCTTATTGTGAGAAGGGACATGATGCCACTGTAGGGGGTAAGGGCTCTAGAGGTTGGTGAGCAAGGCTTGAGTGTATTTGGCACACTTGGCACTTTTTAGTGTAGCTTAAGGAATCAGCGATCCTGGAAGGCTAATAGTATACCAACCTGCATATTCATTCATAGACTATAGGACAGAACTGGTGTAGTCCACAAATGCTTGAGTGGACTTCTTCTAACACCTTATTTGCTTCTTGGACATCCACACATCTAAGAAGAATATTGTCAAACGACCGTGTGAAGAAAGCATCTCCTTCAAGGAGGGTATACTTGGTAGAAATTCGACATAGCTGTTGCATTCAACATGATCTTCTGGGAGTCTGCCATGTTTTAGGAAACTAGTGATGGGCTCTCTCCAATCTTCTACCAGTTCAATTTCTGCGCATATTGGGTCAAAGAATTCTGGTTCTTTGTTTCTACCCTATGCTCCTTGAGTCTGTGTCATTTCTTGTTCAGTCTTAATTACTTCTTTAGCGAATAGAAGTGCTCCGAATTGATAGGGAGGGCGCTCGAGGAAGATATTTCTCTCATCATCCGCGTCTACCTCGGTTCTTAGTTCGACGTGTCTCCATTCTGCCACCCAAACAAGCGTGGGCTCTGATGAGGACAATTGAATTGTAGCGTCGAGTTCTGCAATTGCGTCAACCTATGAGTTTAGGTTCATGGGGATGTGCCTCAGGGATACGTCCTCAAACTGGGCCATATACAATTTTACAGTATCGTGATAAGGCTTAAGAGTGTCTTTTCTCACATCATAGATTCCTTCGAGCTTTCAGATAACCAACTCAAAGTCGCCATAGATCTTGGGCTGCTCCAAGTTTAGCTCGAAGGCTATTCTAACCCGATTATAAGGGCATGATATTCTGCCTCATTATGAGAATCGGCTTGAGCGAGAGAGAAAGAAAGTGGTAATACTCCTCCTCTAGGAATCAGGAATACTACTCCAGTGTGTCCTCCTCTAGGAGTCAGGAATACTACCCACGCATGAGCAAGGTCAGCACATAACACTTCTTCATCAGGAGGTTGCTTGATGGAGGAGATTCTGTCGGTACGGGGTGTGCTGCGAGAAAGTCAGCAAAGGCTTGGCCCTTGATGGCCTTCAGTGGGACATATGTGATGTCGAATTCCATTAGAAATAATGTCCACTTAGTAAGGAGTCCCGACAAGCATGGGCGTGTCATGAGAAATTTCATAGGATCTGCTTTTGATATAAGTTTCACTTCATGACCAAGCAAGTAATGGCGGAGTTTTTGTACTGTAAAGATCTGGGCCAAGCACATCTTCTTAATAGGGGGATAATTCTTCTCAGCCCCTCGCATCTTGTGGCTGAGAAAATACAATGTTGTTTCTTTTCCCTTGTCATTGTTTTGTGCTAATAATGCCCCGAGTGACTTCTCCAGAGCAGTCATGTATAGGATAAGGGGTTTTCCCAACACAGGTGTAGAGAGCATTGGAGGGTTGAGTAACTATTGTTTGACGTCATCAAGAGCTGCCTGACATGCTTCATCCCAAATGAATGGGGTATCCTTCTTTAATAAGTGTGTAAAGGGTTTACAGCGACCTGAAAGATCTGAAATGAACTGGGGAATGTATGCCAGTTGCCCTTGAAGGGAGCGCAATTCTCGAACTCTAGTTTGTGACGACATTTATTGGATTGCCCTGATCTTGACTGGCTCAACCTCAAGCCCTCTATGTCTGACAATGAATCCCAAGAACTTTCCTGAACGCACCCTAAAAGCACATTTCAGTAGGTTCATCTTAAGTTGATGAAGACGTAGTCACTCAAATACCTTGTCAAGGTCGTTCAGGTGAGCATCCCTTTCCTTAGATTTTACTACCAAGTCATCTACATAACACTCTATCTCTTTATGCATCATGTCTTTGAAGATGGTAGTCATTGCTCTCTGGTATGTGACACTTGCATTCTTTAATCCAAAAGGCGTCATCGTGTAACAGAAGACCCCTTTTGGAGTTCAGAACACACTGGCTTCTTGATCTTCAGGTGCCATCCGTATCTGGTTATACCCGGAGTACCCATCCATGACGGAAAAGATTTGACAGTGAGACGTTGAGTCGATGAGCATCTCGGTGAATGGCAACGGGAAGTCATCCTTGGGATAGGCGCTATTGAGGTTGCGGAAGTCAATGCATACCCTAATTTGATTGTTCTTCTTCTTGACTAGAACAACATTTGCTAGCCATTTCGGGTACTTGACTTCACGAATGAAGCCTGGTTGTCTGAGTTATGTCACCTCGGCGTCTATCTGCATCTCGAGGTCAGGCCTGAACCTTCTTGATTTCAATGCCAAGACGGTGAACCACGACTTGAGGGTCTAGACCAGGTATCTCATGGTAATGCCAAGCAAAGACGTCTCGATTTGCTCATAAGAAAGTAGTGAAATTTTGTTTCTCTTTTGAAGACATATTTGTTGAGATAAAAGTAGGCTTAGGGTCGGCCTCATCTCCTAGATTTATTCTTGTGAGCTCTTCGGCAGTAGCTTAACCGCCTTCTTCCCATTCTTCTAGGGCTTCTTGCAACTCTTCCTCGTTGTCTTCAGAGGTCTTTTCATCAACTTCAAGCGAAGAGGCCCATGATCTTGACAGCTCTGCCTTCAATAGGGCTCCAAAGTAGGTCATGATTTCTGCAGTTTTCTCGAATCGGAGGACGGAAAGGTCAATCTCAAACGTGAAAAGCTTATCAGGTTGTAAGAGATTGTCTTGAAAATTACAAGGAAATTGAGGTTCATCGATGGTGATGCGAAAAGCATCCTCATATGAATCACACAGTATTTGCACGTGTTCCTATAGTGTTTGCCCTGCACTGGCTGATGCTTCATAACCTTGTACCATGTGGCAAGCTTCTCGAGAATATAAACTTTTCCCTCTTGACTCTCTCAGTCTCTACTCAAAGTTGGGCTAAGGGGGCCACTGACGTTTCTTTGGCTTCAACTTTTTGTGCTTCTTTGAAGAATCTGGCTCTGCTTGGCTTCAACGTTTTGTGCTACTTGGAAGAAGGTGGATCTGCCTTGGCTTTAGCTGCCAGGGCATCAGTTTTTGTTAGGAATCCTGCTACCTGTGCCAGGGTCTTTCTCAATCGTTTCCATTGCGTTCTGCATATTGTTGATTCCTTTGAATTCTTTATCGAGAGCCTCGAAGTTTGGACATTTCAAGGTTGTACCTGCAGGAGACATAGGAGAAGAAAGAAGAGAAATAGAAGAAGAAGATGAATAAGGGTTAGAAAGTGGCAGACTTTTAAGGTCGTTCCCCTCATCGAACAGTTCTGAACGGATTTTTACATCATCACCACGGATGTGTGCAGGGGGTCTTTTAGGATTTTCCCATTTTAGGATTTTCCCATGCTTAGACTGTTAGTGACTGATTTTAACGTCATCACCCTCATTGGATGTGCTATGAGTGAAAGATGACTATGGGAGGTCCTCATGATGAGAAGGAAGGAAGATAGTGCTAAGGATAAAATACAGTAAAGTTGGTAGTGGGGGAAGGGGCCTGAAAGATTCTTACTCAAGTGGTGATTGAACTGTCTTGTTTTTCCTGTGAGCAGCCCTTGATGCATGTCTCCTTCTATTTTCTTGAGTTGGTGTTTGATTTGTCTCACTAGGCTTGTGAATGGCAACAAGCTTTGCCATCTGGGTTCATTGCCGAGATGTCGCAGCTGCTTTTGTGGGTGGCGATAGGCAGTGCCATCTACAAACTTCACTAGAAGAAAGAGATAGATGAATAGAAGGGGAGGAGGACTCGTGCATGGCGCTGCCATCACCATGCACAACCTGTGGGACTAAGGGAGAGGCAAGCATGGCACTTCCACTGCCGTGCATGACCTCTACAAGGAACTCAGAAGAAGAAGGCGGAGAAGAGAGGGGAGAAGAGAGGGGAGAAGAGAGAGAAGAAGAAAAGAAAAAGAAGAGAGAGAAGGTTTACCTCAACCCTAAGGGTACCAATCAAAACATTTCTATCACCTCACTCTCTCTCTCAAACGTGACACCACAATGGTATGAAAGAGAAACTTGTATTAAGTGAAAACTCTCTCTTGTGGGTGTATGCCTCTACCTCTTCTTTACGTACATTGATGGCATGTATATATAAAAGTATGCCCCAAACATGGGTGAATGATCAAAAGTAACCCTAATTGCTTGAAATTAAGATTAAATTGAATTAAAAGAAATTAGAAAATAGGGTGCAAAATGATAGATTTTCCCCTTCCTAATAAGTCGTGGAATTCTAGAACAGCCCGTGTGTTGCCTAGAACTTGTGTGTTCTTGCATGGCTGATCCGGGATCGTTCTAATGCCCGGTTGATCGTAAGACGATTTTTTTTTATAGGGCTCAGCATGGAGATCAATTTTATGCCAACTTCGAGCCTTGGATCGTGTTTTTAGTACACGATCATGTGACTTGAAATTTGAGTAGATCTTAAAACTTTGGATCGATAGTGTGCTCTGTCCTTGATGTTTTTTCGTGTTTTATTTATTAAATCACACTGAGCATACCACTACAATCACGGGGCACCAAACGCAGCTCGATTCTGTAGTCGAACGAAGTTTTTGCGAGTTTGGAATTTTGGCCTGAATCAAGGATCCTGACGATGGAATTTACAGTCTGTTTGTTGGCTTTGTGGGCAGAATCCGACCGTTAATCATGTATGGGGTTTCGGTCAGAGATGGTCCGAGACCATAAGCACATAATAGAATTGGTCTCTCGTCGATCGGGCTCGTGAGCGGCATGATCTGGCCATTCGAACGAGGCATAGTGCTGCTCAATTTCATGTACTTTTCTTCATATATCAACAACTTCTCTCTAGCTTTTCTTTGCGCTCGAGTATTGTCTCGAGGAATGGCACAAATTGAATCCCTCGTCTTGATTAGACGAACATGCTCACCAAATTTGAGCCCGATCTGATCTAGGACGAGTGAGATATAAGCATCAAAATTTACTGGTCGTGACAGTCCCTTCAATGGTGTAGTGTTGCAGGGTGGCCGCATGGGAATAGCGTGCAGCTTCTCCTGTTTCACTCTTTGACCAGTACCTTCTTCCTAGAATGTCTATTTGAGCTGAAAATTGACCCCTAGGGGTTTTCAACCATGCCGAATTAAATGGTGGTGGTCCCACAACAATTTGAGATGCAAAAAAATGTAGCTCTAGTTATAAGGGTCCGTTTCAGGGTGGTAGAGGCCAATCCTGCCGGATTTATTTCTCAGTGCGCACTGCCTTAGAAATGTTGGAATGTGATGAAACTGGACAGAAGACTCTTGAGAGACCTCATGAAGATCTTGGCAAGTTCTGGGGTTGTTTTGAGACTATCCAAATTTCCACTACTTGCTAGGCGTTTATTGAGCGGGGGCCCCATGTTGATGAAAAATACCTTCTAATAATAGTTGCACAGATTACTCCTTTCTGTTGGTTACCCCGGGTGTTGTTTTGAGAGCTATCATCGTCCCGGTTGTTCTCTGAGCTTGCAGATGGTTATCGTGACCCGCCGTAGTGGCATGTTAGACTTTCTATGTAGACTCATTTAGAGATCAGCTTTGACATGGAAATCGGATTACAAGCCTCGACGTGTAGAGACATTTCAGGTTGCATGGTTTGCACACAAGTCTAAATGGCTTCCTTCTCAGGCATAGGATTGGGATGGCAAGCAACCCAATTTCTCCATCTAGATATGAATTGGTCCACAGGCTAATCGGGGTCTTGAGTGAGGGTGAGAAGCTTGATGGTTTGAACCTCTCTCTCGACATCATAAAAGCAGGGAAGTCGAGCATACCATTGAAAAGCTAGGCCGTCAAGGGTTTCAACAAACTAATGGAGAAGGAGTCTCCCATCAGCTGTTGTTTCTCGACTTGCTGTCTGAAAGTGGGCGATATGCTGATTCGGGGACGTGGTCCCGTTAAGTAGGGAAACTTCCCTTTCTTGTAATCTGAGGGAAACAACACTTGGTCATTATATGAAGGTTACGGTCTTTGATAAGGAGTTGTGCCCTGTATCCCCAGAATTCGCATGTTCTTTAAGCTATTGGTCACCATAGCACTGATGTTCGCCTGTGAGACGGGGTGAGGGATAGAATTGTCCTGTGAAGCAGAGGGATGGGGCTACCTTGGAGGTGCACCATCAGAGTGATAGGAATTGACTTCAGGGTTAAGAGTGCGACATCTATACGATCGATCTTTTCCATCATCGCGTGCACCATATCCTCAAACTTGTGCATGCAGTCTTCCTGCGAGTCAGGTTCATCTATAACTATCACGCTGATTGTTTCTTCAGTGGGGCAACCCTAGATGCGGTTGAGGGCTTGCGAGCTTGACGAGTTACAGAAGGCAGATCAGTCAGTAGAGGGTCAGCGTGCCCTGACTGAACTCGAATTTTGTATGCCGATCGTAGGACGACTGGTTCTCGAAGGTGTTGGGACCGTGGTTAACGAGGGACTTGGTCACTTTCTACAGCATTGACCACAGTGCAAGGCTCATGGAGCTCTTCTTCAGGCCTTGTCATCTGAAGAGGGTAGAAGCGGTTCAGGCGAAGAGGGCCATCAGAGTTGGTTACCCCGATTGCCTCGGTGAATTGATTGGTCAGAATTCGCAAACCCCTATCGCATTTAACCTTGAGGTTTTGATGGATCTCATGCCAAAACTACGATCGGGACTGCAGCTGGTCGGCTCTTCTTACACAAGAGAGAGTTGTCTCTAGCAGGTGCAACAAAGGATGAGGACCAAGGACTGGAGTCATCTTGGGTCGGGGAGGATGAAGGACTCGATCTTCTATCACGTCTTTTCCCCAAGCTCTCTTGTGGGCTCTAGAGAGATGAGCGAAATGACGAGGCTGGTTCAAGATGGTACTCTTGGGGAAGGTCTTCGAGTACCAAGGCTGAAGGTGCTTGCTTGAAGGAGGAGGAGTAGGCAAAAGCATGGTTGACTCATGAGGACACCTGAGTCGAGGCCAAGGGGCTGTCTGAAATGGAGACAAGTGTGAGCCCCTTGAAGAGCGATCACCTAGGGGTCAGCCCAGGCTCATGCAAGTGGTCTAGCCTGAGAAGGCCGAGAACTGCGAGCGGGTGTCTGTAAGGGAACAGGTGGAGGCCTGCCCCTTACAGAGTGAGCTTGTGTGTGCTGAGTAGGAGGACGAGTGGTCGTATCCTGTGTACTCGAGTTGGCGCAATGACGGCGTTGCCCTGAGTAGTGAGATGCATATGAGCAGCGTGTGCAGGACTTGGCCTTGAGAGGTCTGATCCTAGATGCTGACTCGAGGTAGCACAAGGGTTACCTCAAGGTGTGGCTCGAGTGGGTGACCCACGAGCCTTGTGGTGTGTGTGAGGGGTGGAGCTTACAGAGTCTCCGCCTCTATAAATTGAGCCTCTAGGGATAGAGACTTGTTGTGGTGCAGGAATGTGCGGGGTGGCTTTGAGGTGACCCACAGATGCAATGAAAACGGGGAGATCAACGTAGTGATAAAGCTTATGAGTAATTGGCCGGACGTGATAGTAAAATGGGCTCGGTAACTCAGATCAGTTCAACAGGATTACTAATAGACGTCAATACCGATACTGACTAGTTAGACACGATGGTCAGTCTCTCGTGGTAATAAAGCGGGCACAGTAATTCTAGCACAAACAACATTACAGCTAGACGATAGGACTACCATGATAGGCTAATCTTAACCCCTCTTTAATCAAATGTAGGAATAATAGAAATAACTGATATCATAAAGAAAGAACATAAGAAAATTAAGATAAGAGAAGAAGAGAAAAGAAAGAAGGAGTGGGAAGCGAAAGAAAGAAAAACAAGAATATGAAGGAAGTGAGAAAAACACTGACAGAGCTATGCGTCGTTGACTGTATTAGGCAAAGATGAGGAAGAGGACTCAGTCGATGTCAAGCGTCGGCAGCTGGATTAGACAAAGAATAGAGAGGTAACGCAGCCGGAGCTGAGCATCACCAACTATGCTAGAGAGAGAAGATGCAGTCGATGCTCAGCTTCACTTACTGTGTTGGACGAGAAGAGAGAGAGGATGCAGTCGGTGCTAGGCTTCACCGACTGTGTTAGATGAGCAGAGAGAGAGGATGTAGTCGGTGCTGAGTTTCACTGACTATGTTAGACAGAGAAGAGAGAAGATGCAGTCCACGCTAGGCTTTGCCTACTGTGTTAGACGAGTAAAGAGAGGATGCAGTTCGCACTAGGCTTCACTGACTGTGTTAGATGAAAAGAGAGAGAAGATGCAGTCGGTGCTAAGCTTCACCGACTGTGTTCGACGAGAAGAGACAGAGGATGCAGCCGGCGCTAGGCATCACTCACTGTGTTACATGAGAAGAGAGGGAAGATGCAATTGGTGTTAGGCTTCGCCAACTGTGTTAAACGAAAAGCAGAAAGAGAGATAGAGATGAAAAGAAGAGAGAGAGAGATAAAGGAGTGAAAGAGATATAAAGATGAAAAAAAGAGAGATAGGGATGAGAAGAAGAGAGAGAAAGAGAGATATGGATGAGAAGAAGAGAGAGAAAGAGAGAGCGATGAGAAGAGAAGAGAGAGAAAGAGAGATAGGGATGAGAAGAAGAGAGAAGGGGAGGAGAAGAGAGACAAAAGTAAGAGGAGAGAGAAAGGGGGAGAGAGAGAAAGAGGGAGGGGAGAGAAAGTTACCTTATCAAAGAGTAGCAACCCTTTTCTTATCTCTCCTCTCTCTCTATGTCTCCAAGACGCATCCACTAGTTCAAGAGGAAATTGAAATTTTATCCATCGTTGTGTGAAATGAACCGAAGGTCCTCTACAATTTGGCTTTGCATGGTTATATAGAATTCGGTTAAAACATGAGTGTACGCCCAAAAAATAACTAAAATTGACAATAATTACAATTTAATTGAATTAAAATAAATTCTAAAAATAGGTGCAAAAGGACTGTTTTGCCCATCCTTAACAATGTGTGGAACTCTAAAACAGTCCCTGCTGCTACCCGAGAACTTGTGTGATCTTCCATGACTGATTCGGGGTTGTTCTGATGCTCATTTGATCGAAAGACGATTATTTTCTCTTGAGCTCGGCATGGTGATCGATTTGATACCAACTTCGAGCCATGAATAATGTTTTGAAGCAATTATCATGAAACATGAAATTTTCTTGAATCTTGAAAACTTTGGATCGATTGTGTGTTCGTTCCTTGATGTTTCTTCATGATTTCTTCACGGAATCACACTGAGCATGTCCTCACGTTATAACAAACGCAACTCGATTTTTTGTCTAGCTGAAAATTTGGTCGTCTTGAGTTTTTGGCCAGAATCTTGAAATCTGGTAGCTAAAATTTACAGCAGCTTTGACGCCTCTGTGTGTGAAATCCAACCGTTCATCATACACTAGGTTTGGACCAGAGATGACCACGGACCATACGCACATAATGCAATTGGTTTCATGCCGATCTGGTATGTGAGCGTCACTATTTTGCTATCGAAGTGTCGCGTGCTGTTGCTAAATTTTCTGCAACTTTATTAACAGATCAGAAAATTTTGTTTAGTTTTTCTCCCTCCTCGGGCATCCTCACTAGGCGTACCACCTATCGAAACACTCGTCTCGATGATGCGAACATGCTCACCAAATTTGAGCACGATCCGACTCAGATCGAGTGAGATATAGGCCCCAAAAGTCCCTACTTGTGACTGTAAAAATAACCACCTTTAATGGTCTTTTGGTGCAAGGTGGCCACACGAGAATAGTGTGTGACCTATCCCTTTTCGATATTTTATCCATAACTTTGTTCTAGAGTGCCCGATTAAGCCAAAACTTGAACCATAGAGGTTTCCGATTGTGCCAGATCCAATGGCTATGTTCCCATAGCTATTTGATGCACTGAAAATATAGTTTTAGCTACAAAGTCCATTTCAGGGTGCTAGAGGCAAATTTTTCCGAAATTCCTTTTTTCTGTTCACTAACTTTGACATATCTAATCGCGATAAAAATTAGCAAGAAGCCTTCTGGAGTGGTGATGAAGATCTTGATCAATTCTAGTGAAATTTTGAGACTGTCAAAATTTCCACTTATTTTATAGGCTTTATTGACCTGCTTCCATCTTTATTTCGCATCAGAGACCAAGTTGCTAAAAAATGCATTCGGACAGTGTAGCACGATAGTGCATGGACTTCTACACTCTATACAGAGATCTCAGAGGGACTAGCCTCAGCAGGTCGCAACAGAAGCGCCTAAGAGAGATGCTGGCCAAAACAGCAGGATTCTTGACAAACGTCGATGCCCTTTCAACCCAAGTGAAGATCGAGCCATCTTCAAGCTCCTGTTACCACAAGGCCTGTCACATGATTCAATTGGGATGAATCGTGCCAAGCTGCATTCGATGGCATTAAGCAGTATTTGTTGAATCCTCTAGTGCTCTCTACGCCATTGTTAGGAAGGCCTCTCATTCTATATGTGACTTCCTTTAATGAGTCACTTGGGGCACTCCTAGCACAGAACAATGATGGAGGGAAGAAAACAACGCTCTATTATCTCAGTCTCAGGATGCAGGGAGCTGAGAAGAATTACCCGCCCATTGGAAAAATGTACCTAGCATTGATCTTTGCAGTACAAAAGCTTTGCCACTACTTGCTCGGACACGAGATCAAACTTATCTCGAAGGTGGATCCGGTCAAGTTTCTTAGGACCCGGCCATGTCTATCAGGATGCCTGGCCAAGTGGGAATTATTGTTGATGGAGTTCGACATCTTGTACGTGCCACAGAAGGAAGTCAAAGGTCAAGCCTTAGCAGATTTTCTCGTGGCTCACCCAGTCCCTTAGGAATCTCCCTTGACAAGTGATCTCCCAGATGAAGAAGTTTTCTATATGGTACTGGCTCAACAATGGGATGATTTATTTCGACAGAGCATTCTAGTCTGATTGAGGGGGTGCCAGAGTAATGTTCCTAACTCCTGATGGTGGAATAACTCCCGATGGTGGAATGATTCCTCTAGCCTTCTCGCTTGCATAGGCATTTTCTCATAATGAAGTTGAATATCAAGCCCTCATAATCTTATTGGCGATCGCCCAGCAGCTAGACCTAGAGCAGCTAACCATCTTCGACGACTCTGAGTTGGTCATCCAACAGTTTAAATGGATTTATGATGTGAGGAAGGATACTATCAAGTTTTATCATGACACGACCATATCTTATATGGCTCAGTTCAATGATTTCTCCCTGAGTCATATCCCTAGAAGGCTAAACTCGCAAGACAATGCGCCCTCAAAGCTCGGGGCCACCATTCAACTATCTTCATCAGGGCCCACGCTTGTCTGGGTAATAGAATGGAGACATGTCGACTTGAGAATCGAAGTTGATGCGGAGGAAGAGTTAGATATCGTCCCTGAATGCCCGCCTTATCCATTCGGAGAAATCCTTGCTGCCAAGGATGTCATAAAGGTAGAGCAGAAGATCTTCCGAGGTAAAGAATCTACGGCTAAGAAGCAAGAGCCTGAATTCTTCGACCTGATGTGTGCAGAGGTTGAACATGTGGAAGACTGGAGGGATCCTATCATGGACTTAGTAAAGTATTTCATGCTGCCTCAGGATCAAGCAGAACGCAATGTCATATGGCCGATGTCTACCAAGTGCACCCTTCTCGATAGGGATGTTCTCTTTCGTCGATCATTTGATGGGATTGTCCTCAAATGCGTCGATACACAAGAAGCAAGCAAAGTGCTGGAAGAAGTGCATTCAGGTATCTGAGAGCTATATCAGTACAGCCCTAAGCTCTACGAGCGCATACGTAGGCTCAGCTATTATTGGCCTTCAATGGTGGCTGACACCCAAAATTATGCTAAAAGATGTCAAGTGTGCCAAATTCACTCAAGCCTCATTCATCAGCCCCCGGAGCCTCTACATCCTACAGTGACGTCATGGCCCTTTTCTCAGCGGGGTATGGATATTACAGGACCTATCGACCCTCCTTCTACTTTGGGTCATGCCTTTATTCTAGCAGTGACAGAGACTACTTTTCCAAGTGGGTTGAAGCAGTCCCTCTCAAGAAAGTTCCAGGGATCAGTGTGGCCAACTTCATGCGTTACCACATCATATACCGATTCGGGGTTTCGGGTAGAATAATCACTGATAATGGCCCTCATATTAGAAGCCATCACATTGATCGCCTGGCCAACCAATTCGGTTTTGAGTGGAAATACTCGACCATGAACTACCCTCGAGCCAACGGTTTAGCTGTGGCATTTAACAAAACCCTGTGCGGGGTGCTCCGGAAGTCAGTTTCGAAGTCAAAGAAGAATTGGCATGAGAAGCTGCCTGAAGCTCTGTGGGCCTATCACACCACCACTCGCAATGCTACAAACTTTACCCCTTATTCCGTGGTTTACAGAGGTGAGGCGGTTTGACCCCCTCGAAGTTCAGATGGCTTCACTGAGTGTCGCTATACATCAGGGACTAACCGAAGATGAGGGGGTCAAGCTCCGTTATCAAGAGTTGGATGCCCTTGACGAAAAAGAGACTAGAGGCTCAGCAGAAGCTCGAGCTCAATCAGGGGAGAATGAAGAGAGCCTTTGACAAATCTATCAAGGTTCGCTCATTCTCACCTGGAGATCTAGTCTTAGCAGTCAAGAGACTGATTGTTATGCATGGGCAGCGCAAAGAAAAGTTAGAGCCCAAGTGGGAAGGTCCATTCATAGTCAAGAAGCTCACACCAAATGGGGTCTATATACTGGGTCTGAGGATAAGAGGACGGTTACAGGCCAAAGTGAAATGCCCTCATCATGAAGAAGAAGCAAAACCACTTGAAAGTCAGCTTCGATTCATCTATCGAGTGTTCTTAAAGAGGATGGTTACAGACCAAAAGAAGAAGCCAACCATTTCTGAGTCAACTGCAATCCATCTGTCACACAAAGCAGACTTCTCTGGCAAAGAGCTGGTCCATGATGAATTCCCTTCCTCCAAAACAACATAGACTTCACTATTTTGTTGGAGGACTTGGCTTCCAATAGACCGTAGTGGTCAAGACTTATCATGTGCCATCACTATTGGCCCCCACAAGGCATCGCCATCCATGATCATCGCCACGCGCAACTCAATACCCCGTGTGATCATCGTCGTGTGTGACTTAACACTGCAAGTGACCACTATCGTGTGTAGCTTAGCGCCGCGTGCTACCATAATCACGGGCAGGCCAATGCTGCGGGAGACCATCACCGTGAGCGGCATGCTCCCGAGCGTGGCTATTGCTGTACGCATTCTAGAGACATGCTAAGGCAGCACTGCATGCGACTTAATGATGCACATGCCCTTGTTGAGCCTTTGGTTCCCACTATTCACAATTCTCGGGGGGCATTATATCCCACGCCTCTTCGATTTCCCCAACTGTCACTCCTCGTCGATGGTCCACCCTCTCACGACCTTTCGCCTCCCCACAAGCCTTCGAGTTTCAGTGGAAACTCTCCCCGTCTGCCAAGAATCCCCTCTGACCAACAACCAAGAGTATCGAAAGCACCACCGGAATCCTCAGAAAGCTTCCCTGAGACCCGTTCTCCAGTTTTTTACACTTCTGTAGTTCGTCTCAACTCACCAAAATTTTACCTTGTGGTTCTGGTGAGCCCACTGTTGCTCCTCATTCTTCTCTTCTGATAGCCAGAGGACCATCAGAGCCCCCTGACCATTTTGCAACTGCCCACAACCGCGTAACGAACGAAAACGCACTCAAACTCCAGTAAACCACCACTGCGACTCTCGCAACTTCACTGGAAAGGTCTCGGTGAAGCTTTGTGAAGCTCCCTCTACCCTGCTCAGAATGCCTTGGCACTCTCTGAAAACATTCGCAAGGACATTGCGAAGGCCCACAACCTGCTCAAGCTCATCGGAAAGCTCCTTAAGGCCTGGGTACTGTAGAGTTTTGCTGGGAAAACACTCGAAGGAAGTTTCGGTTCTCTCTTTCTCTCTCTAAAAATCTCTTCAACTATTTTACCCTTCGGTAAAACAATGAAATGGGGTTTTTCCCCCTTTTATACTCAACAGTGCCACAAACTGCCCCCTCACAAATTAGGAATGATGCTCCAGTCCCGAGCTTCCAATGGCAATAAGACTAGGCCTGGGCAGGTCAAGCCTGATCCCCAAAAGGGTTATCGTCATGTGCATTGTTAAGGGCTATCACTGCGTGCCTCGTCAAGGGCTATTGCCGCGTGCCTCGTCAAGGGCTATCGCCGTGCGCTTCGCATGCCTCGTCAAGGGCTATCGTCATGTGCTTCATAAAGGGCTATCGTCACATGCCTCATCAATAGCTATCGCCGCATGCCTCGTTAAGGAGCTATCTCCACATGCCTCGTCAATGGTTATCACTGCGTAACTCGTTTGGAGCTATTGTTGCGCGCTTTGTCAAGGAGCTATCATCACGCGCTTCGTCAAAATGTTGTCACCGCATGCTTCGTCAAGGAGTTAACGCCGTGTGCCTTACCAAGTGGTTAACACCGTACGCCTCATTCAAAGTCTAATGCCGCGTGCATCGTCCAAGACTTAGTGTTGTGTGCATGCCATGGCACTCCCATTCGAACCATCATCTTGCATCCTCAAGAAGTTCATTCATTGCATCACAACCTCACTCCTCAAAGAGTCGAGTCTCCAGTAACGGCTCTATTGCCCCTTTGAGTCACATTCTATCCACACATGATCCATGCTGCGTGACCCTAAACTACACAGCCTTGGTCCGTGCTGCATGACCTTAAATTGCATAGCTATGGTCCAGGTGCATGACTCTAAAATTGCATGGTCCAAACTCTATGACTTTAAACTGTAGCGGAGGTCTAGTTGCACGACCTTAAATTGCATGGTGCTCGTTGCATGAATCGAAACTGCAAGACCATGGCCTAGCTGTATAACCATAAACCATAGTACACATCCTGGTTGCATGACGTTAATATGCCTAGCGCCATGGTCCAAACTACATGACCTTAAACTGTAGCGAAGGTCTAGTTGCATGACCTTAAACTGCATGGTTCTAGCTGCATGAATTTAAACTGCATAGCCATGGTCCAAGTTACAAGACCTTAAAACTGTAACGCACAGCGTGACAAATATTCCATACGCATAACTTTAATTGGATGGACCACCCCTTCGCTAGGCGTATTTCATCAACATCCCCAGTCGATTTAGGTGTATGCAAAAAAAAGGGGGTCGCACTTACCCCTTTAATTCCCAGAGGGTATGTTTCACACCAACATCCCTCAGCAGGAGTCACATCCTATGGCGACGCACTATCACGTAGGAGTTAGGGTCATTCCTATCTTTTCAACCCCCGGTGGGGTTGCATCTATGCTATAGCCTGTCAGTCTCAGAAGAGTTACATGCACACCATTACTCATCATCCCCAAGGGGTCACACTTACCCTCCTCATCCCCGGTGAAGTCTGCTTCTGCTTGCCACTCCTCGTAGGGTGACCATCTTCATCCAAATCTCTTTGCTTGTGTATAACCTTAACTATCTTTATCCTCAGGGAGTCAGCGTGTTATACACAGACCTATCCCCCATACAGTTTCACCTACATGGCAAACTGCACACTAGTCCGTGCTGCATGACCTTAAACTGCACAGTCATGGTCCAGATGCACAACTCTAAAACTACATGGTCCAAATTATATGACCTTAAACTGCATGGTCCTAGTTGAATGACTTTAAACTACATATCCACAGTCTAAGCTATATGACCTTAAACCATTGTGAACGTCCTGACTGCATGAAGTTAAACTTCTTTGCTCAGGTCGTGGATGCACGACCTTAAACTTGCCCGCACATACGTGCACACCCCATTTATGTGCATTTTTATGCATGCGTTCCCTAACCGACCCATCCGTGTGCGCACACCACATTCATTGATTTTCTAGTGAATCGATTCACTTCACTGCTACTATTCATCATTCCCTAGTGAGTCTCATTCATGCTCACAAAATGGCGAACCATCTTGCCATCCATACTCATGATCAGCTAGTGGGTCACTAGTTTTCACCCACCACTCATACATCATCCATATTTCATAGGTAGCCTCGTGCCATCCTCCCAAAATGAGTCAAAACCATCACCATACTCACTCTACGGCCTCCACAGACTGCCATTGATCACCACTATAGTGCAGCTGTATGATCCTAAACTATAATTCACGTCCAGACCACATCACATTGAAAGGCTTCGCACAAGTCTCAAAGGCACGACCCTAAACACACCTTAACAAAAAAAAGGGCATGGTGTACACCTGGACAAGGGAACGCCATGAGTAAAAATGACGGACAGACATGGTCACGAAACCATGAGTAAAAGAATTCCGTGAAAACAAAAACTTAGGCACGGTGAAAACCCCAAAGTACACCGTGAGAAAAAACGGATGAAAAGGGTGGACATGGCCGCAAAGTCATGAGTAAAAGAACTCGAAAATCAAGGAAGTTGATGAAAACCGTCTCTATGGCGCCACTTCCCCTGTCTAGGTGAATACTCGCAAAGGGCGCTTGGACCAATAGAACAGGTTGACACAGTATCATAGTCTTAGCTAGCACCCAATTACCAAAACAAGCATAATTCTGGCCTATGAGGTCAACGTAAAATCTTGAACTGTCAGCATCCACTTAACACAAAATGGCTCATCCGGGAGTGAGAGCCTCATAATATCTCCCACACTTCACCTTCAAAACAATAAGAGTCCTTGAGGGTGAGGAAGACGATCGAAAGATCCCTCCAAAATGCTAAAGATCCCTACGAGACAGACCCAGACTTTCGGGACAAGTCTGAAGCCCCCAACTAGACCCGATAGGATGGGGCCCATGAGGCCGCCTCACCAAAATGCCCCCTAGCCGACAGGCCTACATCTTCGAGATAGGTCAGAAGTCGCCAATTGGAACCCGTTAGATGGGACCTACACAGATACCCTGATCATCAAAAGCAAACCTGGTGTAGTAGCAAACAATGCTAACTAAAGGTTCATAGCACTTGGCCACCAGATAGATCGGATTCTAACCAATGAGGTCCCTAAAAAATCCTCAAGCTGTCCAAATCGCAAATAGTCCCTCGCAGGTGAAGACTTCTACAGATCCTTGGAAAAGTTCCTTCTCCCCTAAGTCTTCATGGATGGACCTGTACATTGCATCCAAATGTCTGAGAAAACTTTCTGAATGTTGTCCCTCCCATTTCTCTAGAAGAACAACAATCAGTGGGGCAAGCTGTTTGACGACATTTTTCAGCACCTTGGTCGCCAGTTAATAAAACCTAACAAACAATGAAAATTCTGACAGTCTCAGAATGTCCTCAGAACTGGTCAAGATCTTCATGAGGACTCTTAAAAGTCTCCTGCCAAGGTTTGTCTCATTCCGACATGTCTAAGGCAGCGCAAATGGAGAAATAGTTTCAATAGAATTAGCCTTCAGCACCCTAAAATAGACCTCTACAATGAGAACTATATTTTTGGTGCATTAAATTACTTTGAGACCATTACCATTGGATCTAGAATGGTTGAAAACCCCCAAGGCTCAAATTTCAACTTAAACGGACATTACAGGAAGAAGTTATAGGCAAAAGAGCGAAACATGAGGAGCTGCACGCTATTCCCGTGCGGCCACCCTACAAATCAACTCCATTAAAGGGACAATCATGAATATTAACTTGCGATGCTTATATCTCCCTTGTCTGAGATATGATCATGCTCAAACTTGATGGAGCATGTTCGTCTCGTCGAGACGATTGTTTTGATATGTGGCACGCCCCGCGATGACACCCCAGCACAAAGAAAAGCTAGAGAGAAGTTCTTATTCATTAAGAAAGTGCAGGAAAATCAGCAGCGTCCTACCTCGCTCGAGCAGCAAAATCATGATACTCGCGAACTCGATCTACATGAAACTAATTCCATCACTTGCGTAAGGTCTACGACTATCTCTAGTTCGAACCCCATACATGTTGAACAGTCGAATTCTACACACGAAGCCAATGAAGTGACTGCAAATTCTGGCATCGAAATTTCAGATTTCAGCAAAAACTCCAAAGTTGCAAAATCTTCGTCCGGACATGGAATCGAGCTGTGTTTGTTGCCACACGGTTGTGACGGCATGCTCAATGTGCTCCAAAGAATAAATCACAGAAAAACATCAAGGAACGAGCACACTATCGATCTGAAGTTTCAAGATACATGATCGTGCCCTAAAAAAAGATCAATGGCTCGAAGTTGGTATCAAATAAATCGCGAAGCCAAGCCCTACAAGGAAATAATCATCTTACGATCAAACGGGCGTCAGAACAACCTCGGATCATCCATGAAAGATCACGCATGTTCTAGGGCAGCAGAACGACTGTTTTGGAATTTCATTAATTGTTAGGAAGGGGCAAATCTGTCATTTTGTGCCCTATTTTCCAATTAATTTTAATTCAATTAAATCTTAGTTTCTAGCAATTAAGTTTAATTTTGATCAATCCACCCATGTTTGGGCACAATTCTGTATATACCACGTACTACCATTGTACGCGGACCCCCTCATTCATTCACGAAGGAGAATTTTGCTTAATAAAGTTTCTCTTTCTTCTCAGGGTCACGTTTGGAGAGAGAGAAAGGAGAGAGAAACTTTTGGATCGGCACCTAGGCTCAAGGTAAATTTTCCCTCTCATCTTTTCTTTCTTCTTCTTCTTCTTTGTCTAAACTCGTCCCAGAGGCCATGCACGGCAGTGGCAGTGCCGTGCATGCCTCTTTCTTCTCTTTTCTCCCTGTCGTGGTTTCACAGATCATGCATGGTGATGGCAGTGTCGTGTGCGAACTGCTTGCCCTTTCTATTTGCTCGTCATTATCTCTCAGTGAGGCTCGCGGATGGCACTGCCCACCGTCATGCACAGAGGTGTCCTTGACGTCTCAGTGAAGAGCACAGATGACAAAACTTATTGCTGCCCGCAGGGGTCTCCCCCTATTGTGCACCTATTACAGATGGTGATGTCAATCGCAAATGGCAATGCTAAACGCCGCCAGCGAGGGGTCGCGGCAATACCTATCGCCATTCGCTAGCTTCCTTCACGTGCTCGATGATTATCGCTGTCCGTGAGCTTTCTTCTCGTGCTCGGTGCCTATCGCCGTCTGTGAGCTTTCTTTGCTTGTTCGATGCCTATTGCCGTCCGTGAGTTGTCTTCATGCGCTCGGCCCTTATCACCATTCGTGGGCTTCCTTCGTATGCTCAGTGCCTATTGCAATCCTCAAGCTTTCTTCGTGCGCTCGATGCCTATCGCCGTCCGTGAGTTACTTGCTTGCGCTCGGTGCCTATCGTAGTCCGCAAGCCTCATTCTTGCATCCCTCACCTATCACCGTGTGCCTCAGATGGAATCATCACTGCGCACTTCACAAGTGGCTATCGTCACGTGCTTTACAAGAGGCTATAGCCACCCGCTAGAGGACGTGCTGCCTTCACGTGTCGTCAAACAGTGGTGCCTAGTGCGACCTGTTGTTCACGGCTCACTCTCCAGCTGTGAGCAGTAGTGTCTAGCGCCGTCCAAGGGCCGTGGCACCTTACTTCACGATTGAGGATGGTTTTGCCTAATGCCATTGGGATTCTATTTCTTCGTCATCTAGTGCCTTCTCTTCATTCTCTTTCCTTCTTACTCAACTGAGGGTAGATTCACTCTAACACTACTATAGCGGTCTGGCTATCGAGCAGTATTGCCTGTCCTGCTGGTTCTGAGTGCCATGCCCTTCTTGTTGCCACATCAGATTAGGACAGTCATATTGACCTAGGTTTCGAGTCGAATTACCGTCGTGCCGGCCTGAGATACCGTGCCCGTCTTTCTACCACTCCGAGTCGGCCATTACACTGGTCCAACTATCATGCTAGTCTCATCTCCTTGTCGAGTCCCCTCCTCTTTTCTCCTCTCATTCAAATCTCCTTCTTTTCATCACCTTAACTTCTCACCTTCTCGGTCATATGAAGTACATTTCCCTAAGACAAGGGTGGGTCATTGAGCCCACTTGTCTTGCAGATTAACCATAGTAGTGTTGTGAAGAAAATCAAGAGATTGTAGGTCAAGGGAGGCGATTCCGAACAGGCTGAAGTAGCTGGGGGGATTTCCGTCATGAGCTAAGAGGGTGCCCACGCGAGTCAGCTTGAGTAAGTCATGGATCCAAGGGAGGTTGGTCCCCACCTCACATCCAAAATTCCACTCTCACTCGTGGAACACCTACCCTTGTTCTGTAAACGAGGCTCCCGAAAGAGAGATCTCAGGTCTCTGGTCTTTCGTACCAGAGACACGTGTCACCCGATCACCTAAATCTGGGGAGGCGAGATTGACGGACCTAACCATCACCGTCTAAAGCGTCACTAGCGAACACACACTATGATAGAGAACACAACCGGTGTTAGCGCTTTCTCAAACACAGTTGGCATTAGTCCTTGACAACACAGCCGGTGTTAGCCTTTAGGAAACACAACTAGTGCTAGGCCTTAGAAACACAACCGACGTTAACCTTTAGGAAACACAGCCTATGCTAGGCCTTAAAAACATAGTCGATGTTAGCCTTTTGAAGACACAGCCGATGCTAATCTCATGCAATGCTAGTCAGTGCCTTAGTCGCACGTGGCTAGCAACATCACACGTATGTCGTTAGTTGCACCCGTTGGTTGTTGTTCGCTAGATCCTTTGATGAATGGTAGCAAGTTGTGCCCGACTGTGGTCATGCCTAACGATGAGTTGAGTGCAGCAATTGTTGCACACGGCCCTGATTCATGAGCGACGATGGTCACGTACGGCACTAAGTCACGTGTGACAATAATCACGCATGGCGATGACTCGGGTAGGCAAAGGGTGCTATCCAATGGTAAGACCGAGCTTATGAAGTTTGTTGGAAGCCAAGTCCTCCAGCACAACAGTGAAGTCCATGTTGTTCTGTGTAAGGGTGCTCACTGTAAAGAGGGCATGCTCTCTACCATAAGCCAGTTCCTTGCCAAAAGGGTCTGCTTTGTATGTCTGATAAACTCGATCTAAGACCCTTCTACCCTGCTGATGCGGGAGTGGCTTTTTGGCCTATAATCGTCTCTTTTCCTTAGATGCAAGAGCAATGTTGGGGGTCAACTGCTTTTTTTTCCTCAGATGCAAGAGCGATGCTTGGAGTCAATCATCTTCTTTTCCTTAAAAGCAAGAGCAACATTCCGACGCAGTTGCTCTCTTTTCTTTTGATGCGAGAGCAATAGATTTGTAACCTCCCTAGTAATGGATTTTTTGGCTTGTAACTCCTTCTAATGCAATAAAAAGAGTTAACTTTGTTTCAACTGTCTTACTTCTCTTCTTTTCACCCCCTTTTTTTATCTCTTTCTTGTTGTGCATTGAGTCTTTTTTAGTATGCATCATGGGTAGTATTTCTTTAGGTATCGCCCATTGATAGGGGGCATTTCCTCCTCTCCATCAGGATGTGCCAGTATGCAAGCTCCATTTGGCGAGACCTTCTTGACTATGAAGGGACCTTCCAACTTAGGTTCAAACTTCCCTTTACGCCGCCTATGCATAACAATCGACCTTTAGATGGCTAGAACCAAATCCTCACAAGCAAATGCGCGGACTTTGATTGACCTATCAAAGGCCTTCTTCATTCTCCCCTGGTTGAGTTTGAGATTCTGCTGAGCTTCTAACCTCTTTTCATCGAGTGCATCCAATTCTTGATACTGAAGTTTGACTCTCTCATCTTCTGTCAGTCCTTGTTGTATAGCGACACGTAGTGAAGGGAGTTGAATCTCAAGGGGTAAAATTTCTTCACCACCATAGACTAGGGAATAAAAGTAGAATCGATGGCATTTCGCGTGGTAGTGAGATAGGCCCACAACATTTCAGGAAGCTTTTCATTCCAGTTCTTTTTTTACTTTGATACTGACTTCCTTAAAACACTGCATAGGGTTTTATTGAAAGCCTCAGCTAGACCATTCGCCCGAGGGTAGTACATAGTTGAGTACTTCACTCGAAATCTTAGGGCAAGACTAATGCAGTCCACAGATGCTGGAGTGTACTTCTTCCAGCACATTATTTGCTTCTTGCGCGTCCACACATTTAAGAAGAATACCGTCTAAAGAGAGCATCTCCCTCAAGGAGGGTGTACTTGGTAGACATTCGACGCACACTGGTGCACTCAGCACAAACTTCAGGGAGTCTATCATGTTTTATAAAATTAATGATGGGCTCTCTCCAATCTTCTACCTGCTTGACTTCCATACATATTGGGTCTCGACTTCCACACATATTGGGTCCAAGAACTCCTGTTCTCATTTTTGAACCTTAGCTCCTTAATTCCATGCCATTTCCTGCTCGGTCTTAATAACTTCTTTGGCTGATAGAAGTGCTCCGAATGGATAAGGTGGGCACTCGCGAAAGAGATGTCTCTCATCATCCACATTTACCTTGGTTCTCAGTTCAATGTGTCTCCACTTTACCACCTAGATAGGCGTGGGCCCTGGTGAGGACAATTGAATTGTAGCCCCAAATTTTGTGAGTGCATTTGCCTGTGAGTTTAACCTCCTGGGGATGTGACTCAAGGCTACATGATCAAAATGAGCCATAAATGATTTTGCAGTATCGTGGTAAGGCTTGACGGTGTCTTTTCTCATGTCATAGATCCCCTTAAGCTGCCAGATAACCAACTCAGAGTCGCCATATATCTTGAGCTACTTCAAGTCTAGATCAAAGGAAATCTCCAACCCAATTATAAGGGCCTGATATTCCACCTCGTTATGGGAATCGGCTTCGATGAGAGTGAAAGAAAGAGGCAGTACTCCTTTCAAAGTCATGAATACAACTCCGGTGCCTCCTACATCTCCCACACATGAGCAAGTTCTACACATAATACTTCTTCATCAATGTTGTTGGTGATGACATTTCCTGGATCGCCTTGATCTTACCTGGCTCAACTTCCTGAACTTTCCTGGACGCATGCCAAAAGTGCATATCAGCAGGTGCATCTTGAGCTGATGAAGGCGTAATCGTTCAAACACCTTTTCAAGGTCTCTAATATGAGCGTTTTTCTCTTTGGATTTCACCACCATGTCATCCACATAACATTCCACCTCTTTGTGCATCATGTCTGTGAAGACTGCATGACCCTATACTACTTAGCCATGTTTTATACTACATGACCCTAAACAGCTTAGCCTCGGTCCATACTGCATGACCCTAAATAGCTCAGTGTCCGTCAAAACTACATGACCCTGAACTGCTTAGCCTCGATCTGTACTGCATGACCCCAAAATTGCTCAGCCATGACCGATACTGCAGTACCCAAAACTACTCAGCCTTGGACCATACTGTATAACTCGAAACTGCTCAGCAACTTTCCATACCGCATGACCCTAAACTGCACAACCTCGGTCCATGTTGCATGACCCTAAACGACTTAGCCACGGTCCATACTGCATGACCCTAAACTGCACAGCCTCTGTCCATATTGCATGATCCTTGACTGCTCAGCATCGGTCCATACTGCATGACCCTAGACTGCTCAGCCTTGGTCCAAACTGCACGACCCAAAACTTCTCATCCTTGATCCAAACTGCATGCTAAATTGCCCATCCGTGGTCCGTAGTGCATGACCTTAAACTGCTCAGCCACATTCCATACCGCGTGATGTTAAAGTGCTCAGCCTCCATCCATTCTACATGATCCTAAGCTGCTCATCCTAGGTCCCTACTGCAAGACCCTAAACTGCTCAGCCTCTGTCCATACGTCACGACCCTAAACTTCTCAGTCTCGATCCATACTTCATGACCCTAAATTTCTCATCCTCAGTCCGCACTGCATGACCTTAAACTGCGCAGCCACAATCCATACAGCATGACGCTAAACTACTCAGCCTCAGTTTATTTTGCTTGACGCTAAGCTGCTCAGCCTCGGTCCATACTGCTTCATCCTAAACCTCTCATCCTTGGTCCATACTGCATGACCCTAAACTACTCAGCCTTGGTCGATACTTCATGACCCTAAACTGCTCAGCCTCGGTCCATGTTGCATGGCCCTAAACATCCCAACCTGAATCCATACTGCATGACCCTAAACTGCTCTGCCTCGATCAACACTGCTTGACCCTATACCTATCATCCTCGATCCATACTTCATGACCCTAAACTGCTCAACCTCGATTCATACTACATGACCTAAAGCTGCTCAGTCTTGGTCTGTACTGCATGATATTAAACTTTGCAGCCTCTGCCCGTACTGCATGTCCCTAAACTGCTCAGCCGCAAACCATAATGCATGACCCTAAACAGCTCAGCCGTGGTCCATACTGCGGGACCCAACACTACTCAACCACGGTACTTACTGCATAAAACTAAATTGCTCGGCCTCGGTCCATGCTGCACGTCCCTAACTGCTCAGCCTCGGTCTATACTGCAAGAACCTCAACTTCTCAACCTCGGTCCCTATTGCAAGACTCTAACTTGCTCAGCCTCGGTTTGTACTCCATGACCCTAAAATGCTTAGCCTCGGTCCATACTGCCAAGACTAAACTACTCAGCCTCGGTCCATGCTGCATGACTCTAAACGTCTTAGCCTAGTTTCATACTGCATGACACTAAACTACTCTGCCTCGTTACATACTACATGACCTGAAAGTACTCAGCCTCGGTCCATACTGCATGGCACAAAACTGCTCGGCCTCGGCCCATACCGCATGACCCTAAACTTCTCAGCCTCGGTCCATACTGTACGACCCAAAACTGCTCAGCCACGGTCCATACTGCATGACCCTAAATTGCTCAGCCTCGGTCCATACTACATGACCTTAAACTTGTCAACCTTGATTCATACAACATGACCCTAAATTGCTCATCCTCGGTCCGTACTGCATGGCGTTAAATTGCTCTACCACAGTCCATATTGCATGACCTTAAATTGCTCGGCCTTCGTCTATTCTGCATGACCCTAAACATCTCAGCCTCAGTCCGTACTACATGACCCTAAACTATTCAGCCTTGATCGATACTACATGACCCTAAACTGTCAGCCTCGGTACATACAACACGATCCTAAACTGGTCAGCCTCGACCAAACTGCACGACTGTAAACTGCTTTGCCTCGATCAATACTGCCTGACCCTCTACCTCTCAGCCTTGGTCTATACTGGTTGACCCTAAACTGGGCAGCCACGGGCCATATTGAGTGACCCTAAACTACTGCGCCTCGGTCCATACTGCATAACCCTAAACTGCTTAGCCTCGGTCCATACAGCATTACCCTACACTGCTCAGTCTCGGTCCAAACCACATGACACTAAACTGCTCAGCCTCGGAGCGTGCTGCATAACCCTAAACTGCTCAGCCTCATTTAGTATTGCGTGACCATAAACTGCTCAGCCTCATTTCGTACAGCATGACCCTAAACTATTAAGCCTCGGTCCATACTGCATGATTCTAAACTTCTCAGCCTCTGTTCATACTATAGAACCTTACACATCTCAGCCCCCGTCCATACTGCATGACCCAAAACTACTCAGCCTCGATTCATACTGCATGACCCTAAACTGCTTAGCCTAGGCCCATACTGCATGATCCTAAATTTCTCAGCCTTGATCCATACTGCATGCCCATAAACTACTCAGCCTTGGTCCATACTACATGACCCAAAATTGCTCAGCCTCGGTCCATAATGCATCACCTTAAACTGCTTAGCCTCGGTCAATACTGCATGACCCTTAGCTTCTTAGCCGTGGTTCATATTGTGATACCCTAAACTGCGCAGCCTCGGTCCATACCGCCTGACTTTGAACTGCGCAGCCTCGGTCCATATTGCATGACCTTAAATTGATCAACCACGGTTAATATTGCATGACCCTAAACTGCTCAGCCTCATTTCATATTGCATGACCATCAACTACTAAGCCTTGTTTGGTACTACAAGACCCTAAACTACTGACCCTCGCCCCACGTTACATGGCACTAAACTGCTCAGCCTAGGTCTATACAACATGATCCAAAACTTCTCAGTCTCGGTCCATACTTCATGACCTAAAACTGCTCAGCCTCGGTCCATACTGCATGACCCTAAACTGCTCAGCCTCGATCTATACTGCATGATCCTAAATTGCTCCGCGTCGATCCTTACTACATAACTGTAAATAGCTCAACCTCGAAACACACTACATGACACAAAAATGCTCAGCCTCGGTCAATATTGCATCACCTTAAACTACTCAGCCTCGATCCATATTGCATGACCCCAAACAGCTCAGCCGTGGTCCATACTGCAAGACCCTAAACTCAGCAATGGTGGTCCATAACGCCGGACCCTAAACTGCTCAGCTACAACACTTTTCTGCATGACCCTAAACTTCTCTTCCTCACTCCATGCTGCGTTGCCCTAAACTGCTCCGCCTCAGTCCATACAGCATGCCCTTAAAGTTCTCAGCCTCGGTCCACATTGCATGAACCTAAACTGCTCAGCCTCGATCCATACTGCTGACCCTAAACAGCTCAGGCGCGGTCCATACTGCAAGACCCTAATCTGCGCTGTTGTAGTCCATAAGGCAGGACCCTCAACAGGTCAGCGACGGTAATTTTCAGCATGACCCTATACTGCTCAGCATCAGTTCATGATGCGTAGCCCTATACTGCCCCACCAAGGTCCATACAGCATGCCCCTAAAGTTCTCAACCTCGATCCATACTGCATGACCCTAAACAGCTCTGCAGCAGTCCATACTGCAAGACCGCTAACTTCTTAGCCACGGTCCAAACTGCATGACCCTAAACAGCTCCGCCTCGGTCCATACTGCATGACCTTAAATGACTCTGCCGCGTCCATACTGCATGAACCTAAACTGCATAGCCGCGGTCCATACTGTAAGACCCTAAACTAGTCAACCTCGGTCCATACTGCATGGCCCAAAACTCTTCAACCTTAGTCCATACTACATGACCCTAAACTGCTCAGCCTCGATCCGTACTTCATGACCCTAAACTGGTCAGCCTCGTTCCATACTGCATGACCCTAATCAGCTCAACCTCGGTCCATACTGCATGGCCCAATACTGCTCATTCTCGGTCCAATCGACATGACCTTGAACTGCTCAGCCTCGTTCCGTACAGCATGACCTAAAACTGCTTAGCCTCGGTCCATACGACATGACCCTAGCCTTCTCTTCCTCGATCCATACTTCATGACCTTAAATTGCCCATCCTCGGTCCGTACTGTATGACCCCAAACTGCTTAGCCTCTGTCCATACAACATGACCTTAAACTGCTAAGCCTTGTTAAATACCGCATGACCCTAAATTGCTCAGCCTCGGTCCATACTGCACAGCCTCTTTTCGTACAGCATGACCCTAAACTACTCTTCCTCATTTCGTAATGCATGACCCTAAACTGCTTAGCCTCAATCCATACCGCATGACCCTACTCTGCTCAGTCTCGATCCAAACCGCTTGACACTAAACTGCTAAGCCTCGGAGCATACTACCCAACCCTAAACTGCTCAACCTCAGCCCATAATGCATGACACTAAACCGCTCTGCCTCGGTCCATACTGCATGACCTTGAACTGCTCCGCCTCGTTTCATACTGCATGAGCCCAAACTGCTCATCCTCGTTTCGTACTACATTACCCTAAACTACTCAGCCTCGGTCCATACTGCATGACACTAAACTGCTCGGCCTCGATCCTACTGCATGACCCTAAACTTCTTAGGCTCGATCCATACTGCAGGACAGAAAGCTGCTCAGCCTCGGTCCGTACTGCATGACCCTAAACATCTATGCCTCGGTCCATACTGCATGAACCTAAACATCTCATCCTAGGTCCATACTGCATGACCCTATACTTCTCTGCCTCGGTCCATACTGCATGAACCTAAACTGCTCTGCCGCGGTCCATACTGCAAGACCATAAACTACTCAATCGCGGTCCATACTGTAGGACCCTAAACTACTCAGCCTCGGTCCATACTGCATGGCCTTAAACTCCTTACCCTCGGTCCAAACTGCATGACCTTGAACAGCTCAGCCACGGTCTAGAATTCATGACCCTAAACCGCTCAGCCACGGTCCATAATGAATGACCCTAAACTTCTAATCCTCGATCCATATTGCATGACCCTAAATTGATCAACTTAGGTCTGTACTGCATGACCCAAAATTGCTTAGCCTCCTTCCATACTGCCTGACTTTGAACAGCCCTTCCTCTATCCATACTACATGACCTTGAAATGCTAAGCCTCGGTAAATAGTGCATCACCCTAAATTGCTCAACCTTGGTCCATACTACATGACCCTAAACTGCTCAGCCTCGTTTCATAGTGCATGACCATAAACTACTAAGCCTCATTTCGTACTGCAGGACCCTAAACTACTCAGCCTCGGCCCACACTACATGACACTAAACTGCTCAGCCTAGGTCCATACAGCATGACCCTAAACTTCTTAGTCTTGGTCCATACTTCATGACTCAAAACTGCTCCGCCTCGATGACCCTAAACTGCTCAGCCTCGGTCTATACTGCATGATTCTAAATTTCTTAGCCTCAATCCATACAGCATAACGGTAAATAACTTAGCCTCGGTCCATGCAGCATGACCCTGAACTGCTCAGTCTCTGTCCAATCGGCATGACCTTGAACTGCTCACCCTCGTTCCGTACTGCATGACCCAAAACCTCAGCCTTGGTCCATACGGCATGACTCTATACTTCTCTTCCTTGATCCATACTGCATGACCCTAAATTGCTCATCCTTGGCCCGTACTACATGACACTAACCTGTGTAACCTTAGTCCATATAGCATGACCTTAAACTGCTAAGGCTCGTTAAATACCGCATGACCATAAATTGCTCAGCCTTGTTTCGTACTACATGACCCTAAACTACTCAGCCTCGGTCCATACTGCATGACACTTAACTTCTCAGCCTCTGTCCATACTGCATGACCCAAAACATCTCAACCTCGGTCCATACTGCATGACCCAAAACAGCTCAGCCTCGGTCCACAGCGCCTGACCCTGAACTGCTCAGCCTCGGTCCATACGGCATGATCCTAAGTAGCTTAGCCTGGATCCATTGTGCATGACCCTTAAGTGCTCAACCTTGGTCCATACTACTGGATCCAAAACTGCTTAGCCTCGGTCCGTATTACATGACCTTAAACTGTGGAGCCTCAATCCATATTGCATGACCTTAAACTGCTCAGCCGCGACCCATACTGCAAGGCCCTAAACTGCACAGTCGTGGTCCACACAGGAGGACCCAAAACTGCTCAGCCACGGTACTTACTGCATGACGTTGAACTTCTCAGCCTCGGCCCATGTTGCATGGCCTTAACTGCTCAGCGTCGGTCCATACTGCTTGACCCTAAACTGCTCAGCCTCAGTCCGTACTGCATCACCTCGTTTTGTAGTGCATGACCCTAAAAGGCTCAGCTTCGGTCCATACTGCATGACCCTAAACTGTCGAGCCTCGGTCCAAACTGTATGACCTTGAACTGCTCAGCCTCGGTCCATACTGCATGACCCTAAACAGCTCAGCCTCGGTCCATACTGCATGACCC
>NW_006498846.1:5675919-5710662 GCF_000471905.2 Amborella trichopoda
CCTAGCTCAGCCTCGGTCCATACTGCATGACCCTAAACAGCTCAGCCTCGGTCCATACTGCATGACCCTAAACTTCTCATCCTCGATCTACACTTGCAAGACCATAAACTATACAGCCTTTGTCCATTTTGCATGACCCTAAATTGTCAGCCTCGGTCCGTACTACATGACTTTAAACTATTCAGCCTCGATCAATACTGCATGACCCTAAACTGTCAGCCTCGGTCTATACCGCATGACACTTCTCAGCCTCGACCATACTGCATGACCATAAACTGCTCTGCCCCGTCAATACTGCCTGATCCTTTACCTCTCAGCCTCGGTCCGTACTGCTTGACCCTAAATTGCACTGCCTCGAACCATATTGAGTGACCCTAAACTACTCAGCCTCAGTCCATACTGCATAACTCTAAACTGCTCAGCCTCGCTCCATACAGCATGAACATACACTGTTCAGTCTCAGTCTATACTGCAAGACACTAAACTGCTCAGCCTCAGAGCATACTGCATAACCCTAAACAGCTCATCCTCAGTCCATATTGCCTGACACTAAACAGCTCCGCCTCGGTGCATACTGCATGACTTTAAACTGCTCAGCCTCGTTTAGTACTGCATGACGCTAAACTGCTCAACCTCATTTCGTACTGCATGACCCTAAACTATTAAGCCTCGGTCCATACTGCAAGATACTAAACTACTCGGCATCGGTCCATACTGTATGACCTTACACAACTCAGCCTCTGTCGTTACTGCACGACCCAAAACTTCTCAACCTCGGTCCATACTACATGACCCTAAACTTCTCAGCCTCGATCCATACAGCATGATCCTATATTTCTAAGCCCCGATACGTACTGCATGACCTTAAACTACTCAGCCTCGGTCCATACTGCATGACCCAAAACTGTTCAGCCTCGGTCCATGCTGCATCACATTAAACTGCTTAGCCTTGGTCCATACTGCATGTCCCTTAGCTACTTAGCTGTGGTCCATACTGAAATACCCTAAACTGCGCAGCCGTCGTCCATAATGCAGGACCCTAAACTGCTTTACGATGTTTTTATTGTGTACCCTAAACTGCTCAGCCTCGGTTCACACTGTGTGGCCTTAAACTCCTCAGCCTCTGTCCATACAGCATGACCCTGAACGTCTCAGTCTCGGTCCATGCAGCATGAACCTAAACTGCTCATCCTCGGTCCATACTGCATGACCCAAAACAACTCAGCCTCGGTCCATACTTCATGGCCCTAAACGCGTCAGCCTCGGTCCAAACTGCATGACCTTGAACTGCTCTGCCACGGTCCATAATGCATGACCCTAAACCGCTCAGCCACGGTCCATAATGCATGACCCTAAATTGCTCAACCTGGGTCCATATTGTATGACCTTAAACAGTTCAGCCTCAGTCCATACAGCCAAACTTTAAACTGCTCAGCCTCGGTCCATACTGCATGACCTAAAACTGCTAAACCTCGGTAACCCTAAATTGTTCAACCTCAGCCCACACTGCATGACCCTAAACTGCTCTGTCGTGGTCCATACTAAGACACCCTAAACTTCAAAGCCGCGGTCCATACTGCAGGACCCTAAACTACTCAACCTTGGTCCATACTGCATAGCCCTAAATGCCTTAGCCTCGATCCAAACTACATGACCTTGAACTGCTCAGCCACGGTCCATAATGCATGACCCCTAAACGGCTCAGCAACTATCCATAATACATGACCCTAAGTTGCTCAACCTAGGTCCGTATTGCATAACCCTAAACAGCTCAGCCTCGGTCCATACAACTAGACTTTAAACTGCTAAGCCTCGGTCCATACTACATGACCTAAAACTGCTAAACCTCAGTAAATATTGCATGACCCCGAAATTGCTCAACCTCGGTCCATACTGCATGACCCTAAACTGCTCAACTTCGTTTCGTACTGCGTGACCCGAAACAACTAAGCCTCGTTTCGTACTGCATGACCCTAAACTACTCAGCCTCGACCCACACTACATGACATTAAACCTCTCATCCTCAGCCCATACTTCATGACCCAAAACTGCTCAGCCTCTATCCATACTGCATGACCCCAAACTGCTCATCCACGGTCTATACCGCATGATCCTAACTTGCTCAGCCTCGATCCATACTGCATAACTGTAAATAGGTCAGCCTCAGTCCATACTACATGACCCAAGACTGCTCAGCCTCACCTTAAACTGCTCAGCCTCGGTCCATACTGCATGACCCTAAGCGGCTCAACCGTGGTCCATACTGCAAGACCCTAAACTGTGTAGCCAAGGTCCATAACGCTGGACCCTAAACTGCTGAGTCTCGAACCATGTTGCGTGGCCCTAGGCTGCTCCTCCTCGGTCCATAGAGCATGACCATAAAGTTCTCAGCCTCAGTCCATACTACATTAACCTAAACTGCTCAGCCTCGGTCCATACTGCATGACCCTAAACTTCTCAATCTCAGTCCAATTGGCATGACCTTAAACTGCTCAGTCTCTGTCCATACTACATGACACTAAACTTCTCATCTTCGATCCATAGTGTATGACCCTAAACTACTCAGCCTCTGTCCATACTACATGACCCAAAACTTGTTAGCCTAGGTCGGTATTTCATCACCTTAAACTACTCAGCCTTGGTCCATGACGCGTGACCATTAGCTGCTCAATAGTGGTCCATACTGCAATTCCCTAAACGACTCTTCCCCGGTAATTACTGCGTGACCCTAAACAGCTCAACCTCGGTCCCTACTATGTTGCCTTAAACTGCTCAGCCTCGGTCCATACAACATCACCCTAAACTTCTCAGCCTCGTTCCATACCGCATGAACCTAAACTGCTCATCCTCAGTCCATACTGCACGACCCTAAATTGTGCTGCCTCGGTGCGTACTGCATGACCCTAAACTGCTCTTTCGAGGTCCTTACTGCAAGATCCTAAACTGCACAGCCGCGGTCCATACTCTAGGACCCTAAACTACTCAGCTGCGGCCGATACTGCATGACCCCAAACTGCTCATCTTCGATCCATACTGCATGACCTTAAACTTCTTGTCCTCGATCCATACTGCATGACTCTACAATGCTCAGCCTCGATCCATATTGCATGACCCTAGACTGATCCGCCTCGATCAGTTCTTCATGACCCAAAACTTCTCAACCTCGGTCCATACTGCAACACCATAAACTGCTCAACGTAGGTCCATACTGCATGAACCTAAACTACGCAGACTAGGTCGATACAACATGACCCTAAACTACTAAGCCTCGGTCCATGCGGCATGACCCTAAAATGCTCAGCCTCGGTACATACTGTACTACCCTAAACTGCTCTGCCTCAATCCATACTGCCTGACCCTATACCTCTAATCCTCAGTCCATACTGCATGACCCTAAATTGCAAAGCCTCAGTCCATATTGAGCAATTCTAAAGTGCTTAAACTCGTTCTAGACTACACAACCCTAAACTTCTCAGTCTCGGTTTATACTGCATGACCCTAAACTGCTCAACCTCAATCCATATTACACGACCGTAAACTGCTCTGCCTCAATCAATACTGCCTAACCGTTTACCTCTCTATCTCGGCCCATATCGCTTGACCCAAAACTACACTGGTTAGGGCCATATTGAGTGACTCTAAACTAGTCAGCCTCTGTCCATACTGCATAACCCTAAACTGCTCAACTTCGGTATATATCGCATGACCCTACACTGCTCGGTCTCGATCCACACCGCATGAGACTAAACTGCTCAGCCTCGGAGCACACTCCAGAACCCTAAACTGCTCAGTCTCGGTCCATACTGCATCACACTAAACCGCTTAGCCTCGGTCCATACTGCATGACCCGAAACTGCTCAGCCTCGTGACCTTAAAGTGCTCAGCCTCCTTTCATACTACACGACCCTAAACTACTCTGCCTCGGTCCATACTGCATGACACTAAAATGCTCGGCCTCTGTCAATACTGCATGACCCTAAACTTCTCAACCGCTGTCCATACATCACGGCACAAAACTGCACAGCATCAATCCATACTGCATGACCCTAAACTGCTCATCCTTGATACATACTGCGTGATCCTAAATTTCTCAGCCTCGATCCACACTGTATGACCGTAAACTACTCAGCCTCCGTCCATACTACATGACCTAAAACTTCTCAGCCTAGGTCAATACTTCATCACCTTAAACTACTCAACCTTGGTCTATAATGTGTGACAATTAGCAGCTCAGCAGTGGTCCACACTGCAACACCCTAAACGGCTCTGCCCAAGTACTGCGTGACCCTAAACTGCTCAACCTCGATCCCTACTATGTAGCCTTAAACTTCTCAGCCTCGGTCCATACAACATCACCCTAAACTTCTCAGCCTCGTTCCATACCGCATGAACCTAAACTGCTCATCCTCGGTCCATACTGCATGACCCTAAACTGCTCCGCCTCGGTCCATGCTGCATGCCCCTAAACTGCTCTGTCGCGGTCCTTACTGCAAGATCTTAAATTGCTCAGTCGCGGTCCATACTCTAATACCCTAAACTACTCAGCCTCGATCCATACTGCATGACCCCAAACTGCTCAGCTTCGATCCATACTGCATGACCATGAACATCTCATCCTCGATCCATACTGCATGACTCTACATTGCTTAGCCTCGGTCCATATTGCATGAGCCTAGACTGATCCGCCTCGGTAAGTTCTTCATGACCCAAAACTTCTCAGCCTCGGCCCATACTGCAACACCTTAAGTTGCTCAGCGTCAGTCCATACTGCATGACCCTAAACTACGCAGCCTCGGTCGATACAGCACGACCGTAAACTACTAAGCCTCGGTCCATGCAGCATGACCCTAAAATGCTCAACCTCTGTCCATACTGTACTACCCTAAGCAGCTCTGCCTCGATCCATACTGCCTGACCCTATACCTCTCATCTTCGGTCCATACTGCGTGACCCTAAATTGCACTGCGTCAGTCCATATTGTGTGATGCTAAAGTGCTTAGACTCGTTCCTGACTACACAACCCTAAACTTCTCAGTCTCGTTTCATACTGCATGAGCCTAAATAGCTCAACCTCAATCAATACTACACGACCGTAAATTGCTCTGCCTCGGTCAACACTGCCTAACCGTTTACCTTTCTATCTCAATCCATACCGCTTGACCCAAAACTGCACAGCCTAGGGCTATATTGAGTGACCCTAAACTAGTCAGCCTCTGTCCATACTGCATAACCCTAAACTGCTCAACCTCGATACATACCGCATGACCTTACTCTGCTTGGTCTCGGTCCATATCGCATGACACTAAGCTGCTCAGCCTCGGAGCATACTGTAGAACCCTAAACTGCTCAGCCTCGATCTATACTGCACGACACTAAACCGCTTAGCCTCGGTCCGTACTCCATGACCCGAAACTACTCAGCCTCGTGACCCTAAAGTGCTCAGCCTCCTTTCATACTGCATGACCCTATACTACTCTGCCTCGGTCCATAATGCATGACAATAAAATGCTCGGCCCCGATTCATACTGCATGACCCTATACTTCTCAACCGCGGTCCAAACATCACGACACAAAACTGCACAGCCTCAGTCCATACTGCATGACCCTGAACTGCTCAACCTCGATACATAATGCGCGATCCTAAATTTCTCAGCCTCAATCCACACTGTATGACCGTAAACTACTCAGCCTCTGTCCATACTACATCACCAAAAACCTCTTAACCTAGGTCAATACTTCAACACCTTAAACTACTCAGCCTTGGTCCATAATGCGTGACCATTAGCTGCTCAGCAGTGGTCCATACTGCAATACCTTAAACGGCTCTGCCCTAGTATTTACTGTGTGACCCTAACTTGCTCAGCCTCGGTCCCTACTATGTGGCCTTAAACTGCTCAACCTCGGTCCATACAACACCACCGTAAACTTCTCAGCCTCGTTCCAAACCGCATGAACCTAAACTGCTCATCCTCGGTCCATAGTGCATGACCCTAAACTGCTCCGCCTCGATCCATACTGCATGACCCTAAACTGCTATGTCGCGGTCCTTACTGCAAGATCTTAATTTGCTCAGTCGCGGTCCATACTCTAATACCCTAAACTACTCAGTCTCTGTCCATACTGCATGACCCCAAACTGCTCAGCTTCGGTCCATAGTGCATGACCATGAACTTCTCATCCTCGATCCATACCGCATGACTCTACATTGCTCAACCTCGGTCCATATTGCATGAGCCTAGACTGATCCGCCTCGGTCAGTTCTTCATGACCCAAAACTTCTCAGCCTCGGCCCATACTGCAACACCTTAAGTTGCTCAGCGTCAGTCCATACTGCATGACCCTAAACTATGCAGCCTCGGTCGATACAGCACGACCGTAAACTACTAAGCCTCGGTCCATGCAGCATGACCCTAAAATGCTCAGCCTCGATCCATACTGTACTACCCTAAACTGCTCTTCCTCGATCCATACTGCCTGACCCTATACCTCTCATCTTCGGTCCATACTGCGTGATCCTAAATTGCACTGCGTCAGTCCATATTGCGTGATGCTGAAGTGCTTAGACTCGTTCCTGACTACACAACCCTAAACTTCTCAGTCTCAGCTCATACTGCATGACCCTAAACTGCTCAACCTCAATCAATACTAAACGACCGTAAACTGCTCTGCCTCGGTCAATATTGCCTAACCGTTTAACTTTCTATCTCAGTCCATACCGCTTGACCCAAAAAGGCATAGCCTAGGGCCATATTGAGTGACCCTAAACTAGTCAGCCTCTGTACATACTGCATAACCCTAAACTGCTCAACCTCGGTACATACCGCATGACCTTACACTGCTCGGTCGCAGTCCATATCGCATGACACTAAACTGCTCAGCTTCGAAGCATACTGAAGAACCCTAAACTGCTCAACCTCGGTCCATACTGCATGACACTAAACCGCTTAGCCTCGGCCCATACTGCATGACCCGAAACTGCTGAGCCTTGTGAACCTAAAGTGCTCAACCTCCTTTCATACTGCATGACCCTAAACTACTCTGCCTCGGTCCATACTGCATGACACTAAAATGCTCGGCCTCGATCCATACTGCATGACCCTAAACTTCTCAATCGCGGTCCATACATCACGACACAAAACTGCACAGCCTCAGTCCACACTGCATGACCCTAAACTGCTTAGCCTCGGTCCATATTGCCCAAGATTGATCAGCCTCGGTCCATACTACATGACCCAAAACGGCTCAACCTCGATCCATACTGTATCATGTTAAACTTCTCAGCGTCGGTCCATACTGCATGACCCTAAGTGGCTCTGCCGTGGTCCGTACTGCAAAACCCTAAACTACGCAGCCATGGTCCATAATGCAAGACCCTAAACTGCTCAGCCACAGAACTTTTCTATATAACACTAAAGTGCTCAGCCTCGGTACATACTGCGTGGCCCTAAATTGCTCTGCCTTGGTCCATACATCATGACCTTGAACTTCTCAGCCGTGGTCCATACTACATGAACCTAAACGGCTTAGCCTCGGTGCGTGCTGCATGACCCTAAACTGCTCCCCCTCGGTCCGTACTACATGGACCTAAACTGCTTAGCCGTTGTTTATACTGCTTGACCCTAAACTGCTCAGCCTTAGTCCATACTGCAAGACCCTAAACTGCTCAGTGTCGGTTAGTACTGCATGACCCTAAAACTACTCAGCCGTGATCGATACAGCATGAACCTAAGTTACTCAGCCTCAGTCCTTACTACATGACAAAAAATTGCTTAGCCCCTTTCCATTCTGCATGTTGCGCAGCCTCGGTCCATTTTGCATGACCCTAAACGAGTCAATCACGGTCCAAACCGCATGACCCAAAACTGCACCGCCTCGGTCCATATTGCATGATCTTAGACTACTCAGCTTCGGTCCATACAGCATCACGATAAACTACTCAGCCTTGGTCAGTATTGCACGACCCTAAACTTCTCATCCTCAAGCCAAACTGTATGACCCTAAATTGCCCATCCTCGGTCCGTACTGCATAACCTTAAACGGCTTATCCACAATCCATACTGCATAACGTTAAACTGCTCGTCCTCCGTCCAATCTACACGACCCTAAGCTGCTCAGCCTCGGTCCATACTGCATGACCCTAAACTGCTTAGCCTCGGTCCATACTGGACGACCGTAAACTTCCCATTCTCGATCCATACTTCATGACCTTAAATTGCTCATCCTCGATTCCTATTGCATTAAACTGCACAGCTCAACCTCAGTCCATTCTGCAAGACCCTAAGCTGCTCAACCTAGGACCATCCAGCTTGATCCTAAACCTCTCAACCTCGGTCCATACTGTATGACCCTAAACTACTCAGCTTCAGTCGATACTTCATGACCCTAAACTGTTCAGCCTCGGTCCATGCCACATGACTCTGAACATCTCAACGTCAATCCATACTGCACGACCCTAAACTGCTTCAATACTGCGTAACCCAATACCTGTCAACCTCGATCCATACTTCATGAGCCTAAATTGCTCAACCTCGGTCCATACTACATGACCCAAAACTGCTCAGCCTCGGGCCGTACTACATGACCTTAAACAGCTCAGCCTCAGTCCATACTGCATGTCCCTAAACTGCTCAACCGCGATCCATAATGAATCACCCTAAATAGCTCAGCCGCGGTCCATACAGCAGGACCCTAAACTTCTCAGCCACGGTACTTACTGCATGAAACTAAACTGCTCAGCCTCGGTCCATACTGCATGACCCTAAACAACTCAGCCTTGGTCCATACTACTTGATTGTAAACTCTTCAGCCTCGATCCATACTGCATGTCCCAAAACTGCTCATTCTCGATCCATACTGCATGACCCTAAACTGCTTTGCCTCGGTCCCTACTGCATGACCCTAAACTGCTCAGCCTCGGTTTGTACTCCTTGACCCTAAAGTGCTCAGCCTCGGTCCATACTGCCAACACTAAATTGGTTATCCTCGGTCCATACTGCATGACCGTAAACTACTCAGCCTCGGTTTGTACTCCATGCCCCAAGAGTGCTCAGCCTCGATCCATACTGCCAGCACTAAACTGCTCAGCCTCGGTCCATACTGCATCACCTTAAACTGCTCAGACTCGGTCCATACTATATCACCTTAAAATGCTCAGTCTCGATCCATACTGTATGACCCAAAGCTGCTCAGCCTTTGTCCATACTGCAATACCCTAAACTGCGCAGCGGTGGTCAATAATGTAGGACCCACAACTGCTCTGCCACGGTCTTTACTGTGTGACCCTAAACTGCTCAGGCTGGGTCCATACTGCGTGGCCTTAAACAGCTTAGCCTCGGTCCAAACAGCAAGACCCTAAACTTCTCAGCCTCGGTCCATACTGCATGAACCTAAACGGCTCATCCTCGGTCCATACTTCCTGACCCTAAACTTCTCCGCCTCGGACAACCGCGGTCCGTACCGCAGGACCCTAAACTACTCAGCCTCAGTCCATACTACACGGTCCCAAACTCCTCAGCCTCGGTCCATACTGCATGACCCTAAAGTTCTCAGCCCTTTCCATACTACATGACCCTAAACTGCACAGCCTCAGTCCATATTGCAAGACCTTAAACTGCTAAGTCTCGGTCCAAACTGCATGACCTTGAATTACTCAGCCACAGTCCATAATGCATGACCCTAAACCGCTTGGCCTTGGTTCATGCAGCATGACCCTAAACTTCTCAACCTCGATCCATACTGCATGACCCTAAATTGCCCAACCTTGGTCCGTACCGCATGACCCTAAACTGCTCAGCCTCGGTCCATACTGCCTGACTCTAAACTTCTCAGCCTCTGTCCATACTGCATGACCCTAAACATCTCAGCCTCTGGCCATACTGCATGACCCCAAACCGCTCAACCTCGGTCCATACCGCCTGACCTTGAAATCCTAAATGTCTCAGCCTGGATCCATAGTTCATGACGCTAAACTACTCAACCTCGGTCCATACTACTTGACCCAAAACAGCTCAGCCTCGGTCCATACTTCATGGCCGTAAACTGCTCAGCCTCAGTCCATACTGCATGAACCTAAACTGCTCATCCTCTTTCCATACTGCATGAACCAAAACTGCTCCGCCTTGGTCCATACTGCATGACCCTAAACTGTTCAGCCGCGGTCCATAATGCAAGACCCTAAACTGCTAAGCCGCGATCCATACTGCTGGACCCAAATCTGGTCAGCCACGGTGCTTACTGCAAGACACTGAACTTCTCAACCTCGGTCCATGCTGCATGGCCCTAACTGCTCAGCCTCGGTCCACACTGCTTGACCTTAAACTGATCAGCCTCTGTCCGTATGGTATGACCCTAAACTGCATAGCCTTGATTTGTACTGCATGACCCTAAAATGCCCAGCCTCAATCCATACTGCATGACCATAAATTGCTCAACCACGGTCCAAACTGTGTCACCTTGCATTGCTCAACCTCGGTCCACACTGCATGACCATAAACTATTCAACCTCAATCCATAATGCATGACCCTAAACTTCTCATCCTCGCTCCATACTGCCTGACCCTAAATTGCGCATCATTGGTCTGTATTACATGACGTTAAACTGCTCTACCGCGGTCCATATTGTAAGGCCTTAAACTGCTTAGCCTCCCTCAATTCTTCATGACCCTAAACTGCTCAGCCTTAGAACATACTACATGACCCTAAACTATTAGCCTCGGTCTATACCGCATGACCCTAAACTGTTAGCCTTGGTCCATACTACATAAGTATAAACAGCTCAGCCTCGATCCAAACTGCACGACCATAAACTGCTTTTCCTCGGTGAATACTGCCTGACCCTCTACCTCTCAGCCTAGGTCTGTACCACTTGACCCTCAATTGCACCGCTTCGGGCCATATTGAGTGACCCTGAACGACTCAGCCTTGATCCATAACGCATAACCCTAAACCGCTAAGCCTCGGTCCATACCACATGACCCTAAACTGCTCAATCTCAGTCCATCCCACATGGCACTAAACTGCTCCGACTCGGAGCACACTGCATAACCCTAAACTGTTCACTTTCTATCCATACTGCATGACACTAAACCGCTCAACCTTTGTCCATACTGCAAGAGCCAAAACTGCTCTACCTCGTTACATACTGCAAGCCCCTAAACTGCTAAGTTACGATCCATACTGCATGACCCTAAATTACTTAGACTCGGTCCATACTGCATGACACTAAACTGCTCAGCCTTGTTTCGTACTGCTTGACCCTAAACTGTTCAGCCTCATTTCGTACTGCACGACACTAAACTACTCAGCCTCGGTGCATACTGTATGACCCTAAACATCTCAGCCACGGTGCATACTGCATGAACCTAAACTGCTCAGCCTCGGTCCATACTGCATGACACAAAATTGCTCTGCCTCGGTCCATACCGCATGACCCTAAACTGCTTAGCCTCGATGCATACTGCATGACCATAAACTGCTAATTCTAAATCCAAACAACATGACCTTGTACTGTTATGCCTCATCCGTACTGCATGACCCGAGACTGCTCAGCTGTGTTCCATACTGCATGACCCTATGTGCCCAACCTTGGTCCATACTGCATGACCCTAATCTGCTCAGCGACGGTCCAAACTGTGTCCCCTTGAACTGCTCAGCCTCGATCCATACTGCATGACCCTAAACTATTCAGCCTCGGTCCATACTGCATGACCCTCAACTTTTCATCCACGATCCATACTGCTTGACTCTAAATTGCGCACCATTGATCTGTACTGCATGACCATAAACTGCTTAGCCTCCATCCATTATTCATGACCTTTAACTGTTAGCCTCGGTCGATACTGCATGACCTTTAACTGTTAGCCTTGGTCCATACTGCATAACTACAAACAACTCAGCCTCGATCAAAACTGCACATCCGTAAACTGCTCTGCCTCGGCCAATACTGCCTGACCCTCTACCTCTCAACCTCGGTCGATACCTCTTGAACCTAAATTGCACTGCTTCAGGCCATATTGAGTGACCCTAAACTACTCAGACTTGGCCCATACTGCATGACCTTAAACTGCTCAGCCTTGTTTCGTACTGCTTGACCCTACTGCTCAGCCTCGTTACGTACTGCACGACTCTAAACTACTCAGCCTCGGTGTAGACTATATGACCCTAAACATCTCAGCCACGGTCCATATTGCATGACCCTAAACTGCTCAGCCTCTGTCCATACTGCATGACACTAAACCGCTCTGCCTCGGTCCATACCGCATGACCCTAAACTGCTCAGCCTCGGTGTATACTGCATGACCCTACAATGCTAATTCTCGGTCCAAACAACATGACCTTGAACTGTTGCGCCTCGTCCATACTGCATGACCCTAAAACTGCTCATTCTCAATCCGTACTGCATGACCCTAAACTTCTCAGCCTCGATCCATACCGCATGGCCCTAAACCACTCATCCTCTGTTCATACTGCATGACCCTAAACTCCTCAGCCTCGGTCCATGCTGTATGACTCTAAACTGCTCAGCCACGGTCCATACTGGATGACCCTAAACTGCTCAGCCTCGGTCCATACTGCATCAACATACTCTCCTCAGCCTCGGTCCATACTGCATGACCGTAAACTGCTCTGCCTCGGTCCATACTGCCTGACCCTAAACAGCTCTACCGCGGTCCATACTGCAAGGCCCTAAACTGCTCAGCCGCAGTCCATACTACAGAACCCAAAACTGCCAAGGCTTCGTACTTACTTCAAGACCATATACTGCTAAGCCTCCATCCATTCTTCATGGCCCTAAACTGCTCATCCTCGGTCCATACTGCATGACCCTAAGCTGCTGGCCTCGGTCCATACTACATGACCCTAAACTACTCTGCCGTGGTCCATACTGTAAGGCCCTAAACTACTTAGCCGCGGTCCATACTGTAGGACCCTAAACTGCTCAACCACAGTACTTACTAATTGACCCTAAACTTCTCAGCCTCGGTTCATACTATATGGCCCGAAACTGCTCAGCCTCGGTCCATACTGCATGACCCTAAATAACTCAGCCTTAGTCCATACTGCGTGGCTCTAAACTCCAAAGCCTCAGTCCATTCTGCATGACCCTAAACTGCTCATCCTCTATCCATAGTGCATGACCCTAAACAGCTCAGCGTCAGTCGATACTACATATACTGCTCAGCCTCGGTTAATACTGCATGACCCTGAAACTGCTCAGCCTCAATCCATATGGCATGCCCCTAAACTACTCAGCCTCGGTCCATAATGCATGACCCTAAACTACTCTTACTCAGTCCAAACTGCATGACCCTCATCTGCGCAACCTCGGTCCATATTCCATGATGCTAAACTACTCAACCTCGGTCCATACTGCATGACCCTAAACTGCTCAGCCTTTGTACATATTGCATGACCCTAGACGGCTCCCCGTAATCCATATAGCATGACCTTAAACTGCTCAGCCTCGGTCCATACTGCATGACCCTAAGCTTCTCATCCTCGATCCATACTGCATGAACCTATATTGTTCGACCTCGATCCGTATTGCATGACCATAAACTACTCATCCACGGACCATACTGCATGACTGTAAACTGCTCAGCTTTCATCCATGCCGCATGACCCTAAAGTACTCAGCCTCGGTCCATGCGATATGACCCTAAAATGTTCATCCTCGATCCATACTGCACTTCCCTATACTGCTCTGCCTCGGTCCATACTGTCTGACGCTATACCTCTCAGCCTCAGTCCATAGTGCATGACCCTAAATTGCACATCCATATTGCATGACCCTAAAGTGCTTAGCCTCGTTCCATACTACATAACCCTAAATTGCTCAGCCTCGGTCCGTACTGCATGACCCTAAACAGCTTAGCCTCGTTCCATACCGCATGACACTAAACTGCTCAGCCTCAAAGCATACTTTAAAACCCTAAATAGCTCAGCCCTTGTTAATACTACAAGGGCCCAAACTGCTCAATCTCGACCAATACCGTATGACACTAAACTGCTCAGTCTCAAAGCATACTTCATAACGTTAAACTACTCAGCCTTGGTCCATATTGCATGAAACTAAACCGCTTAGCCTTGGTCTATACTGCATGAGCCGAAATTGCTCAGCCTCGGTACTTACTGTAAGACCCTTAACTGCTCAGCCTCAGTCCATACTGCATGACCTTAAATTGCTCAGCCTCGGCCCATACTGCATGGCCTTAAACTGTTATGCCTCGGTCAATACTGCATGACCCTAAACTGCTTAACCTCAGTCCAAACTGCATGACTCTATACTGCTCAGCCTTGTTTCGTACTGCAGGACCCTAAGTTGGTCAGCCTCGGTCCAAACTGCATGACACTAAACTGCTCAGCCTCGGTCCATACTGCATGACCCTAAACTGCTCAGCCTCGGTCCATACTGCATGATCCAAAACTACTCAGCCTCGGTCCATACTGCATGACCCTAAACTGCTCAGCCTCGATCCTTACTACATGATCCTAAATTGCTCGGCCTCGATCTATACTGCAAGATCCCAAACTGCGCATCCGCGGTCCATACGGCATGATCCTAAATTGCACAGCTGCAGTACTTACTACATGACCCCAAGTTGCTCAGCCTCGATCCATATAGCAAGGCCCTAAAATGTTCATCTTCGGCTCATATTGCATGGCCCTATAGTTCTCAACCTCTGTCCATACTGATGCTAAACTGCTCAGCCACGGTCCATACTGCATTGACATAAAACTTGTCTGCTTCAGTCCATATTACATGAACCTAAACTGCTCAGCCATGGTCAATACTGCCTTGACATAAAACTTCTCAACCTCGGTCCAAACTGCATGAACCCTAAACTGCTCAACCTTTGTCAATATTGCATGATCCTAGACTTCTCAGCATCCGTCCATACTGCATGACCCTAAACTTCTCATCCTCGATCCTTACTGCATGACCATAAATGGCTCATCCTTGGTCCATACTTAATGACCTTAAACTGCTTAGCCACGATCCATGCTGCATATATTTAAACTTCTCAGCCACGGTCCATACTGCATGACCTTAAACTACTTTGCCTCAGTCCTTAAAGCATGACTATAAACCACTCAGCCTCGGTGCGTACTGCATGACCCTAAACTACTCAGCCTCGGTCGATACTGCACGAACCTAAACAACTCTTCCTCTGTCCAAGCGGCATGACCCAAAAATGCTGAGCCTCGGTCTATATTGCACGACCCTAAACTGCTCTGCCTCGGTCTATACTGCCTGACCCTATACCTCTTAACCTCCATCCACACTGCATGACCCTAAATTGCACACCCTCGGTCCATATTGCGTGACCCTAAAGTTCTTAGCAATGTTCCATACTACATAACCCTAAACTGCTCAGCCTCGGTCCATGCTGCATGACCCTAAACAGCTCAGTTTCGGTGCATACTGCATGACACTAAACTACTCTGCCTCGGAGCATACTGCATAACCCCAAACTACTCAGCCTTGGTCCATACTACAACGGCCTAAACTCCTCAGTCTCGGTCCCTACAACACGACACTAAACTGCTCAGCCTCTGAGCATACTGCATAACCCTAAACTGCTCAGCCTCGGTCTATATTGCATGACACTAAACCGCTCAGCCTTGGTCTATACTTCATGAGCCTAAAATTCTCTGCCTCGGTAAATATTGCAAGACCCTAAACTGCTCAGCCTCGATCCATACTGCATGACCTTAAACCGCTCAGCCTCGGTCCACACTGCATGACCCTAAACTGCTCAGCCTCGGTCTATACTGCATGACCCAATACTGCTAAGCCTTGGTCCATACTGCATGACCCTAAACTACTCAGCCTCGGTCCACACTACATGATCCTAAATATCTTAACCTCAATCTATACTGCATGACCCTAAACGGCCCAACCTCGGTCCATACTACATGACCCCAAACTGTGCAGCCTCAGTCCATACAGCATGACCTTAAACTGCTCAACCGCAGTCCATACTACAATATCCTAAACTGCTCAGTCGCCGTCAAAACTGCAAGACTGTAAATTGCGCAGCCACAGTACTAACTGCATGACCCTAAAGTGCTCAGCCTCGGTCACTACTACGTGGCCCTAAACTACGCATCCTCAGTTCACACTGCATGGTCCTAAACTCCACAACCTTGGTCCATATTGTATGACGCTAAACTCCTCAGCCACGGTCCACCCTGCATGACCCTAAACTGCTCAGTCTCGTTCCATACTTCATGAACCTAAACTGCTCTGCCTCAGTCCCTACTACATGACCCTAAAAATCTCTGCCTCGGTCCATACTGCATGACCCTAAACTGCTCTGCCGTCGTCCATACTGCAAGACCCTAAACTGCTCCGTCGCAATCCATACTACAGAAACCTAAACTGCTCAGCCATAGAACTTACTGCATGATCTTAAACTACTCAGCCTCGGTCCATACTGCATGGCCCGACACCGCTCAGCCTCGGTCCATACTGCATGACCCTAAACTGCTTCACCTCGGTCCATACTGCATGACCCTAAACTACTCTGTCGCGGTCCATACTGTAAGACCCTAACTGCTCAGCCGTGGTCCATTCTGTAGGACCCTAAACTGCTCAGCCACGGTACTTACTGCAAGACCCTAAACTGCTCAACCTTGGTCCATACTGCATGGCCCGAACTTGCTCAGCCTTTGTCCATAATGCATGAACCTAAACTACTCAGCCTCGGTCCATATTGCATGGCCCTAAACATCTCATCCTCAGTCAATAAAACATGACCCTAAATTGCTCATCCTCAATCCATACTGCTAAACTGCTCAGCCTTGTGGCATACTGCATGACCTTAAACTTCTCATTCTCGCTCCATACTGCATGGCCCTAAATGGCTCATCCTCGGTCCGTATTGCGTGACCTTAAACTGCTCAGCCACGGTCCAAATTGCATGACCTTAAACTGCTCAGCCTCCATCCATTCTGCATGACCCTAAGCTGCTTTGCCTCGGCCCTTACAGCATGACTCTAAACCACTCAGCCTCAGTTTGTATTGCACATTAAACTACTCAGTCTCGGTTGAAACAGCGTCACCCTAAACTACTCTTCCTCGGTCCATGCGGGATGAATGCTGCTCCTCGGTCCATATTGCACGACCCAAAACTGCTCTGCCTAGGTCCATACTACCTAACCCTATTCCTCTCAGCCTCAGTCCATACTGCATGACCCTAAATTGCACATCCTTAGTCCATATTACGGGACCCTAAAGTGCTTAGCCTCGTTCCATACTACATAACCCACAACTGGTCAACCTCGGTCCATACTGCATGACTCAAAAAGCTCAGTCTCAGTCCATACTGCATGACACTAAACTGCTTAGCCTCGGACCATACTGCATAACCCTGAACTACTCACCCTTGGTCCATACTACAAGAGCGTAAACTCCTCAGCCTAGATCCATACTGCATGACACTAAGCAGCTCAGCCTTTGTCCATACTGCATGAGCCTAAACTGCTCATCCTCGATACGTACTGCAAGACCCTAACCTGCGCAGCCTCGGTTCATACTGCATGACCTTCAACTGCTCAGCCTCGGCCAATACTGCATGACCTTAAACTGCTAAGCTACGGTCAATAATGCATGACCTTAAACTACTCCGCCTCAGTCCATACTGCATGACATTGAATTGCTCAGCCTCATTTCGAACTGCATGACCTTAAGCTGGTCAGCCTCGGTCCGTACTGCATTACACTAAGCTTCTCAACCTCGATCCAAACTGCATGACCCTAAACTGCTCAGCCTCGGACAATACTGCATGACCTAATACTACTCAGCCTTGGTCCAGATTGCATGACCATTAATTATTCAGCCTTGGTCCATACTACATGATCCTAAATTACAAAGACTTGGTCCATATTGCGTGACCCGAAAATTCTTAGCCCCGTTCCATACTACATAACCCTAAACCTCTTAGCCTCGATCAATACTACATGACCCTAAACTGCTCTGCCTCGATCCATATTGTATGACCCTAAACTGATCAGCTGCGGTCCATACTGCAGGACCCTTAACTGCTCAGCCCTCGTACTTATAGCAAGACCCTAAAGTGCTTAGCCTCGGTCCACATTGCATGGCCCGAAACAGCTTAGCCTCAATCCGTACTGCATGAGCCTAAACTACTAAGCCTCGGTCCATACTGCATGGCCCTAAACTCCTCAGCCTCGATCCATACTACATAACGTTAAAATGCTCATCCTCGATCCATACTGCATGACCCTAAACTTCTCAGCCTCGGTGCATATAGTAAGACCCTAAACTGCTTAGACTGAGTCCAAACTCCATGACCTTAAACTACTCAGCCTCGATCCATACTGCATGACCCTAAAACTGCTCACCCTCAATCCATTCTACATGACCCTAAACTACTCATCCTCGGTCCATCCTTCAAGACCCAAAACTCCTCAGCATTTGTCCATACAGCAAGACCCTAGTCTCCTCAACCTCGATCAATATTCCATGACCTACACGACTCTACCTCGGTCCATACTGCATGACTAAACAGCTCAGCCTAGGTCCATATTGAATGACCCTAGACTGCTCTACCTCAATATATACTGCATGACCCTAAACTGCTCAGCCTTGGTCCATACTGCATGACCCTAAACTTCTCATCCTCGATCCATACTGCATGATCCTAAATTTCTCTTCCTCGGTCCGTACTGCATGACCTTAAACTTCTTAGCCATGGTCCATACTGCATGATCCTAAATTGCTCATCCTCGGTACACACTGCATGACCTTAAACTACTCATCCTCGGTCAAAACTGCACGACCCTAAACTACTCTTTCTCAGTCCATGTGGCATGACTTTTAAATGCTCAGCCTCAGTCCATACTAGATGACCCTAAACGGCTTTACCGTAATCCATAGAGACTAACCCTATACCTCTCAGCCTCGGTTCATACTGTATGACCCTAAATTGCACAGCCTCGGTCCATATTGCGTGACCCAAAAGTGCTTAGCCTCGTTCCATACTACATAACCCTTAACTTCTCGGCCTCGGCCCATACTGCATGACACTAAATAGCACAGTCTCGGTCCATACCGCATGACACTAAACTGCTCAGCCACGGAGCATACTGCATTACCCTAAACAGCTCAGCGTTGGTCCATACAACAAGATCCTAAACAACTCAGTCTCGGTTCATACCGTATGACACTAAACTACCTAGACTCGGAGCATACTGCATAACCCTAAACTGCTCCACCTCGATCGATACTGCATGACACTAAACTGCTCCGCCTTGGTCCATACGGCATGAGTCTAAATTGCTCAGCCTCGGTACATACTGTAAGACCCTAAACTGCTCAGTCTCGGTCCATACTGCATGACCTTAAGTTGTGCAGCCTTGGTCCATTTTGCATCATCTTAAACTGCTAAGCCTCGGTCAATATTGCATGACCCTAAACTACTCAGCCTCAGTCCATACTCCATGACACTGAACCGCTCAGCCTCGCTTCATACTGCAGGATCCTAAGCTGGTCATCCCCACTCCATACTGCATGACAGTAAACAGCTCATCCTCGGTCCATACTCCATGGCCTTAAACTGCTCATCCTCGGTCCATATTGCACGACCTAAACTGCTCTACATCGGTCCATACTGCTTGACCCTAAACAGCTTAGCCTCGGTACATACTGCAAGTCCCTTGGTCCATATTGCATGACCTTAAACTGCTCAGCCTCGGTCCATACTGCATGACCTTAAACTGCTAAGCCTGCATGACCCTCAACTACTCAGCCTCGGTCCATACTGCCTGACACTAAACTTCTCTAGCATGTTTCATACTGTAGGATCCTAAGCTGGTCAGCCTCAGCCCATACTGCATGACACTAAACTGCTCAACCTCGGTCCATACTGCATGACCCTAAAGTGCTCAGCCTCGGTCCATACTGCATGACCCAAAACTGCTCAGCCTCGGTCCAAACTGCATGACCCTAAACTACTCAGCCTCGGTCCATACTACTTGATCCTAAATTGCCCAGTCATACATACTGCAAGACTCTAAACGACTCAGAATCGGTCCATACTACATGGCCATACTACATGGCCCCAAATAGCTCTGCCTTGGTCCATATGTCATGACCTTAATTTGCTCAACCGCAGTCAATACTGCAAGATCCTAAACTACTCAGCCGCAGTCCATACTGCAGACCTAAACTGCGCCACTACAGTGCTTATAGCATGAACGTAAACTGCTCATCCTTGGTTCAAACTTCATGGGCCTAAACTTCTCAGCCTCGGTCCATACTGTATGACTCTAAACTGCTCAGCCCCGGTCCATACTGCATGACCCTAAACTGCTCAGGCTCTGTCTAAACTGCATGACCTTGAACTGCTCAGCCTCAGTCCATATTGCATGACCCTAAAACAGCTCAGCATCAATCCATACTGCATGACCCTAAACTACTTAGCCTTGGTCCATACTGAATGACCCAAAACTGCTCAGCCATTGTCCATACTGTATAACCCTAATCTTCTCAACCTTGGTCCATATTCCATGATCCTACACTACTCTGCCTCGGCCCATACTGCATCACCCTAAACTGCTCAGCCTTAGTCCATAGTGCATGACCCTAGACTACGCTGCCTAAGTCCATACTACATGACCCATAACTGCTCAGCTTCTGTCCGTACTGCATGACCTTATACTTCTCATCCTCTATCCATACTACAAGATCTTAAATTGCTCAACCTTGGTCCGTGCTGCATGACGTTAAACTGCTCAGCCACGGTCCATACTGCATGGCCTTAAACTGCTTAGCCTCCGTCCATTCAGCATGACCTTAAGCTGTTCTGCCTCGGTCCTTGTAACATGACTTTAAACCGCTTAGCCTCGGTCCGTATTGCATGACCCTAAACTACTCAGTCTCAGTCAATACTGCATGACCCTAAACTACTCAGCCTCGGTCCATGTGGCATGACTTTAAAATGCCCAACCTCGGTCCATACTGCACGACCCTAAATAGCTTTGCCTCAGTCCATACAGCCTAACCCTATACCTCTCAGTCGCGATCCATACAGCATGACCCTAAATTGCACAGCCTCGGTCAATCTTGCGTCACCCGAAATAGCACAGTCTCGATCCATATCGCAAGACTCTAAACTACTCAGCCTCGTAGCATATTGCATAACCCTAAATTGCTCAGCCTTGATCCATACTACAAGAGCCTAAACTGCTTAGTCTCGATCCATACCGCATGACACTAAACTACTTATCCTCAGAGCATACTGCATAACCCTAAATTGCTCAGCCTTGGTCGATACAGCATGACACCAAATCGCTCAGCCATGGTCCATACGGCATGAGCCTAAACTGCTCAACCTCAGTACATACTGCAAGACCCAAAACTGCTTAGCCTCGGTCCAGACTACATGACCAAAAATAGCTCAGCCTCAGTCTGTACTGCATGACCTTAAACTGCTAAGCCTCGGTTAATACTGCATGACCATAAACTACTCAGCCTTGGTCCATATTGCATGACACTAATTTGCTCAACCTTTTTTCGTATTATAGGATCCTAGGCTGGTCAGCCTTGGTCCATACTGCATGACACTAAACTGCTCAACCTCGGTCCATACTGCATGACCTCAAAGTACTCACCTTGGCTCCATACTACACGACCCTAAACTGCTTTGCCTAGGTCCATACTGCCTGACCCTATACCTCTCAGCCTCAGTCCATACTGCATGACCGTAAACTGCTAAGCCTCGGTCAGCAGTGTGTGACCTTAAACTACTCAGCCTCGATCCATACTGCATGACACTAAACTGCTCAGCCTCATTTTGTACTGTAGGATCCTAAGCTGGTCAGCCTCGGTCCATACTGCATCACACTAAACTTGTTAGCCTCGATCCATACTGCATGACCAAAAATTGCTCAGCCTTGGTCCATACTGGACGACCTTAAATGGTTCTGACTCAGTCCATATAACTTGACCCTATACCTCTCAACCTCGGTCCATACTGCATGACCCTAAATTGCATAGCCTCTGTCCATATTGTCCGACCCGAAAGCCCTTACCCTCGTTCCATACTGCATAACCCTAAACTACCCAGCTTAGTCCATATTGCATGACCCTAAATAGCTTTGCCTGGGTCCATACTGCACGACCTTAACTGCTCTGTTGCGGTCCATACTGCAAGACCCTAAACTAGTCAGTCGCGACCATACAGCATGGCCCTAAACTGCTCAGCCATGATACTTATTGCAAGACCCTAAACTGCTCAACCACATTCCATGCTGCATGGCTCGAAACTGCTCATCCTCGGTCCTTACTGCATGACCCTAAACAGCTCAACCTCAGTACATACTGCATGACCATAAACTGCTCAGCCTCGTTCCATACTATATGACCTTAAACTGCTAAGCCTCGGTCAATACTGTATGACCCTAAACTACTCAGCCTCGGTCCGTACTACATGACACTATACTGCTCAACCTCGTTGCATATTGCAAGATCTTAAGATGGTCAGCCTCGATCCATACTGCATGACACTAAACTGCTCAGCCTTCGTCCATACTTCATGTCCCTAAATTGCTCTGCCTCGGTCCATACTGAATGAACAAAAACTTCTCAGCCTCGGTCCTTACTACATGACCCAAAACTACTGAACCTCTGTCCATGCTATATGATCCGAAATTGCACTGCCTTGATACATACAGCAATGCCCTAAACGATTCAGCCTCGGTCCATAAAACATGACCCGGAACTACTCAGCCTCGGTCCATACTGCATGACCTTAAACTTCTCAGCCGTAGTCCATTCTGTAAGATCCTAAATTCCTCAGCCACGGCCCATACAGCAAGACTCTAAACTGTGCAGTCGCAGTACTTACTGCATGACCCTAAACTGCTCAGCCTTCATCCAAATTGCATGGCCCTAAACTGCTCATCCTCGGTTCATACTGCATGGCCTTAAACTCTTCAGCCTCGGTCCATACTGCATCACTCTAAACTTCTTAGCCACGACCCATACGGCATGACAACAAACTACTCAGCCTCGGCCCATACTGCATGACACTAAACATCTCAGCCTTGGTCCATACAGCATGAGCCTAAATTGCTAAGCCTCGGTACATACTGCAATACCCTAAATTGCTCATCCTCAATCATTACTGCATGACCTTAAACTGCTCAGCCTCAATCCAAATTGCATGACCATAAACTGTTAAGCCTCGAACATTACTGCATGACCCTAAACTACTTAGCCTCGACCCATACTTCACGACCGTAAACTGCTCAGCCTCATTGCGTACTGCATGACCCTAAATTGCTCAATCTCGTTTCGTACTGCATGACTTTAAACTGCTCAACCTCGGTCCATACTGCATGACATTAAACTGCTCATCCTCGGTCCATACTGCACTACCCTAAACTGCTCGGCCTCGGTCCGTACTACATGACCCAAAACTGCTCAGCCTCGGTCCATATAGCATGACCTTAAACTCCACAGCCTCGGTCCATACTGCATGACCCTAAACTGCTCATCTTAGGTCCATATTGCATGGCCCTAATCTCCTCAGCTTCGGTCCATACAACATGACCCTAAACTACTCATCCTCAGTCCATTCTTCATGACCCTAAACTGCTCAGCATCGGTCCGTATTACATGACCCAAACTGCTCAACCTCGGTCCATACACTATGACCTTAAGCTGCTCAGTCGCGGTCCGTACTGCAAGACCTTAAACTGCTTTGCTGCGGCCCATACTGCAAGACCCTAAACGATGTAGCCACGGTACTTCCTACATGACCCTAATCTACTCAGCCTCGGTCTATACTGCATGGCCCTAAACTGCTCATCCTTGGTCCGTTCTGTTTGGCCCTAACTCCTCATCCTTGGTCGATACTGCATGACCCTAAATTGCTCAGCCTCGGTTTATACTGCATGACCCAAAAATGTTCAGCCTTGGTCCATACGGTATGACCCTAAACAGCTCAATGTCAGTCAAAACTACATGACCTTGAACTGCTCAGCCTCAATCCATACTGCATGACCCTAATACTGGTCAGCCTCTTTCCATACTGCATGACCCTAAACTGTGCAGCCTCGGTCCATATTGCGTGACCCTAAAATACTTTGCCTCGGTCCATACTGTAAGACACTAAACTGCACAGCCTTTGTCCACATTGCATGATCCTATACTGCTTAGCCTCGGTCCATACTAAATGACCCTAAACTGCTCAGCCTCGGTCCATACTACATGACCCTAAACTGCTCAGCCTCGGTCCATACTGCACAACCCTAAACCTCTCATTTTCGTTCCATACTACATGACCCATATATGCTCATCCTCGATCCAAACTCCATGACCTTAAACTGCTCAGCCACAATTCATACTGCATGACGTTAAATTGCTCAGCCTCAATCCATTCTGCATAGCCCTAAGCTACTCAGCCTCGATCCATACTGCAGAACTCTAAACCGCTCTGCCTCGATTTGTACTGCATGACCCTAAATTACTCAGCCTCGTTCGGTACAACATGACCCAAAACCTCTCTGCATCGCTCCATGCTGCACGACCCTATACTGCTCAACCTCAGTCCTTACTGCACGACCCTTAACTGCTTTGCCTCGGTCCATATTGCCTGACCCTTTACCTCTCAGCCTCATTCCATACTGCATGACCCTAAATTGCACATCCTTGGTCCATATTGCGTGACCCTACACTACTAAACCTCGGTCCATACTACATAACCCTAAACAGCTTAGCCTCGGTCCATACTTCATGACCTTTAACTACTCAGTCTCAATCCATACCGCATGACAATAAATTGCTTAGCCTCGGAGCATACTGCAGGACCCTAAACTGCTTAGCATCGGTCCATACAGCATGATACTAAACCGCTCAGCCTTGGTCCACACTACATGAGCCAAAACTACTCAACCTCGGTACTTGCTGCTTGACCTTAGACTGCTCGGCCTCGTTCAATAATGCATGGCCCTAAACTGTTCAAGCTCGGTCCATAATGCCATACCCAAAATAGCTCAGCCTTGTTTCATACTGCATGACACTAAACTGCTCTGCCTCATTACATACTACAAGTCCCTAAACAGCTCAGCCTCATTTGATACTGCATGACCTTAAACTGCTCAGCGTCGGTGCATACTTCATGATCATCAACTGCTAAGCCTCAGTCAATACTGCATGACCCTAAATTGCTTAGCCTCGGTCCATACTGCATGACCCTAAACTGCTCAGCCTCGTTTCAAACTGCAAGACCCTATACTGCACAGCCTCGTTTCGTACTGCATGACCCTTAACTGCTCAGCCTAGGTCCATACTGCAAGACCCTAAACTTCTTAACCTTGGTACATACTTCATGATCCTAACTGCTCAGCCTAGGTCTATACCACGTACCACATGACACTAAACTGTTAAGCCTCTATCCATACTACATGACATTAAACCTCTCAGCCTTTGTCCATATTGCATGTGCCTAAACTACTCAGGCTCGGTACATACTGCAAGACCCTAACCTACTCAGCCTCAGTCCATACTGCATGACCTTAAACTGCTCAGCCTCGGTCCATATTGTATGGCCTTAAACTGCTAAGCCTCGGTCAATACTGCATGACCCTAAACTTCTCAGCCTCGATCCATACTGCATGATGCTAAACTGCTCAGCCTCGTTTCGTACTGTCTGACCCTAAACAGCTCAGTGTTGTTTCATAGTGCATGACCCAAAACTTCTTAACTCGGTCCATACTACATGACCCTAAACTGTCCAATATCGGTCCATACTGCATGAACCTAGAATGATCAGCCTCGGTCCATACTAAATGACCCTAAACTGCTCAGCCTCGGTCTATATTCCATGACCCGAAACTACTCAGCCTCAGTCGTTACAGCATGACCCTAAATTGCTCAGCCTCAGTCCATGTTGCATGACCCTCAACTGCTCAGCCGCGGTCCATAGTGCATTACCTTAAATAGCTCTGCCTCGATCCATACTGCCTAACCCTATACGTCTCAACCTCGGTCCATACTGCATGACCCTAAATTGCACAGCCTCGGTCCATATTGTATGACCCTAAACTGCTCAACCTTAGTTCGTACTACATAACTAAAAACTACTCATCCTCAGTTCATACCGCATGACACTAAACTGCTCTACCTCGGACCATACTGCATAACCTTAAACTACTCTGCCTTGGTCTATACTGCATGAGCATAAACTGCTCAGTCTCGGTACATACTGCAAGACCCTAAACTTCTCTGCCGCGATCCATACTGCATGACACTAAACTGCTCAGCCTCGGTCCATACTGCATGCCCTTAAGCAGCCTCGATCCAAACTGTATGACCGTGAACTACTCAGCCTCGATCCGTACTTCATGATCGTAAAACGGCACAGTCTCGATCCATGTTGCATGACCCTAAACTACTCATCCTTGGTCTGTATTGCATGACCTTAAATGTCTCAGCCACAGTCCATACTAAATGACCCTAAACTGCTCAGCCTCGGTCCATAATGCTGAGTCTAAACTGCTCAGCCTCGGTCCATACTACATGACCCTAAACTGCTCAGCCTCGATCCATACTGCATGATTCTAAACTTCTCAGGCTCGATCCATACTGCATGACCCAAAATTTCTCATCCTCGGTCCGTACTGCATGACTCTAAACTGCCCAGCCTCAGTCCAAACTACATGACCTTAAACTGCTCAGCCTCGGTCCGAATTGCATGACCTTAAACTGCTCTGCCTTGATTCATAGCACACGACCCTAAAATTGCTTAGCCTCGATCCATACTTCATGACCTTAAACTTCTCAGCCTTGGTCCATACTGCATGACCCTAAACTGCTCAGCCACGGTCCATACTGCATGACCCTAAACTTCACCTCCTCCGTCCATATTGCATGATTCTAAACTACTCAGCCTCGTTGCATACTGCAAGACCCTAAACTGCTCAGCCTCGGTCCATAGTAGATGACCCTAGACTACTCAGCCTCGGTCCATACTGCATGACCCTAAACTGCTCATCCTCAATTCATATATCATGACCCTAAACTACTTAGCTTCGCTCGATACAGCATGAGCCTAAACTGCGCAGCCTCGGTTCGTGCTGCATGACCCGAAACTGCTCAGTCGTGGTCCATACTGCGTGACCCTAAATGCTCTGCCTCGGTTCGTGCTACCTAACTCTATACCTCTCATCCTCGGTCCAGACTGCATGAACTTAAATTGCACAGCCTCCGTCCATATTTTGTGACCCTAAACTGCTCAGCCTCGGTCCGTACTACATAACCATTAAATACTCAGCCTAGTTCCATACTGCATGACCATAAGCTGCTCTTCCTCGGTCTAGAAGCATGATCCCAAATTGGTCAGCCTCGATCCATACTGCATGACCTTAAACTGCTCAGCCTCGATTTATACTGCAGGACCAGAAACGACTCAGCCGCGGTCCATACTACATGACCCAAAACTGCTCAACCTCGATGCAAACTGTATGACCTTAAACTGCTCAGCCTCGGTTCGTATTGTATGATCGTAAAACGGCTCAGCCTCGATCCATACTGCATGACCTTAAATTGCTATGCCTTGGTCAATACTGCATCACCCTAAACTACTTAGTCATGGTCCATACTGCATGACCCAAAACTGCTCAACCTCGTTTCATACTGCATGACCCTAAACTGCTCAGCCTCTTTTCGTACTGCATAACCCTAAACTGCTCATCCTCGGTCAAAACTGCATGACACTATTTTGTGCAGCCTTGTTCCATACTGCAAAAACCTTAACTGCTCAGCATCAGACCATACTGCAAGTCCAAAACCTGCTCAGCCTCGATCCATACTTCATGACCTTCAACAGCTAAGCCTCGATCAATACTGCATGACTCTAAACTGCTCAACCTTGTTCCATACTGCATGATGCGAAACGGCTCAGCCTCGTTTCATACTACATTACTCTAAACTGCTTAGCTTGGGTTAATACTGCATAACCCTAAACTGCTCAGCCTCCATCCATACTACATAACCCTAAAACTGCTCAGCCTCGGTACATACCGCATGACATAAACAGCTCAGCCTCGATCCATGAGCATGATCCTAAATTGCTTAGCCTTGATCCCTACTGCATGACCCTTAACTGCTCAGTCTCGGTTTACAATTCATGACCAGAAACTGCTCAGCCACTGTCAATATGCATGATGCTAAACTGCTCAGCCTCAGTCCAAACTGTATGACCATGAACTACTCAGCCTCGGCCCATACTGTGCGACCCTAAAATTGCTCAGCCTCAATCCCTACTACATGACCCTAAACTACTCATCCTCGGTCCATACTGCGTGACCCTAAACTTGACAGCCAAAGTCCATACTACATGACCCAAAACTACGCAGCCTCGGTCAATATTTCATGACCCTAAACTACTCAGCCTAGGTCCAAACTGCATGACCCTAAACAGCTCTGCCTAGGTCCATATTGCATGCTGGACAGCTCAGCCGCAATCCATACTGCATGACCCCAAACTGCTCAGCCTCGGTCCATACTGCATGACCCTAAACTTCTATGCCTCGATCCATATTGCATGACCTTAAACTACTCAACCACGGTCAAGACTACATGACCTTAAACTGCTCAGACTTTGTCCATTCTGTATGACCCTAAGCAGCGTAGCCTCAGTCCATACTGCATGACTCTAAACTGCTCAGCCTTGATCCGTCTTGCATGACCCTAAACTACTCATCCAAGATCGATACTGCATGAACCATAACTGCTCAACCTCGTTCCATACTGCATGACCCTAAACTGCTCAACCTTGGTACATACTACACGACCCTAAATTGTCCATAACGCATGACCCTCGGCTGCTCAGGCTCGGTCCATTCTACATGACCCTAAACTGCTTAGCCTCGGTCCATACAGCATGACCCTAAACGTCTCATGCTCAATCTGTACTGCATGACCCTAAATTGCTCATACTCAGTCCATACTGCATGACCTTATACTGTTCAGCCACGGTCCACTCTGTGTGACCTTAACCTTCTCCGCCTCCATCCATTCTACATTACCATAGCTCCTCAGGCTCGGTCCATATTGCATGACTCTAAACGACTCAGCGTCGATCCATACTACATGACTCAAAACTACTCAGCCTCGATCGATACTGCATGACTCGAAACTGCTTAGCCTCGGACCATACTACATGACCCTTTACTGCTTCACCTCGGTCCATACTGTATGACCCTAAATTGCTCAGCCTCCATCCATATTGTATGACCCTAGACAACTCAGCCTCAGTCCATACTGCTTGACCCTAAACTACTCAGCCTCGATCCTTACTGCACTACCCTAAACTTCTCATCCTCGATCCATACAGCATGACCCTAAATTTGTCATCCTCAGTCCGTACAGCATGACTTTAAATTGCTTAACCACTGTCCATACTAAATGACCTTAAAATGCTCAGCCCCCGTCAATTATGCATGACTCTAAGCTACTCAGTCTCGGTTCATACCGCATGACACTAAATAGCTCAACCTCGGAGCATACTGCATGACCCTAAACTGCTCAGCCTCGGTACATACGGCATGACACTAAACCGCTCAGCCTTGGTCCATACCGCATGAGCCTAAACTGCTCAGAGTCGATACATACTGCTAGACCCTAAACTGCTAAGCCTCGATCCATACTACTTGACCTTAAACTGCTAGACCCTAAACTGCATGACCCTAAACTACTCAGCCACGATACCCATAGCATGACCCTAAACGGCTCAGCCTCAGTCCATACTGCACGGCCCTAATATGCTCAGCCTCAGTCCATACTGCGTGACCCTAATCTACTCAGCCTTGGTCCATAATGCATGGCCCTAAACTACTCAGCCTCGATCCATGTTGCATGACCCTAAACTGCTCAGCCTCGATCCATACCACATGACCCTAAACTGCTAAGCCTCGATTTATACTGCATGACACTAAACCGCTCAGCCTCAGACCATACTGCATGGTCAAAAACTGCTCAGCGTCAGTCATAAGTGCATGACCCTAAACTTTGTAGCCTCTGTCCATACTGCATGACCCTATACAGCTCAACCACAGTCTATACTACATGACCCTATACTGCGCAGCCTCGGTCCATATTGCATGACCTTAAACTACTCAGCATCGGTCCGTACTGCATAACTTTAAACTGCTCAGCCTCGGTCCATATTGCATGACCCTAGATTCCTTAGCCTCTGTCCATACTGCGTGACCCTAAACAGCTCAGCCTCGGTCCAAACTGTATGAACCTATATTTCTCATCCTCGATCCGTACTGGATGACCGTACATTGCACATCCTCGGTCAGTAATGCTAGACCATAAACTACTCAGCCACAGTCCATACTGAATGACCTTAAACTGCACAGCGTCTGTCCATTCTGCATGAATCTAAGCTGCTCAGCCTCGGTCCATACTGCATGACTCTAAACTGCTCAGCCTCAGTCCTTACTGCATGACCCTACACTACTGATCCTCGGTCGATACTGCTTGACCTTTAACTACTCAGCCTCAGTCCATGCTACATGACCCTAAACTGTTCAGCCTCGGTTCATACTGCATGACCCTAAACAGCTCTGTCGCGATCCATACTACAAGACCCTAAATAGCACAGCCTCAGTACATATTGCGTGATCATAAACTACTCTGCCTCGGTCCATACTGCATAACCCCAAGCTGCTCAGCCTCGGTCCATAGTGCACAACCCTAAACTGCTTAGTCTCAGTCCTTATTGTATGACACTAAACTGTTAAGCCTCAAAGCATACTGCATAACTGTAAAGGTCTCAGCCTCAGTCCATAGTGCGGGACACTAAAACGTTCAGCCTGAGTCCATATTGCATGAGCCTAAAATGCTCACCCTCGGTACATAATGTATCTAAAATGCTCAGCCTTAGTCCATACTGCATGACCTTAAACTGCTCAGCCTCGGTCCTTACTGCATGAACATAAACAGCTAAGCCGCGGTCAATACCGCATGACCCTAAACTGCTCAGCCTCCATCCATACTGCTTGACCCTAAACTGCTCGGCCTCATTTCGTACTGCATGACCCTAAACTGCTTATCCTCGATCTATACTGCATGACACCAAACTACTAAGCCTTGGTCCATACTGCACGACTATATACTGCTCAGCCTCAATCCATATTGCATGACCCTATACTACTCAGCCTCTGTCCATACTGCATGATCCAAAATTGCTCAGCCTCAATCCATATTGCAAGACCCTGCACTGCTTAGCCTCAGTCAATACTGTATGACCCTAAACTGCTCAGCCTTGATCCATACTGCAAGACCTTAAACTTCTGATCCTCGATCCTTACTGCATGACCCTAAATTTTTCATCCTCGGTCCATACTGCATGACCTTAAATAGCTTAGCCACTGTCCATACTAAATGACCTTAAACTGCTCAGCCTCAATGCATTCTGCAAGACCCTAAGCTGCTCAGTCTCGGTCCATATCACATGACACTAAATAGCTCAGCCTCAGAGCATACTACATACCCTAAACTCTTCAGCCTCGATACATACTGCATGACACTAAATCACTCAGCCTTGGTCCATACTGCATAGACCTATACTGCACCTCCTCGGTACATACTGCATTACCCTAAACTGCTCAGCCACTGTCCATGCTGTATGACTGTTAAGCCTCGGTCAATATTGTAAGACCCTAAACTACTCAGCCACGGTACTCAGAGCATGACCCTAAACTACTCAACCTCGGTCCATACTGCATGGCCCTAAATTGCTCAGCCTCAGTCCTTACTGCATGACCCTAAACTACTCAGCCTCGATCCACACTGCATGGCCCTAAACTACTCAACATCGGTCCATACTTCATGACCCTAAACAGCTCAGCCTCGGTTCATACTACCTCATCCTAAACTGCTATGCCTCGATTTATACAGCATGACCCTAAACCGTTCAGCCTCGGACCATACTGCATAGCCCTAAACTGCCATTCCTTTTTTTATACTGCATGACCCTAAACTGCTCAGCCACAGACCATACTGAAACTGCTATGCCTCTTTCTAAGCAGCATGACCCTAAACTTCTAAGCCTCGGTCCATACTGCATGATCCAAAACTGCTCAACCACGGTCCATACTGCATGACCCAAAACTGTGCAGCCTCGGTCCATATTGCATCATACTGCATGACCCTAAACTGCTCAGCCATGGTCCATATTGCATTACCCTAGATTCCTCAGCCTCGGTCCAATGTGCATGACCCTAAACTGCTCAGCCTCGATCCATACTGGATGACCCTAAACTTCTCATCCTCGATCCATACTGCATGACTTTAAATTGGTCATCCTCGTTCCGTACTGCATGACCTTAAATTTCTTAGCCACTGTCCATTTCGAATGATCATAAACTGCTCAGCCTCCGTCCATTCTGCATGACTCTAAGCTGCTCAATCTCGGTCAATACCGCATGATACTAACTTGCTCAATCTCTATACATACTGCATGACACTAAACCGCTCAGCCATGGTCCATACCGCATGAGCCCTAATTGCTCAGCCTCAATACATACGAAAAAACCCTAAACTGCTCAGCCTCGGTCCATACTACATGACCTTAAACTGCAAAACCTCGGTCAATACTGCATGACCCTAAACTACTCAGCCTACGTCAATACTGCATCACTCTAAACTGCTCAGCCTCATTTAGTATTGAATGACCGTAAACTGCTCAGCCTCATTTCGTACTGCATGACCCCAAACTGCTCAGCCTCGGTCCATACTGCATGACACTAAACTACTCAGCCTCTATCAATACTGCATGTCCCTAAAGTGCCCAGCATAAGTCCATACGGCATGGCTAAAACCTGCACAACCTCGGTCAATACTGCATGACCCTAAACTGCTCAGCCTCGATCCACACTGTATGATCCTAAATTGCTCGGCCTCGATCCGTACTGCATGACCCTAAACTACTCCGCCTCCGTTTATTCCACATGACCCAAAATGTCTCAGCTTAGGTCCATACTGCATGGCCCAAAACTGTTCAACCTCGGTCCAAATTGCATGGCCTTAAACTTCTCAGCCTCGGTCCATACTGTATGACCCTAAACTACTCAACCACGATCCGTACTGCATGGACCTAAACTGTGCAGCCTTAGTCCATATTTCATGACCCTAAACTACTCATCCTCGATCCATACTGCATGACCTTAAACAGCGCAGCCTCGGTCCATATTGCATGACCCTAGATACCTCAGCCTCGGTCCATACTGCATGACCATAAACTGCTCAGCCTCGGTAACTTATACTTCTCACCCTCGATCCATACTGCTTGACCCTAAATTGCTCATCCTCGATCCATACTGCATGACATTAAACTGCTAAGCCTTGATCCACACTGCATGAGTATAAACAGCTCAGCCTCAATCCATTATGCATGACCCAAAACTTCTAGCCTCTGTCCATACTGCAAGATCCTAAATTGCTCTGCCTCAACCCATAGTGCAAGACCCTACACTGCTCAGCCTCGGTCAATACTGCATGACCCTGAACTACTCAGCCTCTGTCCATATTGCATGACCCTAAACTGCTAAGCCTCATTTCGTACTGCATGACCCTAAACCGTTCAGCCTCGTTTCGTACTGCATGCCCCTAAACTGCTCAGCCTCGGAGCATAGTGCATGACACTATACTTCTCGGCCTCGATCCATACTGCATGACCCTCAACAAACTAGGCCTTGGTCCATACTGCATGCCCGAAAACAACTCTGCCTCGGTTCATACTGCATGACCCAAAACTGATCGGCCTCAGCCCACACTGCAAGATTCTAAATTTCTTAGCCTCGATCCAAACTGAATGCCCCTAAATTGCTCAACCTCGGTCCATACTACAACACCTGAAACTACACAACCTCAGTCCATACAAGATGACCTTAAAGTGCTCAGCCTCGATCAGTACTGCCTGACCCTAAACTGCTCAGCCACGATCCATACTGCAAGACCCTAAACCGCTCAGCTGTGGTCCACACTGGAGGACCCTAAACTGCTATGCCACGGTACTTACTGCATGACCCTATACCACTCAGCCTCTTTCCATACTGCATAATCCTAAATTGCTTAGCCTCGATCCATACTGCCTGACCCTAAAACTGCTAGCCTCGGTCCATACTGCATGACACTAAACTGCTCAGCCTGGGTTCATACTGCCTGACCCAAAAATTCTCAACCTTGATCCATACTGCATGACCTTAAACTGCTCAGCCTCGGTCCATACTGCATGACCATAAATTGTTTAGCTGCAGTCAATACATCAAGACCCGAAACTACTCAGCCACGGTACTCACAGTATGACCCTAAACTGCTCAGCCAAGATCCATACTGCATGGCTCTACATTGCTCAGCCCCAGTCCATACTGCATGACCCTAAACTACTCAGCCTCGGTTCATACTGCTTGGGACTAAACTGCTCAGCCTCGGTCCATGATGCATGACCCTAAACCGCTCAGCCTCGGTCCATACTACATGACCTAAACTGCTAAGCCTTTGTTTTAACCGCATGACCCTAAACTGCTCAGCCTCGGACCACACTGCATGGCCCAAAACTGCTCAGCCTCGCTCCAAACTATGTGATCCTAAACTCCACAGCCTCGGTCCATACTAGATGACCCCAAACGGTGCTACCACGGTCCATATTGCATGACTCGAAACTGCGCAGCCTCGGTCCATATTGCATGACATTAAAC
>NW_006498846.1:5710961-5769371 GCF_000471905.2 Amborella trichopoda
CAGCCTTGGTCCATACTGCATGACCCTAAACTGCTCAGCCTCGGTCCATATTGCATGATCCTAGATTCCTCAATCCCTGTCGATACTGCGGGACCCTAAACATCTCAGCCTCAGTCCATACTATATGACCGTAAACTTCTAAGCCTCGATCCATACTGCATGACCCTAAATTGGTCACCCTCAGTCCGTAATGCATGACCTTAATCTGCTCAGCAACGGTCCATACCGCATGACCTTGAGCTGCTCAGCATCCGTCCGTTCAGCATGACCCTAAGCTGCTCAGCCTCGGCCCATACCACATGACACTAAACTTCTCAGCAATGTCCATATTGCATGATCCTAAACTACTCAACCTTGGTCAATACTGCTTGACCCTAAACTGCTCAGCCGCGGTCCATGCTACATGAGTCTAAACTGCTCAGCCTCAGTCCATACTGCTTGACCCTAAACAGCTCTACCTTGGTCCATACTACATGACCTTAAATTGCACAGCCTTGGTACAAATTGCGTGACAATAAACAGCTTTGCCTCGGTCCATACTACTTAGCCCTAAACTGCTCAGCCTCGGTCCATACTACACAACCCCAAACTGCTCAGTCTCATTCCATACCACATGACACTAAACTGGTCAGCCTCGAATCACACTGCATTACCTTAAAAAGCTCAACCTTGGTCCAACGTGCAAGACCCTAAACCGCTCAGCTTTAGTCCATACTGCATGAGCCTAAACTGCTCAGCCTCGGTACATACTGTAAGACCCTAAACAGCTTATCCTCGGTCCATACTGCATGACCTTAAACTACTCAGCCTCGTTCAATACTGCATGACCTTAAACTGCTCAGCCTCATTTTGTATTGAATGACAGTAAACTCCTCAGCCTAGTTTCATACTCCATGACTCTAAACTGCTCATCCTCGTTGCATACTGCATCACACTAAACTGCTCAACCTCAGTCAATACTGCATAACCCTAACTGCTCAACATCAATCCATACTGCATCACCAGCCTCGGTCGATACTGCATGATTCTAAATTTCTTAGCCTCGATCCATACTGCATGACCCTAAACTACTAAGCCTCGGTCCATTCTACATCACCCAAAACTTATCAGCCTCAGTCCATACTGCATGACCTTAAACTGCTCAGCCTTGGTTCATACTGCATGGTCAAAAACTCTTTAACCCCAGTCCATACATCAAGACTCCAAACTACTCTGTCGCGGTCCATACTGCCGTACCCTAAACTACTCAACCACGGTACGCATAGCTTGACCCTAAACTGCTCAGCCTCTGTCCATACTACATGGCCTTAAATTGCTCAGCCTCAGTCCATACTGCATGACCCTAAACTACTCAATCTCGGTCGATACTGCATGACCCTAAACTGCTCTGCCTCGGTCCATACTACATGACCCGATACTGCTTCTCCTCGGTCCGTACTGCATGACCCTAGCTGCTCAGCCTCAGTCCATATTGCATGACCCTAGAATATGCAGCCTCGGTCCATACTGCTTTCACCCGAAATTACTCAGCCCGGCCCATACTGCATGACCCTAAACTTCTCATCCTCGATACATACTGCATGACCTTAAGTTTGTCATCCTCAGTCCCTACGGCATGACCTTAAATTGCTTAGCCACTGTCCATACTAAATGACCTTAAACTTCTCTGGCTTCATCCATTCTGCATGACCCTAAGCTGCTCAATCTCGGTCCATACTGCACGACAATAAGTAGCTCAGCCTCGGAGCCCACTGCATACCCTAAGCTGCTCAGCCTAGGTACATATTGCATGGCATTAAACCGCTCAGCCTTGGTCCATACTGCATGAGCCTAAACAGCTCAGCCTAGGTACGTACTGAAAGACCCTAAACTGCTCTGCCTCTGTCCATACTACATGACCTTAAACTTCTAAGCCTCGGCCATTACTACATGACCCTAAACTTCTCAACTACGGTACTCACAACATGACCCTAAACTTCTCAACTACGGTACTCACAGCATGACCCTAAACAGCTCAGCCTCGGTCCATACTGCATTGCCCTAAATTGCTCCGCCTCAGTACATACTGCATGACCCTAAACAACTCAGCCTCGATTCATACAGCATGGCCCTAAACTACTCAGCCGCGGTCCATGCTGCAAGACCCTAAATTGCTCAGCCTCGGTCCATACTACATGACCCTAAACTGCTAAGCCTCGGTTTACACTACATTACCCTAAAATGCTAAGCCTCGGACCATACTGCATGGTTCGAAACTGCTCAGCCTCGGTCCCAACAGCATGACCCTAACCTTCTAAGCCTCGATCCATACTGCATGACCCTAAACTACTCAACCACGGTCCATACTGCATGACCCTAAACAACGCAGCCTTGGTCCATATTGCATGACCTTAAACTACTCAACCTCTGTCCATACTGCATGACCCTATATTGCTTCGCCTCTGTCCATACTGCATAATCCTAAATTACTCTGCCTCAAACCATACTGCAAGACCCTACATAATACTGCATGACCCTAAACTTCTCAGCCTCGGTCCATACTGCATGACCTTAAACTTCTCTTCCTCAATCCATACAGCATGACCCTAAATTTGTCATCCTCGATTCATACTGCATGACCTTATATTGCTTAGCCACTGTCCATACTAAATGACTTTTAAACTGCTCAGCCTCTGTCCATTCTGCATGTCCCTAAGCTGCTCAATCTCGATCCATACCACATGACACTAAATTAGCCCAGTCTCAGAGCATGCTGCATTATCCTAAACTGCTCAGCCTCGGTACATGCTGCATGACACTAAACCGCTAAGCCTTGGTCCATACTGCATGAGCCTAAACTGCTCAGCATCAGTACATACTGCAAGACCCTAAACTACTCAGCCTCGGTCCATACTGCATGACCTTAAGATGCTATGCCTCGGTCAATACTGCATGACCCCAAACCACTCAGCCTCAATCCATACTGCATGGCCCTAAAGTGCTCAGCCTCGGTCCATGCTGCATGACCCTAAACTGCTCAGCCTCGGTCCATACTACATGACCCTAAACTTCTAAGCCTTAGTTTTTACTGCACGACCCGAAACCGTTCAGCCTCGAGCCAAACTGCATGACCTTAAACTTCTCAGCCTGGGTCCATACTGCATGACCCTAAACTACTCAACCACGATCCATACTGCATGACCCTAAACAGCGCAGCCTCGGTCCATAGTGCATGACCTTAAACTACTCATCCTCAATCCATACTGCATGACCCTAAACTACTCAGCCTCGGTCCATTTTGCATGACCCTAGATTCCTCAACCTCGGTCCATACTGCGTGACCCTAAACTACCTCGGTCCATACTGTATGACCCAAAACTTCTCATCCTCGATCCATACTGCATGACCCTAATCTGCTTAGCCATGGTCCATCCTGCAAGACCTTAAGCTGCTCAACGTCCGTCCATCCTGCATGACCCTAAGCTGCTCCGCCTTGGTCCATACTACTTGACTCTAAACTTCTCAGCCTCAGCCCGTACTGCATGACCGTAAACTACTTAGCCTCGGTTGATACTGCTTGACCCTTAACTGCTCAGTCTCGGTCCATGCTACATGAAACTACGTAGCATCGGCCTACACTGCATGACCCGAAACACTTCTGCCTCGGTCCATACTTCATGACCCTAAATTGCACAGCCTCGGTACATATCGCGTGACCATAAACTTCTCTGCCTCTGTCCAAACTGCATAACCCTAAACTGCTCAGCCTCGGTCTATACTTCACAACCCTAAACTACTCAATCTCAGTCCATACCGCATGAGACCAAACTGCTCAGCCTCGGATCATACTGCATAACCCTAACTGCTAGGCCTCGATCCATAGTGTTGGACCCTAAATTGTTCAACCTTGGTCCATACTGCATGATCCTAAACTGCTCAGCCTCGGTACATACAGCAAGACGCTAAACTGCTGAGCCTTGGTCCATACCACATGGCCTTAAACTGCTCAGCCTTGGTCCATACTTCATTAACTTAAATTGCAAAGCCTCGGTCAATACTGCATGACCCTAAACTGCTCAACGTCGGTCCATACTGCATGACTCAAAACTGCTCAGCCTCGTTTCGTACCGCATGACCCTAAACTGTGCAGCCTCGTTTCGTACTGCATGACCCTAAACTGCTTAGCCTCAGCCCATAGTGCATGACACCAATATGCTAAGCGTCGATCCATACTGCATGACTATAAACTGCTCACCCTCAATATGTATTGCATGACCCAAAACTGCTAGCCTCAGTCCATACTGCATGACCTTATACTGCTCAGCCTCTGTCCATACTGCATGATCCTAAATTTCTCAGCCTCAATCTATACTGTAAGAACCTACACTGCTCAGCCTCCGTCAATACTGCATGACCCAAAACTGCTCAGTCTTGGTCCATACTGCATGACCCTAAACTTCGCAGCCTCGTTTCGTGGTGCATGACCCTAAACTGTTAGGCCTCGTTTTATACTTCATGACCCTAAACTGTTCAGCCTAGGTCCATTCTGCATGACACTAAACTTCTCAGCCTTGGTCCATATTTTCCTGACCCTCAACAGCTCAGCCTCGGTCCATACCCAAAACTACTCAGCCTCGGTTCATACTTCATGACTCTAAACTACTCAGCCTTAGCCCATACTGCATGATCCTAAATTGTTTAGCCTCTATCCAATCTGCGTGGCCCTAAACTGCTCAGCCTCGGTCCATACTACAACACTCAAAACTACTCAGCCTCGATCCATACTGGATGACCAAAAAATTCTCAGCCTCAGTCCATACTGCATGACCCTCAACTGCTCACCCGCGGTCCACACTGCAAGACCCTTAACTGCTCGGCTGTGGTCCGTACTGCAGGACCCTGAACTGCTTGGCCACGGTACTTATTGCATGACTCTAAACTACTCAACCTCGTTCCATACTGCATGAGCCTAAATTGCTCAGCCTCGATCCATACTACATGACCCTAAATCTGCTAGCCTTGGTCCATAATGCATGACCCTAAACTACTCAGCCTCAGTCCATACTGCAAGAACCAAAACTTCTCAGCCACGGTCCATACTGCATGACCTTAAACTGCTCAGCCTCGGTCCATACAGGATGACCGTAAACTGTTTAGTTGTAGTCTGTATGACAAAACCTTAACCTACTCTGTCGCAGTCCTTACTGCAGATCCCTAAACTACACAGCCACGGTACTCGTATCATGACCCTAAACTGTTCAGCCTCAGTCCATACTTTATGGCCCTAAATTGCCAAGCCTTAATCCATACTGCATAACCCTGAACAACTCATCCTCAGTCCATACTGCATCACCCTAAACTGCTTAGCTTCGGTCCATACTGCATGACCCTAAACTACTCAGACTCTATCCATACTACATGACCCTAAACTGTTAAGTCTATACTGCATGACCCTAAACTGCTCATCCTCCATACTGCATGACTCTAAACTCTTCCGCCTCGATCCATACTGCATGACCCGAAACTGCTCAGGCTTTGCCCGTACTACATGACCTAAACTTCTTAGCCTCAGTCCTTACTATACGACCCTCAACAGCTCAACCTTGGTCCATATTATGCGACCCTTAACTGCTCAGCCACTGTCAATAATGCATGTCCCTAAACTGGGCGACCACGGTCCATACCGTCGAACCGTAAACTACTCAGCCACGGTCGAAACTGCATGACCCTAAATAGCTCCGCCTCTGTCCATACTACATGACCCTAACCTGCTCTGCCTCGGTCCATACTGCATGAACCTAAACTACTCAGCCTCGGTCCGTACTGCATGACCCTAAACATTTCGGCCTCAGTCCGTGCTGCTTGATCCTTACTTGCTCAGCCACAGTATATACCGCCTGACCCTAAACCGCTCAGCCACGGTCCATACTGTAAGACCCTAAACTACTCAGCCACGGTCCTTACTGCATGACCCAAAACTCTTCAGCCTCGGTCCATACTGCATGACTCTAAACTATTCAGCCCCGGTCCATACTGCATGACCCAAAACTGCTCAGCTTCAATCCATATTGTATGACCCTAAACTTCTCAGCCTCGGTATATATTGCATGACTCTCAACTTCTCAGCCTCTGTCTATATTGCATGACCCTAAACTTCTCAGCCTCGGTCCATACTGCATGACCCTAAACTGCTGAGCCTCATTTCATTCTTCATGACCCTAAACTTCTCAGCCTCCTTTTCAACTACGTGACCATAAACTGCTCAACCTCAGTCCATACAGCATGACACTAAATTGCTCAGCCTCTTTCCATATGCTTGACCCTCAACTGCTCAGCTTTGGTCCATATTGCATCACCTAAAACTGCTAAGCCTTGGTCCATACTACGTGACCCTAAACTGCACTGCCTCATTTCATAATGCATGACCCTAAACTGCTCAGCGTTTGTCTGTACTACATGACCCAAAACTGCTCAGCCTCGGTCCATACTACATGACCCGAAATTACTCAGACTCGTTTTGTACTACATGACACTAAACTACTCAGCATCGGTCCATAATGCACGACCCTAAAAGTTCTCAGCCTCAGTCCATACAACGCGACCCTAAACTTCTTAGCCTCATTTCATTCTGCATGACCCTAAACTGCTCACCCTCATTTCATATTGCATGACCATAAACTGCTCAGCCTCGGTCCATACTGCATGAAACTAAACTGCTCAGCCTTGATCCATACTGCATGACCCGAATATGCTCAGCCACGATCCATACTGCATGACCCTAACTGCTAAGCCTCGGTCCCTATTGTAGGACCCTAAATGGCTAACCCTTGATTCATACTACGTGACCCTTAACTGTTTAGCCACGGTCCATAATGCATGTCCTTGAACAGGGCAGCCGTGGTCCATACCACGAGACCATAAACTACTCCGCCATTGTCTAAACGGCATGACCCTAAACAGCCCTAACCTACTCAGCCTCGGTCCATACTACATGACCCTAACCATTTTGGCCTCAGTCCATACTAGTTGACCCTTATCTGCTCAGCCACGGTATATACTGCATGACCCCAAACCGGTCAGCCACGATCCATACTGCAAGACCCTAAACTGCTCCGCCACGATCCTTACTGCATGATCGAAAACTGTTCAACCTTAGTCCACACTGCATGACTCTAAACTGTTCATCCCCGGTCCATACTGCATGACCCAAAACTGCTCGTCTTCGGTGCATATTGCTTGACCCTAAACTGCTCAGCCTCGTTATATACTGCATGACTCTCAACATCTCAGTCTTGATCCATATTGCATGACCCTAAACTGCTCAGCCTTGGTCCATACTGTATGACCCTAAACTTCTCAGCCTCATTTTGTTCTGCATGACGCTAAACTACTCTTCCTCGTTTTGTACTGCATGACCATATACTGCTCAGCCTCAGTCCATACTGCATGACACTAAACTGCTCAGCCTCGATCCATACTGCATGACACTAAACTACTCACCCTCGATCCATGCTGCATCACCTAAAACTTCTCATCCTCGATCCATACAGTGTGACCCTAACCTGCTCAGCCTCGGTCCATATTGCATGACCCTAAACTGCACAGCGTCGGCTTATACTGCGTGACCCTAACCGCTCAACCACGGTCCTTATTACATGACCCAAAACTCTTCAGCCTCAGTCCATACTGCATGACCCAAAACTATTCAGCTTCGGTCCATATTGCATGATCCAATACTGCTCAGCCTCGGTCCAAATTGCATGACCCTAAACTTCTTAGCCTCGGTCCATACTGCATGACCCTAAACTGCTCAGCCTCATTTCATTCTGCATGACCCTAAACAGCTCAGCCTCGTTTCTTACTTCATGACCACAAACTGTCCAACCTCGATCCATACTGCATTACACTAAACTGCTCAGCCTCGATCCATACTGCATGACCTTAAACTGCTCAACCTTGGTCCATACTGCATCACCAAGAACTGCTTAGCCTCATTCCATACTTCATGACCCTATACTGCTCAGCCTCATTTCATAATGGATGACCGTAAACTGCTCAGCCTCTGTCCATACTGCAAGACCCTAAAGGTCTCAGCCTCGGTGCATACTGCATGACCTTAAATCGCACATCCTCGGTCTGTACTACCTAATCTTAAATTGCTCAGCCTTGGTCCATACTGCGTGACCCTAAACTACTCATCCTCCATACTGCATGACACTAAACATTTCAACCTCGATCCATACTGTATGACCCTAAACTGCACAGCCTCGGTTCATACTTCATGCCCCTAAAATGCTCAGCCTCGGTCTCTATTGCATGACACTAAACTGCTCAACCGTCTCTTATACTGCATGACCTTTAACTGCACAGCCACGATCCATAATGCATGTCCCTAAACTTCGTAGCAACGGTCCATCCCGTAAGACCCTAAACTGCTCAGCCACGGTCCATACTGTATGACCCTAAACAGCTCAGCCACGGTCCATACTGCAAGACCCCAAACAGCTCAGCCATGGTCCTCATTGCATGACCCTAAACTGCTCTGCCTCGCTCCTTACTGCATGACCCTAAACTGCACAGCCTCGATCTGAACTGCATGACTATAAACTGCTCAGCCTCGGTCCATACTGCATGACCTTAAACCGCTCATCCTTGGTCCATACTGCATGACGCTAAAACTGCTCAACCTCGATCAATACTGCCTAACCCTAAACTGCTCAGCCTCAGTCCATTCTGCATGACCCTAAACTGCTCAGCCTCAGTCCATTCTGCATGACCCTAAACCACTTAGCCTCGGTCCATACTGCATTTCCCTAAACTGCTCGGCCTCGGTCCACAGTGCTTGACCCTAAACTGCTTAGCCACGGTCCATACTGCAAGACCCTCAACTGCTCAGCCCTGTTTCGTACGGCATGATCCCAAACTGTTCAGACTTGTTTCGTAGTGCATGATAAAAACCTACTCCCCCTCGATCCATACTGCATGACAGTAAACTGCTCAGCCTTGGTCCATACTACATTACCTTAAATCGCTCAGCCTTGGTCCATACTACGTCACTCAAAACTCTACCTCGGTCCATACTACGTGACCCTACACTGCTCAGCCTCGTTTCATAATGTATGACCCTAAACTGTTCAACCTCGGTCCGTAATACATGACCCTAATGCCTCTGTCCATACTGTATGACTTTAAAATTCTCAAACTCGTTTCTTACTGCATGACCCTAAACTATTCAGCCTCCGTCCATACTGCATGATGCTAAACTACTTATCCTTGGTCCATATTACATGACCCAAAAACTGCTCAGCCTAAGTCCATACTATGTGACCCTAAACTGCTCAACCTCAGTCCATACTGCATGACCCTAAACTGCTCAGCCTCGCTCCGTACAACATAACACTAAACTGCTCAAGCCTCGGTCCATACCGCATGACCCCAAACTGCTCTGCCTCGGTCCATACTAGAAGATCCTAAACTGCTCAACCTCGGTCCATACTGCAAGACCCCAAACTGTGCAGCCTCGGTCCAGGGTGAAGGACCTTAAATTGCTTAGCCTCGGTCCATACTGCATGACCTCAAACTACTTCACCTCCGTGCATACTGCATGACCCTAAACTGCTCGGCCTCGATCCCTAATGCATGACCCTAAACGTCTCATCCTTGGTCCATACTGCATAAGCCTAAACGGCTCAACCTCGGTCCATACTCCCCGACCCTAAACTACTCAACCTCATTCCATACAATTTGACCCTAAACTGCTCAGCCTCGGTCTATACTGCATGGCCTTAAACTGCTCAGACTTTGTTCATAGAGCATGACCCTTAACTGCTCAGCCTCGAGCCATACTATATGACCCTAAACGGCTCTGCCTCTATCAATACTACTTCATCCTAAACTACTCGGCCGCGATCCATACTGCATGCCCCTAAACTGCTCTGCCACGATCCATACTGCATGACCCTAAATAGCTCAGCCACGCTCCATACTGCAAGACCCTAAGTTACTCAGCCATGATCCTTATTGTATGACCCTAAACTGCTCTGCCTCGCTCCATACTGCATGACCCAAAACTGCTCAGCCATGGTCCATACTGTAAGACCCTAAACTGCTTAGCTACGGTCCATACTGCAAGAACAAAACTGCTCAGCAACAATCTTTACTTCATGACCCTAAACTACTCAGCCTCAACCATACTTCATGACCCTAAACCTCTCAGCCTCATTCCACACTGCATGACCCTAAACTGCTCTGCCTCGGTCCCTACTGCATGACCCTAAACTACGCAGCCTCGATCCATACTGCATGTAAACTGCTCAGCCTCAGTCCATACGGCATGACGAAATAATGCTCAGCCTCGGTCCATACTGTATAACCCTAGACCTCTTCGCCTCGATGCATACTGCATGACCCTTAACTGCTTAGTCTCTATAAATACTGCATGGCCCTATACTGCTCTACCTCGATCCATACTACATGACTCAAAACGGCTCAGCTTCGGTCCATATTGCATGACCTTAAATTGCACAACTTCGGTCCACGCTGCATGACCCTAAACTTCTCAGCCTAGATCCATACTGCATGACCATAAACTGCTCAACCTCGATCCATAATGCATGACCCGTTACTGCTCAGCGTCGGTCCATACTTCATGACCCAAAACTACTCAGCCTCGATCCAACTGCGTGACCCTAAACATTTCAGCCTCGATCCATACTCCTCGACGCTAAACTGCTCAGCCTCGGTCCATACAACATGATCCAAAACTGCTCAGCCTTGGTCCACACTATATGACCCTAAACTGATTAGCCTCGGTCCATACAGCGTGACCCCTAACTGCTCAGCCACGTTGCATACTGCATGACCTTAATCAGCTAAGCCTTGGTCCTTACAGCAAGATCCTTAACTGCGCAACCACAACCCATACTGCATGACCCTAAACTGTTAAGCCTTGGACAATACTGAATGACCTTAACCAGCTCAGCCTCGATCCATATTGTACGACCCTGAACTTCTCAGCCTCGGTCCATACTGCAACACCCTAAACTGCTCCACCTCCGCCCATAATGCATGACCCAAAACATTTCAGCCACGGTACCTACTGCATGACCCTAAACAGCTCAGCTACGGTCAATACTGCTAGACCCTAAACTACTCAGCCTTGGTCCTTACAGCATGACTTTAAACTGCTCGGCCTCAGTCTATACTGCATGACTCTAAACTTCACAGCCACGCTCCATACTACATGACCTTAAACTTCTCTGCCTCAAACCATACTGCATGACTCTAAACTACTCAGCCTCAGTCCATATTGTGTGACCCTAAACTTCTAAGCCTCTGTCCATACTACATGACTCTAAACTGTTCAGCCTCGGTCGATAATGCGTGACCTTAAACTGTGCACCCTTGGTCCATACTTTGTGACCCTAAAACTGCTCAGCCTTGATCCATACTGCATGACCCTAAACTGCTCAGCCTCGGTCCATACTGCATGACCCAAACTGGTCAGCCTCATCCATACTTCATGACCCTAAACTATTCAGCCACGATCCATTCTGCTCAGCCTCATCCATACTGCATGACCCTAAACTGCTCAGCCTCGGTCCATACTGCGTGATTCTAAACTGCTCAACCTTGATCCATACTTGTGACCCTAAACTGCTCAGCCTCGGTCAATACTGCATGACCTTAAACTGCTCAGCCTCAGTCGATACTGCATGACCCCAAAACTGCTCAGCCTGTATCCATACTGCATGAAGCTTAAATACTCAGCCTTGGTCCATATTGCATGACATTAAAGTGCTCAGCCTCGTTGCATAGTGCATGACCCGAAACCGCTCAGCCTTGATCCATACTGCATGACCCTAAATTGCTCAGCCTCGGTACATACTGCATTACCCTAAACTGCTCAGCCTCGGTCCATACTGCATGACAAACGTATCATCCTCGGTCAATATTGCATGACCCTAAACGGCTTAGCCTCGTTCAATACTACAACACCCTAAACTGCTTTTCCTTGGTCCTTACGGCATGACCCTAAACTGCTCAGCCTTAGTCCTTATTGCATGACCAAAACCTGCTCAGCCTCGGTCCATCTGCATGACACTAACTGCTCATCCTCGATCCGTACTGCGTGACCTTAAACATCTCATCCTTTGTCCATACCTCATGACCCTAAACATTTCAGCCTCGGTCCATACCGCATGGCCCTATACTTCTAAGCCTCGATCCATACTGCATGCCCTAAACTGCTCAGCCTCGGCCCATATTGCATGACCCTAAACGGCTCAGCCTCGGTCCATACTGCGTGATCCTTAAACTGCTCAGCGTCGATCCATCTTGCATGACCCTAAACTGCTCAGCCTCATTTCATACTTCAAGACCCTAAACTGCTCAGCCTCGATTCATACTGCATGATCCTAAACTGCTCAACCTCAGTCCATACTGCATGACCTTAAACTGCTCAGCCTCGGTCATGTCCGTACTACATGACCCTAAACTGCTAATCCTCAGTCCATACTGCATGACCCTAAAACTTCTTAGCCTCGGTTCATAATGCATGACCCTAAACTACTCATCCTCGGTCCATACTTCCTGACCTTAAACTGTTCAGTCGCAGTCCTTACTGCATGACCTTAAATTGCTCAGCCTCGGTCCATACTGCCTGACCCTAAACTACTTAGTTTCGTGGTCTAAATTATATGCCCTTAAACTATAGCGGAGGTCTAGTTTCACTTCCTTAAATTGTATGGTCCTAGTTGTTTGACTTTAAACTGGATAGCCATGGTCCAGCTGTATGACCTTAAACCATGGTACATGTTCTAACCACTTGTCGATAAAAGGCTAAGCACCATGGTCCAAACTATGTGACCTTAAACTATAGCGGATGTCTAGTTGAACGACCTTAAACTGCATGATCCTAGTTATACGACTTTAAACTACATAACCATGGTCCAGCTATAAGACCTTAAAACTATTGTCCACGTCCTGGTTGCATGAAGACAAACTGCTTCGTGTGAGTCTCGGAGGCATGACCATAAACTCACCACCACATACGAGTACACCTTTTCGTGCACTTTTACGCACGCCTTCTCTAATTTACCCTGTTAGTGTGCATGCTCGACCTTCATTACCGCCCGAGTGAGTTCATTCCTTTCATCATCCTACATCATTCCCCAGTGAGTCTTACTCATGCTCACAAAATGGTGAACCATCCTACCATCCATACTCGTTGTAAGTTAGTCACCATCATCCACTCACATTTCATACATCGTCCATCTCTCATAGGTAGCCTCTAGCCATCTCCCCAAGCGAGCCAAACCACCACCATACTCACTCTATGGCCTTCGTAGACTACCATCCATCACCATTACGGTCCATCTGTATGACCTTAAACCATAGTGCACATCCAGGCCGCATGACATTAAACTATTTCGATCATGTCCCGGAGGCATGACCTTAAATACGCCCTCACAAAAAAAAAAAATTAAAGAATAACGGGCATGGTGTATACCTCAACAAGGGAACACTATGAGTAAAAATGACAAATGATCATGGTCATAAAACCATGAGTAAAAGAGTTTCGTGAATAAAAACTGAGCACCATGAAAACCTGAAAGGACATCATGAATAAAAATTGACAAAAAGGGTGGACATGGTTTAAAGATTATGGGTAAAAGAGCCCCAAATAAAAAACAAAGTTGGTGAAAACTATCTCTACAGCATCGCTTCCCCAGTCTAAGTGAAAACCTACAAAGGGCACTCAGAACAATAAAATCAGCTTGATGCAACATTCGCTTCCACAAACAACCTTAGCTAGCACTCCCTTCATAATCAAGATGTTCAGTAGGGTGTATATGTTAAAATCATCCCTCATCTTCCTTCTTCAATCTTGGGTGAATAGGTAGCCCAGTAAACGCCCTTCTCCAGTCCTGGGTGAATAGGTAGCCTAGTCAACATCCTTCTCCAGTCCTGGGTGAATAGGTAGCCCAGTCGACATTCTTCTTCAGTCTTGAGTTAACAGGTAGCCCAGTCGATGTCCTTCTCCAGTCCTAGGTGAACAGGTAGCCCAGACATCCTTCTTCGGTCCTGGGTGAACAGGTAGCCCAGTCGATGTCCTCCAGTTCTAGGTGAACAGATAGCCAGTCAATGTCCTTCTTTGGTCCTGGGTGAATAGGTAGCTCAGTTGATGTCCTTCTCCAGTCCTGGGTGAACAGGTAGCTCAGTCGACATCCTTCTTTAGTCTTGAATGAATAGGTAGCTCAGTCGACATCCTTCTTCAAGGCTGGGTGACAACATAGCCTAGTCATTATCCTTCTTCAAGGCCATTTCCTAATGCATGAAATGTGCATGCCTTATCCTTCTTCAAGGACTCTTTTCCCATGCATGAAATGTGCATGTCTTATCCTTCTTTAAGGACCCTCTCCCCATGCATGAAATGTGCATGCCTTATCCCACTTCAATGACCCTTTCCCCATGTATGAAATGTGCATGCCTTATCCTTCTTCAAGGACCTCTCCTCATGCATGAAATGTGCATGCCTTATCCTTCATCAAGGACCCCCTCCCCATGCATGAAATGTGCATGCCTCTCTCCATGACGCTATGTGACAAAGTAGCATAGTCATCATCCTTCCAAGGCAAGAAACTGACAAAGTTAGGGTGAAACCTGTCAGAGACGTCAACTTGCCTAGCCGACAGGCCCAGACTTTTGGGACCGGCTAACACTGTCCCCTACTTGACCAGGGATATGCGACCCAAAGTGGTACTCTGATCGTCAAAAAAAAACCTGGTGTTGCAGCAAACAATGCCACCAATTTTTCTCTTCTCCCCCTAAAGTCTCCATGGACGGACCCATGAACAATGCATCCCTATGTCTGAGCAGCCTAGTTACACCAGTACATGAATCTCCTCGGCATTCACGTGGTCCAGTGGCTAGAAAGGAAAAAATTAAAAGTCAAAGGAAACTTTCTAAATGATTGTCCTTCTCACTTCTATTGAAGCACAACAGTCGGTGGGTAAGCTGTTTGAACGTATTTTTCATCACCTTGGTCGCTAGTAGGAAGCATGTCAATAAACCCTACAACATAGTGAAAATGCCTGACAGTCTCATAATGGCCCCAGAATTGGTCAAGATCTTCATCATTACTTCAAAAGACCACTTGCAAAGTTTCATTACGAACAGACATGTCTAAGGAATCGAACACAAAGAAACAATTTCAACAAAATTGGTCTCTAGCACCTTGAAATGGATCCTACAACTGGAACTACATTTTCGATGTCTCAAACCACTGTGAGATCACTGCCATTGAATTTGACACGGTCGAAAACCCCTATGGGCCAAGTTTCGGCTTCATCGGATATTCCAAAACAAAGTATGAGCCAAACATTGAAACATGAGAGGTCGCACACTATTCCCAAGTGGCCCCATTGCACCAAAACACCATTAAAGGTGACTATTTTTACAGTTATGGGTGGTCACTTTTGGGGACCGTAACTCACTCGTTCCTAGTCGAATCGCTCCCAAATTTGGTGAGCCTACTCGTCCAATCAAGACAAACAATTCAATATGTGGTACGCCCCGTGACGCTATCCGAGCAGGGAGAAAAACTAGAGAGAAGTTTCCAATTCATGAAGATGTTGTAGAAAATTCAGCAGCGACACGCCTCGTTCGATGGACCAAATCACGATGCTCGCGCAACAGATCAACGTAAAACCAATTCCATTTGGTATGTAAAGTCTAAGAATATCATTAGTCCGAACCCCATACATGATGGACGGTCATATTTCATGCATGGATAGGATGAAATAACTGAAATTCTAGTCGCTGGATTCCAAATTCCGATCAAAACTCAAAAGTTGTGAAATCTTCATTCGGGCTCTAAATCGTTTCCCATTTGTTGCCACGCAATCGTGACGGCATGCTTAGTGCACTATGATGAAAAAAATCACAGAAAAACATCAAGGAACGAGCACAACATCAATCCAAAGTTTTCAAGATTCAAGTAAATTTCAAGTTTCGTGATTGTGGTTCGAAACACGATCCATGGCTCGAAATTAGTATCAAATCGATTGCCATGCTGAGCCCTACAAGAAAATATTCAACTTTCGATCAAACAGGCATTAGAACACCCTTGGGTCAGCCATAGAAGATCATGCAAGATCTCGGGCAGCAGTAGGGACTATTTTGAAATTCCACACATTGTTAGGCAGGGTCAAAACAGACCTTTTGCATCCATTTTTAGAATTTCTTTTAATTCAATTAAATTTTAATTTTCAGCAATTAGGTCTAATTTTGCTCAATCCACCCATGTTTAGGCACAATTCTATATCAATAGGCACTGCCTCATTGTAAAAAAAAAGGCTCGATTCATTCTTTAAGGATTCAATAAAAATTCCATTCTTACTTGAGCATGTGAGTACATCTTGGAGAGAGAGAGGAGAGAGAATAAAATATCCTTTGGATAGGTAACTTTCTCTCTCCTCTCCTCTTTCTCTCTACTCCCTTCTCTCTTCTCTCTCTTTCTCTCTCTTCCTCTCTCTTCTTCTTTATCTCTTTCTCTCTCCTCTTCCCATATCTATCTATTTCTCTCTCATCTGCTCTTCTCGTTTCTATATTCTTTTGTCAACTGGCAAGACCTAGCACCGGTTGGTCTTCTCTATCTTCTTTTGTCTATTAATGAGACCTAACACCGGTTGGTCTTCTCTATCTTCTTTTGTCAACTGGCAAGACCTAGCGCCAGTTGGTCTTCTCTATCTTCTTTTATCAACTGGCGAGAGCTAATGCCGGTTGGTCTTCTCTATTTTCTTCTGTCAACTGGAGAGACCTAGTGCCAGTTGGTCTTCTCTATCTTCTTCTGTCAACTGACGAGACCTAGCACCAATTGGTCTTCTCTATCTTCTTCTGTCAATTGGCGAGGCCTAGTGCCGATTGGTCTTCTCTCTCTTCTTCTATCAGTCGACGAGACTTGGTGTCGGTTGGTCTTCTCTCTATTCTTCTGTCAGTCGATGAGACCAAGCGTCGACTTATTTTCTCTCTCTTCCTTTATCAATCAGGTAGATTCTAGCACTGACTGGTTTTCCCTCTCTTCTTCTGTCAGTTGGTGAGACTTAGCGTCAGTTGGTTCTCTTCCTCTCTTCTCATCTAACACAGTCGAAGAAGCCTAGCGCCGACTGCTTCCTCTCTCTCTGATCTCCTGAAACAGTAGGCAATATCTAGTGCTGACTGCTTCTCCTCTTCCTTCTTTTCCCTCTTCTCTTTCTTCTTCTCTCTCTTTCCATCTATTCCCTTCTTCTCTTTAACCATTCCTCTGCTACTCTTTCATTCGACCAAGTGGGATTGAGGTTAGCATCTAATGACAGTCCTGTCGTCTAGCCATAATTTTGTTGCATCAGGTCCACTTGGCTCGCTTTACTGCCACGACAGACTGATCATCGTGCTTAGCTATTCGATATTGGTAATAACGTCTAGTAGCAATCTCGTGAGCCAGTCTCAATTACCGAGCCCATTTCGCTATCACGTTGCGCCAATTATCCACCAGCCTAGTCACTGCTCTGATCTTCTAGCTTGGTCGAATTCTTCTCTTCCCCTGTCTTTCTTTCTTCTTTTTGAATACGCATACTTGCATATGTTCATCAAAGAGGAAAAGGGTGAGGCCTGACCCACCTGTCCTATAACCTTTACCATATATGTGTGTGATTGCAAGAAAGCATAAAATAAGAAGAATATGAGCTAATGGAGGCGATTCATAACTAGTTTCATTACTGGGGGGCTTTCTACGTGATCTAAGAGGGCGCCCACACTAGTCAGCCTGGGTAAGTCCCGAACCCACCTTCAAAATTCCTCTTTCACCGGTTGGTAGCACCTGCCCCTGTTTTAAAATGAGGTTCCTGAGAGAGCGATCTTACAAACATCCTGGGTCTCCCTCGAAACTCGAGACGTGTGCCACCCAATCCTTCAGGGATCCAGAGGGGGAGATCGGGGCACCTAACCATAAACGATTATGCTCAGTTTCATGTAATCGACACCGACACTTCCTACAACATTCTCCTCGATCGGTCATGGCTGCATGACTAGTTATTGGTTCCATCAATGTTGCATCACTGCTTCAAGTATAGTAGAGATGGGAGATAGTGTACGGTATATGCTGATAAAAGACCATTTCCTGTAGCCGAAACTCACTATGTTGATGCTAAATATTACTTCATAGATCTGGTGTCGCCTCAGAAGATTAATGAGGAGGATCACAAGTCTACAATGAAGACAGGATCTTCACCTCATGAGGATGTTGAGGATGTGGGGAGAACATTAGTAAACATGTTCAAGGAAGAGGTGACGCAAGTAAAATCTCTTCCTCTATTCATTCTAACATCCCCGCAATCATCCCTGAAGAAACCCCTTCTTCACTTCAAGAGGAGTCCTTGCCCTTTGCCCGCAGTTCTGGACCACCTTGGATAGAAGATGAACCAGACGTCATCTCTGACATTGAGAAAGTTATGGGGATAGAATTCCCAGTTCTAAAGATCACCTATACGTCATATCATCAAAAAGTTCTGCACATCCCCATCACACTCTTGAAAGCAGGAGTGGCATGCCAACCGTCATGAAATATTTTTCAAAACCCAGTTGCTCTAAGTATAAAGGATGCTCCTCGGATCATGGACTAGCCACAAGTTTTATACTTTCCAGGTACGATGGGAGGAGAGTAGTTTGAGAAAGGACAGTCTTCTTCCTCCAGAACACGATCCCCTAGCTGAGTTAAGGAGCGAACTGCGCAGTCTCCAGAGCCAATTGGAGGTTATGCACGTTGATTGAAAACATCTCAAGGAGTTCGTGCTTGAGACCAAAAGCTAAGATGAGTTTGAAGTAAATGCGCCACTAATGGAGGCCAAAGCCCCTCCTGATTGGACTATTTACAGTGAACAAGCTCGTCAAATAATGAGGAAAATGAATTATGAGCCCTTAACCAATCAAAATTTAAAAGGAAAGAAAGAGATGGCTCCCCATTTTGAAGTCATTGAAGCCACAGCAGCCCGTCACGGGACTAAACAAGGCTTAGGGTATTAGCCTCTTGAGACAATGAAACCATACAACAAAGACATCCAGGGGAGAAAACGAAGCATTTTATTAATGAGTGCAAACTTTTTATAAAGTGATGGCAAAAGAAAAGGCATATTAAAAAATGATCAATTATCCTATTGATCTCTGCCCTGCATGCTGTGGGAGAAGTCTTGGTGCTCTTGATACGCTCCTTCCGTTCAGCCACCATCTAGGTCTCCTCCTCCATCACCACAATTTCGTACTCAAGCGATTGAGTTCGGACAAATCTGTAACCAGAGAAGCCTCCATGGCCCTCCTCTCGATCATCTCTGTCTCAGGACCAGTGTATTCCTGCCTTAATATTCGCATCTCCTCAGTTATCTCAACCATCCTCTTATAGCTTCCTTGCACCTCCCTCTTGAGATCCTGCTGACGGCCAGTTATAGTGGACTTCTTCTCAATGCAGGAATCTATCTTCTCATGATGACATAAGATTGACTCTTCCAAGGAGGCTACCCTGCTGATTTTCTCCTCATTGTGTAGTATTCTTGACTGCCAGCCCTCCAACTCATTTAAGGTGCATCAAAATGAGAAAGGACTTCTGGTGCACACCCAATCATGGCGGTTGCAGCGAATTCCCTCAGTTTAGCAAAAGTCTCGCCCAGCTCATTGAAAGGTAAGTCCCTTAAGCCATGAAGGTCTGCTCGAAGCATGCTTAAAATCATACTAGAAACCCCGCTAAAGATGGGCCTAGATGATGTTGTTGGGATTACTACATCTGAAGAGACTTCGGCTTCAAGGACCGGGCTGATCAAAGCAATAGCCATCTGAGCCATTGGCTCCTCTGGAACAATGGCAATGTCCAGAGCTTCTTGCACCTCAGACTCAGAGGCAACCCCTGTCTCAACCTGCCTGGGTTCTTCAACACCAGTCTCCTTGCCTTAAACCTCGTTTATAAGGCCCTGAAGAAACATTTTCCCCTTACTCTTCACCTCCTGAACTGCCACTTCAGCATTGACAACTTCAAGAACACCCTCTTCGCCTTGACCTTCCCCTACGAGGACCTCTACTTCTGTAACCACAGGTTTTAGAGAAACATGTTCCCCTTGCTCCTCGCCCTCCTGAACTGCCTTGGCAAGTTTAAGAACTTCCTCTTCCCTCTGGCCTTCGCCAGACGATTCAGCTTCAGCCGTCGTTTCTTCCATCTGACCTACACCCTCAACGGCTAAGACCTCCGCCATAAAAAAGCTTAACTCCCTCATCTACATGATATGTGCCCTCAAGAGCCGCAACCTCTTAGTACTCAGTGGCATCATTAACTATGGGCCCTTCTTCTTGAGTCATAACCCTTGCCACAATCGGGGCACTAAACTGTTGAGGCACGGAGGCCACATCAACATCAGAGCTCCTTCCTGGAGTGGTTGCTTCTAGGCCTTCAGCCTCATAAGTCTCCATCTGAGCTGACTCTAAGTCAAGTACTACCCTCGGACTTAGAGACGCTTCCACAAGATCCGGAGTCACTTCCCGGTCAAAAGCAATAATAATGGGCTCAGAAGGGCTGGAGTTGTCTACTTCAGTCTCTGAAGAAGAAGAAAATAATTCAAAAGAGACAGAAGATGGCAGATAAAGCACAGAAGGTGATAATAAGGGATCAGAGGAGGAAGAGCTACCTCCTAGTTCTGAGATTATAGGAAGTTTGGGACCCCCACATTTTTTAGTACGCCCACTAACTGGAGACGGTGTACAAGTGTCGGTTGCAGTCGAACGTTTCTTTGTCTTTCTCCCTACCAAAGAAGGAGCGGCTGCTTTAGAACTCCCTCCCTGAGAGGGACCCTCAACCAATTTACTGTTGGGACCACTCCTGATCAGTGCGTTCAAATCCTGAATGGGACGCCTCTCATAACCTAGGACCCTATGTCCCTCATCCCACTCGAAGATGGAACTAAGATTATCAAAGATGCTCCCAGTCCTCACCTTCATCACAAGAAAGTCCTACGAGGCTTCATCAGCTGCTATCTCACCCGAAAACCCTAAGGCTTGCCAGTTAGAGGGATATTCTAAGACAAGCACCATGTCAGGAGAAGGGGTATCCACCAGTCTCCTTTGCCTGGTATCCTGGCGTCAGTTACCATTCTCCCCTTTCTATGGGTGGTCAACATTCTAATGTCCTTTGCTGGTAATCCTCCACCAGTTTGCATAAGCCTCAATCATTTGAACCCTCCTACCGAAGTGAGGCACCACATACTTGCTGATTTATGTCATTTTGAGACATGTGGACCAAGCAGTTCGTATATGTTTCGGTGACCAGCACTCGCAGAGAGTCCCAAGCTCTTCCTCTTTCCCTATGTTCACTTTTCCCCGGCGCTTTTAAAAAAACACGGAGAAGGGGCAACTCTAATCAAGCCCGTGCTGAAGGGCGAAGCGGTTAGGGAAATACCCCTCTAGTCTGGCATTGTGCGGAGTCCGATAAGGTAGAACTCCTCCTCTACTGCTTAAGATGAACATGAGCTCCCTCATGGCTGTTGGAGCGCCATCTAGCTCCTTCCCCAATTCATCAATGAAAGCACGATTAGTGAAGCTCCTGACTGGGAATGAGACTCTCCGCATGTTTACGGAGTCAGTCCCAAATAAACTCCAATCTCCCACTGAGGTATGGAAGATAGCCTTTTGGTTGGCAATCCCCATCAAGAAAGGCCACAGTTTACCTCCCAAGCTCTCGTGCCTGACATAGGTGTCAGGGAACACCCATACACATAATGGACCGGCAATGGAGTTTTAAAATCCCCAAGAAATGCCTCTCCTCCTACAATGTCATTCCTCTCTCTTTGCCTTTGTAGGTCTTTCCATGAGAGATGGCCCCCAAGCGATGGTAAATATTACACAAAACTGGCTGAGCAAGGGCACACTCACACCCTCTTCCCATGTCGCAAGCCAGATACATTACGCCTGGACGAATGTCCTTTGCCCATCCAGAGAACACAAATATGCACATAAATAAGGCCAAATATGCAGCCAAAAATACGCAGTCATCGCTGGTCTCAGATTGATACACATGAGGTGTCCACTTCACAACTTCCTTCTCTTTCCCTTTCAGAGTACCCCGACTGCCTTCGGGATAGTCCCCATAGAAGAATTGCACCCATTCGGTGAAATTCACCCAACCGTTGCTAGACTTGGCAGCGATCAATTGGTAAACCTCAAAAATCTTTTGAAGACTGGCAAGCGGCCCTTCATCCCCCAAGCTAGCACCACCAAAAATGATCGAGTTCTGGGGCACGAACTCGTCATACATGGCCCCGAATATTGGAAGGTCCCCAATAAAATGAAGATCTAGCGAAGAGATTCCTGCTTCTTCATGCCCAAGAAGTCAGGTATTGCTAACATGGCTCCATGTCTCCAGTAATACCTTTACAGTGTTGGAGCACCGATCATAGTAGCTGCTCGAACATTGGACCGCTGCTAATAGAGAAGGACATTTAAGAGTGTTTATGTGCGACACCAACACCTTGGCAATCCAGGAAGAGTATCCCTTCAAGTATTGGTCCTCCCCCTGAACTCGGAGGCCTTTTGCTGACCACATTGGTAGCCCCTTTGCCTATACCATTCGTTTCCCTAGGGTGGGCAAGTTCTCCCCATAGGCTATGTTCCTGTGCATGCAATGAAGCAGTGCCATCCCTCCTTCAATACTGACGTTTCCATCATTACCCTCACGAACTTCAAAACGAACGGGGTCGGTAATGAAGGTGACACTGAGAGACCACTCTGGCCTGCATACTAGCTTAGTCAGCCAAAGGGGCTCGCCCCTTGATAGAGCCTCACCTGTAAAATCTTGGGTGCCGACCTCTCCCCCTCTTGGAGGCTTCTTTACGTCAGGAATTTGGTAAGAAAGACCAGCCATTATAAAAAGGTCACAACGATTCAAATTAAAAATTGCTAAGGCACTAGATCAACGCCAACTGGGCACTCAAACCTTAGCACTCGTTTACTAATGCCTAGGACTGGCTGTGTCCGACAACACTTAGCATTGGTTGTGTCTGCCAATCCTTAGCGCCGGTCGACTCTTCCAACGCTTAGTGCCAGAGCACTGACCACGTTTGTTAATGCCTAGCGCCGATTACGGTTGCCAACGTCTAGCGCTGGTTGTGTTTAGATCTCTCACACGTACCACAGACTTCACACGTGACGCCTCGAACCCTGTTGCACCACGTCCTTCTACACCGTCTGACACACGTCTCACACGTGAGAATGGAAACCACTTGTCTTCCCTGCGACGGTTCAGTTCCTGTGACCGTCCACTTCCTGCAACTGTTCGCCTTCCCTGCAACAGTCCACCTTCAGCGACCATTCTGTTTCACCTGACCTCTTAGTTTCTGCCGAAACTCCATTGTTGTTGCCAGAAAATCCCTGCAACTTTCCCCTAAATTATCGAGAAACCCTTTGTAAACTCCCCTATGCTCCCGAAAAACTTCTCAAAACTTGTGAAAATGTCAATTGTTGCACTTCCCTCCTCTTCTACTCTCAAAGATCATAATCGGAGTTCTCTTGATTCTCGAAAAACCTCCTGTGCTAAATGAGAAACTCTTGTGACTCTTCCTTTTCTGATAATCCCTTGACAATCTTGGTGAAACCTTCCATGTAAGGCTTGCTAGAACACTTGATCTCTTGTCGGAATCTCTCTGCTTGCCGGAGCTTTCACCGGGAAATCCTCTACTCACTGTTAAAAAATAAAATTTAAGTGTTTTTATCCTCGGTGAAAAGTGAAGGAAATGGGGTTTTACCTCCTTACATAACCAACACTACCCTCAAACGCCCTCACAAAGTGGGAATCTCAATCGCGTTCAAGGAAAACAAAACGATGATGAGCCGGATCGAGCTTTGACTTGAGGCCCAAGGCAACTCTCTTCGTCACCTGTAAAGTCGCAACAAACGAGTTGGACCGGGTCGAGTTTTGACCAGAGGATCGGGAAAAGTTTCATTTTACCTCCTCATCAAGGACAGGTCAGGCTCGGGCTACGGCCATAGTACCAATCCATACCCAGCACAAGCTATGCGGTCGAAGTGACTTAGCGCCAGTTGAGTTTCAACAACCCTAGCATCAGTCGTATGCTCGATAACCTATCGTCGACCTGTGTTCAAACAATAGCACGGGTTGTCCTCAGCGCTAGCTATGAGGTCGAAGTGACCTAGTGCCGCCTGTGTTTCAACAAACTTAGCACCGGTTGTGTGCTCAGCAACTCAACGTCAGTGGTGGCACATGTCGTCCTCAGGCCCACTGTATTTTTAGCGACCTAACATTGGCTGAGTGGTTAAGAGGCAGTGTTGGCCGACTTCAGCGTCAAGTGTGTTTTCAAAGACTTAGAGTAGGCTGAGTTCTCAACAAATAATGGTTGCTACACTTGACGCTGGTTGTATTTTAAGCAACCTATGCCAAAGCTATGCATGACCTATCATCCCCAATGGAGTCAAGAGCAGGCCACTGTCGCTCATCCCTAGTGCAGGTCACACTTGTACTGCAGGTCATTATCCCTAATAGAGTTAGGGTCATTCTTATCTCTTCAATCCCCAATGGGTCTGTTTCACACCTAGTCACTACTCGTTTACTATCTTATCCTCAAGGAGTCGACTTACCTATTCTCCATGGAGTCTAATCTTTCACCCCCCGGGAGTCATACATGTACCTTAATCTCCAGTGAAGTCTGCTTCTGTTTGTCATTCCTCGTCAAGCCACTATCTCCATCTGAACCGCCTGCTTGTGTATGGCATTAACCACTTTATCCCCAGGAAGTCAGATTGTCATTCACAGACCTATTCCTTATGTAGTCTCACCTACATGGTGACCCAAACTATGGTCTGTGCTCTATGACCTTAAACTGCACAGCCTTGGTCTAGATGCATGACCCTAAACTGCATGGTCCAAATTATATGACCTTAAACGGTAGTGCAGGTCTAATTGCACAACCTTAAACTGCACGGTCCTAGTTTCATGACTCTAAACTGCATAACCATGGTCCAAACTATATGAATTTAAATTGTAGCAGAGGTCTAGTTGCACGACCTTAAACTACACGGTCCTAGTTGCATGACTCTAAGCTGCATAACCATGGCCCAAACGATACGACCTTAAACATTAGCGAAGGTCTAATTGCACGACCTTAACTGCATGGTCCTAGTTGTTGACTCTAAAGTGCATAACCACGGTCCAAGCTATATGACCCTAAAACCATAGTACATTGTCCTGACCGCATGACGATAAACTGCTTTGCATAGGTCAAGGAGGTATGACCATAAACTCGCCCCCAGATAGCGCACCACTATTACTCTCTCCCCAATGAGTCCATTCACTTCATTATCCTCCATCATTCCCGAGTGAGTCTCACCCACGCTCACAAAAATGGTGAACCATCCCGCCACCTATACTCGTCGCAAGCTAGTGGGTCACCATTTTTCACCCAGCTTTCATACCTCATCCATCTTTCATAGGTAGCCTCGTCCCATCTCCCCAACAGTGAGCTAAACCACTGTTATACTCACTCCATGGCCTCTACCAACTTCCATCCATCTTCATTATGGTCCAGCTATAAGACCTTAAACTGTATTGCACGTCCTAGCCGCATGACATTAAAAGGCTTGACACAGGTCCCGAGGGCATGACCTTAAACATGCCTTCACAAAAAAAAAATTGATGAAATAATGGGCATGGTGTATACCTTAATAAGGGAATGCCATGAGTAAAAATGAGGACGGGCATGAAAAACTAGACACGGTGAAAACTAGAAAGGGAATCGTGAGTAAAATGGATGAAAATGGACATGGTCGACAGGTCATGGGTAAACGAGCCCCAAATAAATGGAAGTTGGTGAAAACCATCTCTATGGCAACGCTTCCCAAGTTCAAGTAAAAATCCACAAAGGACGCTTGGACCAATAAACAGATTGATGTAGCACTCGCCTCAACAGGTGGCTTCAGCCCTCCCTCAAAAAGAAAAAAAATCCTTGGTGACACATACCAGGACCCAAAAATACGAGCTTCGAGGAAAAGATTCCTACAGCTTGAGTCTATTCGCCAAAAAGGACTCGAAGTACAAAAGATTTTCCAAGGCAATATAAGTCTCATGACAAAGAGCATCATTCTCACAAGGTCACCAACATACTTCCAAGATTTTGAAGATGCCCTAAGGAAGCTAAGTCAACCATTACTTTGGAAAGCAGTGGGTAGGGGTGGTTGTACCCAGAGCTGGTCACCTCGATAAACTGAGGTATCCTACTCGCCAAGGATTAACTGGTCAGTTTTGACTTTGGAGTGGCAATCAGATGATTGTCATAGTTGCAAAGCAGTGGGTAGGGGTGGTTATACCCAGAACTGGTCACCTCGATAAATTGAGGTACCCTACTCGCCAAGGAATGACTAATGCACGAAGCAGACGGTGCCGACGCAAGGCCTTTCAGCATAAGATTCATGTAATCCTCAAAACATGGATCGACATCAAAGGATATACACAAACCCATACCAAATGGGAACAATGCCCTTCGACATGGCACTCAATTGCCAGACGGGCCTGATTTTGACTGACGAGGTCCGTACAAAATCCTCAACTTCATAATCACAAATAGTCCACACGAGGGTGAGGACTTCGATAAGATCCCTCAAAGAGTCTCTTCTCCCCCTAAAGTCTCCACGGACGGACCTACGAACAATGCATCCCTATGTCTGAGCATCCTAGTGGCACCATTGCGTGAATCTCCTCGGCGTCACGTGGTCCTGTGGCTAGGAAGAAAAAAAAGTAAAAGTCAAAAGAAATTTTTCGAATGTTTCCCTTCCCACTTCTCTCGAAGTACAACATTCGGTGGGGCAAGCTATTTGAATACATTTTTCAACACCTTGGTCTCTGATGCGGAATAAAGAGGAAGTAGGTCAATAAAGCCTACAAAACAGTGGAAATTTCGACAGTCTCAGAATTGATCCAAAATTATTCAAGATCTTAATCAGTACTTGAAAAATCCATTTTTCAAGTTTCATTACAATCAAACATGTCTACGGTAATGAACACAAAGAAACAATTTCGGAAAAATTGACCTTTAGCACCTTGAAATGGACCCCACAACTATAACTATATTTTTGATGTGTTAAATTTCTGTGGAATCACTACCATTGGATTTGGTATGGTTCAAAACCCCTACGGGTCAAGTTTTGGCTTAATCGAGTACTTCAAGACAAAGTTATGGGTAAAATACCGAAAAGGGGTGGGCCGCACACTATTCCCTTGTGGCCACCTTACAACAAAACACCATTAAAGGTTACTATTTTTACATTCATGGACAGTGAATTTTGGAGCCCATTTCTCACTCGTTCGGAGTTGGATCGCGCTCAAATTTTTTAAGCATGTCCGTCTCGTCAAAACGAGAGATTCAATATGTGGTACGCCCTGTGACGATGCCCAAGCAGAAAGAAAAAATAGAGGGAAGTTGCTGATCTGTGAAAAAAGTTGCAGAAAATTGAGCAGCAGCACGCCCCACTCCGACGACCCAATCACGATGCTCGCATACTCGATTAACATGAAACCAATTTCATTATGTGCGTAAGGTCCATGGCTATCTCTGGCCTGAACCATGCATACGATGAATGGTTGGATTTTACACACGAAGGCATCAAAGCTTATGTAAATTCTAGCTGCTGGATTTCAAGATTCCAGTCAAAAATTCAAGACGACAAAATCTTCATCCGGACACAAAATCGAGCTGCATTTGTTGCAACATGATCATGACGGCATGCTCAGTGTGATTCAGTGAAAAAAATGAATAAAAAATCAAGGAACGAGCACACTATCAATCTAAAGTTTTCAATATTCATCCACAATTCAAGTCTCATGGTCGTGGCGTAAGAACACGATCCATAGCTCGAAATTGGTATCAAATTGATCGTCATGTCGAGCCCTACAAGAAACTAATTATCTTTCAATCAAACGGGCATCAGAACAACCCTGAATCAGTCATGGAAGATCATGCAAGTTCTCAAGCAACAGCAGAGACTGTTCTAGAATTTCAGACATTGTTAGGCAAGGGAAAAACAGTCTCTTTACTCCCATTTTAGAATTTCTTTTAATTCAATAGAATTGTAATTATCTTCAATTTTGAGTAGTTTTTTGGTGTACACTCATGTTTTAGCTCAATTTTATATTGCATGCAAAGCCAAATTATAAAGGACCTTCGGGACATTTCAATGCAACGATCAATAAAATTTCAATTCCCTCTTGAGTTCATGGGTGCATCTTGGAGAGAGAGAGGAGAGAGAAAAAAAGGGTTGATTTTCTCTCTCCTTCCCTCTTTCTCTCTCCTCCCTTTTCTATCTCCTCCTCTCTTTCTCTCTCCTCATCTCTATCCCTCCTCTCTTTCTCTCTCCTTGTCTCTATCTCTCCTTCTCTCTCTTCTTCTCATCCCTATCCCTCTCTCTCTTTTTCTCATCTTTATCTCTCTTTCTTCTCATCTCTCTCTCTTTCTCTTTCTTCTTCTCATCCATATCTCTCTTATCTCTCTTCTTCTCATCTCTATCTCTCTTTCTCTCCCTTCTAATATTTATCTCTCTCTTCTTCTCATCTCTATCTCTCTTTCTGCTCTCATCTAACACAGTCGTCGAAACTTAGTGCCGACTGCATCTTCTCTCTCTTCTCTATCGAAATACAGTTGGTGAAGCCTAATGCTGACTGCATCTTCTCTCTCTTCTCTATTTAAATACAGTCGGTGAAGCCTAGCACCTACTGCATCTTCTCTCTTCTCTTTCTAAACACAGTCGGTGAAGCTTAGGGCCGACTGCATCCTCTCTCTCTTCTCTAACACAGTCAGTGAAGCCTAGCGCCAACTGCATCTTCTCTCTCTTCTATGTCTAATACAGTCGATGAAACCTAACGTCGACTGTATCTTCTCTCTATTCTCTGTCTAAACATAGTCAGTAAAGCCTAACGTTGACTGCATCTTCTCTCTCTTCTCTGATTAGCACAGCTGGTGATGCCCAACATCGACTGTGCCTTCTCTCTTCTCTTTTCTTAAACACAACCGACAAAGCCTAGCATCGACTGTATCCTTTTTCTCTCTTCTCTTTCCAACCCAGCCAGCAATGTCGAGTACCGACTGTGTCTTCTCTCTCCTCACTTCTTGAACACAGTCGGTGATGCCCAATGCCGATTGTGTCTTCTCTCTCCTCACTTCTTAAACACAATCGAAGAAGCCTAATGCTGACTGAGTCTGTCTCTCTCTTCTCTTTCCAACCCAATCAGCAATGCTTAGCACCAACTGTGTCTTTGCTTCTCTTCTTCTTTCAACACAGCCGCCAATGCCTAACGCCAATTGTGTCCTTCACCCTCTTTTCTCCTTCCTTCTCTCTTCTCTCACACTCTTCTTTTTCTTTCTTTCTCTTCCCACTCCTTCTTTCTTTTCTCTTCTTCTCTTATCTTACTCTTCTTATGGTTTTCTTTATGATATCTATTATTTCTGTTATTCTTTCATTTGATTAAAGAGGGGTTGAGATTAGTCTATCATGGTAGTCCTGTCGTGTGGCTGTAATGTTGTTGTGTCAGAATTACCGTGCCCGTTTTATTGCCACGACAGACTAACCAAATTGTCTAGCTAGTCAGTATCGATATTGACGTCTAGTAGGCTTCTCTAGCTCTCATTGCGTGAAACTGTGAACTGTTAATCTTACTATCTGCTCAAAATGAAATGATTTATGATTTATGCACTGCATGTTCCTGATTATTGAACTATGTTTATCCTTATAATGTAAGAGTATAATAGAGGAAACTTTCTTGATATCTCTGTAAATTAATGAGCACTGTTAACTGCTATCACTGTTTATAGAGTTGAAATGCAAGGGTGTAGATCTGCTTAATGGGTTGTTAACTCATTCCATTTTTATTCCCATGATTATAGAGTGATAGTCTTGATCTGAAGGATGGACAGTGGGCTTGCGTGCCAAACGTGTGAAGCTTGGAGTTTTGGAAAACGGATCCTGGAGAAGTTTTTCATGGCAGATGTTTAGTGGTTGTGCCGCTGAGATGTTTTGTAGCTCTGTTTTGTGGGCTAGTAGTGCCTTGAACTGATTGTAAAGTGTTTTGATGAATGAATGTATATATAGATATGGCTTTCCATTGGGTTATCTTCTGTCTCATGGAATGAATTTTAGTTTATTTTCGTGGTTTGCTTTGATTCCGCACTTATAACACGCGTTGAGCCACTCCCACCAGAGTGACATTCGTGACTTCCGGTCACGATCCCACCCTCTGTCGCCCTCCAGTTAGGTACGACAGAGGTCAAGGGGTGGGGTCGTGACAGTCGTACTGATTAGATTCTTTTGTTGGTTAGTGCGGAGGTTAGACATGTTGTTATGAGCCTGACCCCCCCTGAGGTTTGGGCTTCATCTCCGTCATGATGTCTCAGCAAGCTTTCGATCTTAGCTGCATTGGTGTTCATGTCTAAGAAAGTGATGGGGGAGGCTTCAACATGTAAGGAGATTTCTTTCTTCATGTTCTTTATGCATGTTTGTACGGCCTCAATCTCGCCCATGGGGTTGCTCTGGCACAAAGCAAGATCTCTCCACCTCTAAATGTACTAGCCCACTAACTAATCTACATTTTGAGCCATTGTGAGGAGCTCTATGGCTTGAACATCTAGCTCTGCTTTGTAGAAACGTTTATAGAACAGCTGCTCCATTTCTCATCAAGAGTGGACTGAGTTGGGCAGCAGGCAGAGATACCACTTGAAAGCGGGCCCAATTAGAGTTTCTACAAATTTTGAAGCATCAGTATGGGGTCCGAAGCTGACTCTTGTCATGTGGATAAGAAATGGGTCACGTGCTGCTGAGGCAAGCCCGTGCCATTGAAGACCGACAATCTCCCTTTTTGGTACCCAATAGGGAAGGGGATTTGATCAATAAAGGATAAGGCTTCTGGTATGAAACACTTTCTAGTGTTTTTTATGCTTGTAAGTCTTGGATGCTTTTATTGATCATCTGTTAGATGTCCTCTTGTGTAAACATTGATGGCTGATCCTCAATGGAAACAAGGGGATTTGGAGGCCTCTAGGTTTAGGTCAGAGGGGGAGGCTAAGGTCTTTCTTCCTCTCCTTGTGGCAGCTCGAGAGGAGAGTTTGCCTCTTGATGAGAAGACACCATAGGTCGAGCATCTTCAAGCCCTTTGAGCAGGTCCAAGATGTTTGTTTAGTATACTCTTGAAGCAAGCCATTGGGTTTTCAGGGTCTTCCCCATCATGGCTCACCACCGTTACCTCGACCTTCTCATCAGAGTCAGATAGTTCGGTGGGAGGAGTGATCCTGGTCCTCTTCATGCCTCGATCCGGCACTCCCAACAAAAAGGGTTGGGCTTGCCCCGTTTGCGTTTGGGACTGCCTCACGGCACATGTGAGTACTGGCTCTGGATGGCCTTGAGGTCGGACTGCTGTCGAGCCTGACGCTTTAAGGCCTTGGGGTCATGATTTGACCTGGATGGGCGCAAGACAGCCTTAGGGACATATCTCTTCAGTTGACTCTTGCCAGCCTTGGGGCCGCGGATCAGGCGACGTGGGTTCACCCTCATGTCTTTTAACGACATTGCAATGAACAATGTCATTCCTCTCGGGTTCCTCCATATCTTATAACGGGTGGAACCGGTTTTTTTTTTTAGGTATTCCTAGGTAGAAGACTCTACTTTTTGTTGGATGGAGGCATTTCCATCCCCTTTGCTTGTTTGAACCGCAAGATTTGGTAAATCTTTCCCCAGAATCAGAAACGATTCCAGTTTCCTTCTTAACAGACTCACTCGACAGATGTGCGGGCAAAGTGTGGTGCCCATGACGAAGATAGCTCGTAGTAAGCCTTGGTGGCTGAGAACTATCTGAAGAAGGGGGGGCTGACTGTTCATCATGGAGGGCATCCTCCCATCTCAAGTCCTGCCCTGGGGGCTGGCTCCAGCGTGCAAGGAAGGAGGAGTGGAGAAGATGGTTCTCGAGGGGAACTTCTTCGATTACCATGTAACGAGCGGCTTTGGAGCCATTGGGGGAGCGGTGAATGCTCATTTCCCCTTTTCGTTGACAGCGTCCCTGGACCTGCATGTGTGTGCACAATCCATAATGGTGTTTGGGGTGGCTCTAAGTCCAACCCCTTATCAAATAGGGTGTTGAGTATTTGCAATACTCGCCCATTTAGTTTGAGAGGACTTAGAACCTCTAACATGCAGGTGCATTTGTTTGTGAGACCATCGATTATCTCGAAAGTTGTGTGCTCATTTGATTACAGCCTTTGGGCTGCCCCAGGCTGTAGGATTAGCATGCATGGTATTGGCAGCATTAGAACCACCTGCATTGCATCTGGGTCAGAAGAAACCCAACGCAATTAAGGAGACTAGGGTGGGCTGGTGCCTACCCCGTCTTGTCACAGTAACGGTTAGACCATCAGTGATGATATATGTGTATGTGTGCATGGAGGTTGTAGGGCCACGCAGACTGACGTGGAAGTTTCCATAGCATTGTGTGCAGGGACGTGGCAGCGCTAGCGACGCCCTTGTGCGACACAGGTGGGGTTACCTTTTGGTTACCTGTTGAGACAGTGGTCTTGTTGAGACCCACAGAGCGAAGAGGAGTAGTGGTGCAAGGACCATGCTGAAACTTGCGACTGGCAAGGAGCCCGACAGTAATAGGGTGCTTATGCGGAGGGGTAGTGAAAGTTCCACCCATGCAGTTGACACAATGGATTTCCCTTTTATGCTGGAGGAAGAGGGACAAGCGATCTGAGTGCTCGTGCCCCAAGTTTTCCTATGTTGGACTAGGATAGAAAGGCGAGTCAAGTTGCTTAGGTAGGATGTGGGGGAGGCAGGATCAGCTGATCTGCTTGCCACAGGTAGAGTCTCAAATATGGGGATGCAGAAATCCCCAATCTGAATGAAGAAGGGATAACGGAATCCCATTGCAATTGTAGAGAGAGAAGGAAGAGAAGTCCTTATCTGAAAATAGTCAAAGCCAAGGATAGGGTGGCGTGTCCCCAATGGAGTCACCAGTTGGTCGGGGCCTTATTTTCACGTCGATCCTTACGTAGGGGGGAGAAAACCCTCTCTCAAACAACCACGGAGGGTCCGCACTCTGGGTGCCCATGCGCAAGCACTCTTGAGTGCCGATAGGTACCAATAATGAGAGAGATTTTTCTGTGGGGGGTACATTCAGACGATTACCTCACCGTTTAGGGTTTGGGGGCACACCCAGATGGTTTGTCTTCTTAGAATAATCACAAAGCCTTCAGGCTGTCAGCTAGTGCAGTTTGGACTGGGACTCTCTTCAGGCTTTCATAAGATCTCTTCTCTCTATCTCTCGTGCATGCAATTGCAATGGGAGCTCATTGTCATGACCCCACCCCCTGACCCCTAACATACCAGCCGAAGGGCGACAGAGTGCGGGATCGTGACCAGAGGTCGCAAACATCAGGTGGGAGTGGCTCAACACGTTTAGAAATGTGGAATAAAAGAAAACCATGAATGAAATAAAAACTTATTCATCAAGCAACTTAATACTGCATAAATTAAAACCATTATGTACATATAAAATCTCCAAAGGTTCTTTAAAATTTTGTCCAAGGCACTACCGGCTTGACAAAAACAAGACAATATTACATCAAAACAACATTTTGGCATCGTCACCCAACACCTACTATCAAAACTTTCCTTGATCAATCCTGGGCTTTAGCTGCCTGCCACCACTGTCCAGTTGCCCCCACAAGAATGGTCGGTTATCACTCTACACAGATGGAAAAATAAGAAGAATGAACTAAAAGCGCAGTAAGTAGATCAGTTCCCTTGCATTCCCACCTACAAGCACACTTATAGATAAAGTGGGCTGCGGATCATCACTGCTCATGTAAGTCACATAATAAAGTCATGCATCACAATTCATTAGCAGTGTAAAATGGAGCATGATTCAGATATCAAGGCAGTACATATTGTATGAGCTAACAGTTATTTCACCTCTTACCATAGTAATGGGTCAGTACCCAAAAAGAACACCCAAAGCACACAAGAAAATTCTAGAGTTGTCTACTCCCGAAGTAGAAATCACATCAATCAAGCTAAGCCAATCCTGAACTTGGAACTTCTACCTTCATTCAGGAGGGGAGACAATGACAAATGGAGGCCCCAATTCGTAATGTCCTCACTCACACACACAATCCCTCACGCTTTGGGTTTTTCGATAGGCGGTGGCCTTGCAAGACACGACCTTCTCGTTATGCCTTCAAGCGAGAGGGCGTTACACTACCATTGGCGAACCCAATGCTTAGTGCCCAGAACAATATGACAGGCACGACCCTCCCTGTTATTTACAATCACCTCCCGACTCCATTCCTATCATTGGAGTCGAGACATAGTCTATTCAACTACCAATGGAGGACCCATTGCGTAGAGGTCAGTACCATATATATCAGTCTCAATATAACAGAATCACGATATTCAAATACCATTGGAGGACACATTGCATTGTGGTCAGTATCACATATATCAGTCTCAATATAGCAGAATCAAAGTATCCAACTACCAATGGAGGACCCATTGCGTAGTGTTCAGTATCACATTTAATTGCATTGTGTACATGCATGCCTAAGCATTCATTTGCTCATGCTTTGCTATTTTCAAGGGTTCAGGGATATTCATAGTATCATAAGCATGCATTTTCAGTATCTTATAATAGATAATTTCAATCTAGTTATGAATAAATTCAGCTATATTCAAAAATATCAGTGCAAAACGTGTACATGATTCGCATAACAATTTGGGATTCATAGTCAATCCCATCAGAAATATGCATATACAAAATGAGACATGGCATTCAATTCATGAGGACTTTCAACTTAATTTTATTCTTCACTTGAAATAGACATATATATCTTTCAACCAAAGAAAATTTGAAGTTGTTTGTGCATCATTGATCAGTTAAAACCCCAACGCAGCAAGGGAAACAATTTCTCGAAATTGCAGCAATCTATGTCGATGACATGTTACACCAATAGAAGCATAACTCCCAAATTTTGAGAAATTATGGGATGGTTGCAAAACCAAAATTCAAGTAGAAACACATATCTTTCCAACAAAGGTGATTTGAAAGCATTTGGACTCCATTTGTTTGATCAAAAGCTCTTAGCAACAAAAGTAAATTTCGGAATTCTGCTGAATTCTGCTGACAGTGATGTAACTCTCTTGTGAGGGGCATAATTTTCAATCTAGAGGATATTTCGAAATGATTTCAACATGAAATGCAAACACACATATATTTTAATGGCAGTGGTTTGGAAGGAATTTGATTCCATTTGGTCGATTAAAAGCTCATAGCAACAGAGAACAATTTTGAATTTCAGTGAAATCTGCTAATAGTGATATACTTGCACAATTTGAAGCACAGCTCCTCATTTATAAAGAATTTGAATAAATTTTAAACATGACAATCATAGTAGACAGATGCATATTTTAAATGGAGGTAATTTGGTGTCATTTTCAGGTCATTTGATAGGTCAACAGATTGCCACAAAAACACGAAAATTCCATAGAATTTTCTATTTTAAACATGGCATTTCTCAAGTAACAATCAATTACTCCAATAGGTTAGACATTAATATGAAACCTTCTTCATTTTGAATGAGACTCACATAAATACCAATTCACATATTTTCATGATCAACAATAGTAATTTTAGTGCTCATCTTGTCTTGCAAAGAAGGCCTAATTTCTGGAAGACACGGCCCAACCGAATACACATGTGCCCATTGTTTCCTCAAAAATTCGTACAAGTTCATGCTTAATTTTCATACTTCCATAACTAAAGAAATGCAAGGTTTTTTATCCACTTACCTTGTATGTGCAATGGTGTTCACAGATTTCCTCCCACAACTCACAAGCTCCTCAATTTGGGCTCCAACAAAGGTTAAAAAGGGGGTTGCAAGTGCTAACTGTTTTGACTTATAAGAGTGAGAACATGGCGTGAGGGGAAGAGAGAAAGACTTATGTACTCCAAAAGTATGAGGTGGTAGCTTGAGGTTGCCATGGGGTAGTTCAATGACATGCAGTTTGATAGGTGGCAGCATGCAGTAGACAAGTGGCATCCATGAGTCATGCACAGGCTCGACGGTGTTACGCACGGCGGCACTCTTTTCAACTTCTTCACACTGCCGAGCACGTCTCGCTCTCTTCTTCTTCTCTTACCGCCACACACACTCTCTCTTCTTCTTTTCTCTTAATGTCGCGCGCACTTTCTCTTCTTCTCTCTTACCGTCATGCACACTTTCTCTTCTTCTTCTCTCTTACCACCATGCGCTCTCTTCTTCTTCTCTCTTACTGTCATGTGCTCTCTTTTTCATCTCTCTTACTGTCACGTGCACTTTCTCTTCTTCTTCTCTCTTACCGTTGCACGTACTTTCTCTTCTTCTTCTCTCTTACGACGTGCACACTTTCTCTTCTTCTTCTCTCTTACCGCCATGCATGCTTTCTCTTCTTCTTCTCTCTTATAGGCGCGCATACTTTCTCTTCTTCTTATCTCTTACCGCCGCACGCACTCCACCGTGCATACTTTCTCTTCTTCTTCTCTTTTACCGCCGCGCGCACTTTCTTTTCTTCTTCTCTCTTACCATCGCGCGCACTTTCTCTTCTTCTTCTCTCTTATCGTCACGCGCACTTTCTCTTCTCCTTCTCTCTTACCATCGCACGCACTCCGTCGTGCACACTTTCTCTTCTTCTTCTCTCTTACCACCGCGTGCACTCCGCCATGCGCACTTTCTCTTCTTCTTCTCTCTTACCACCGCTCGCACTTTCTCTAGCCGGGATAGTTTGGGTCATTACATCATCCCCCCCTAAATAGGATTTTGTCCTCAAAATCGTTTCTCAATTAGTCAAACAACTAGGAGTACTTATCTTGGATTTCATCTTCTTGTTCCCATGTCGATTCTTCCTTTGAGTGATACTACCATAACACACAGACCAGAGGAATTTCTTTATTGTGTAACACCTGCACTCTATTGTCCAGTATTTCAATTGGTCGTTCAATATAAGTCAAGTCTTCTCTAATCAGAATTGGTTTATATCTCAGGACATGGACGGGTCCGGCTGATATCTCCTTAATAGTGATACATGGAACACGTCATGAATATTCGTCAACTCAGGTGGTAGGGCAAGTTGATAAATCCATACTCCCAACTCTTTCCAGAATTTCAAAAGGTCCAATAAATCGTGGGCTCAATTTTCCTTTCTTGACAAATCTCATAATACCCTTAGCTGGCAATACGTTCAAGAAAATTTGATCACCCACCTCAAACTCGAGGTCTCTCCTTCGATTATATGCATAACTCTTCTGCCAAGTCTGAGAAGTCTCGAGTCTCTCCCGAATCAAGGCAATCTTTTATGAGGTCATTTGAACAATTTTGGCCCCTAACAGCCTCCTTTCACCGACCACATCCTAATAGATAGGTGATCTACACTTCCTCCCTTACAAGGCCTCAAAAGGCGCCATTTGAATACTCCCTTGGAAGCTACTGTTATAAGCAAATTCGATCATAGGCAAATGTCATCTCAGCTTCCTTTGAAATATGTAACACAAGCCTTTAACATATCCTCTAAGGTCTGAATAGTCCTTTCTAACTGCTCATCAGTCTAGGTGTGGAAAGCAATGTTAAAAATGAGTCTTATCCCCAAAGATGATTGCAGACTATTCCAAAATCTTGAGGTAAACCTAGTGTCCCTGTCGAACACGATGCTGACAGGTATTCCATGCAACCTTACAATTTCTTTAATGTATAACTAGGCCAATATATTCAAAGTATAAGTTGTGCAGACCGGTAAGAAGTGAGCAACTTTAGTTAGTCGGTCCACGATGACCCAAATACTATCATGCCTAGCACCTGTTTTAGGCAAGCCAGAGACAAAGTCCATCGTGATGTATTACCATTTCCACTCTGGCACGGGGAAGGGTTGCAACAGTCTTGCAGGTTTCTGATGTTTAGCTTTCACTTGCTGACATGTCAAGCACTCAAAGACAAATTGTGAAACTTCCTTTTTTATATCATTCCACCATAAAGTCTTCTTCAGGTCCTGATACATCTTAGTACTCCTTGGGTGTAGAGTATAACAGGAGTAGTGTGCTTCCTCCAAAATAGCCCGCTTCACACTCTCATCATTTGGAACACATACTTGATCTTTAAATCTTAACATATCATCACTGCTCACAGAGCAATCATCCTTTCTTCCTAGCATTATTTCTTCTAGGATTTTCATGAATTGGGGATCTTCTTTTTGTGCCATTCGAATCTGTTGAAAGAGCTGGGGCTCCATCCTCATATAAGCAGTCATTCCTACCCCATCACTAAGGAGCAGGGTTGAGTGCCACTCCACTGCATCTTCTAATAGTTTCATCTCTCGAACCATCAAATGTGCCATTAATACCACGGGCTTTCGGCTCAAAGCATCTGCTATTACATTGGTATTGCCCGGTTGGTTATTGATGGTACAGTCATAATCAATTATGTAGATCCATCCATCTTATTTGCCTCATGTTTAACTCCTTCTGAGAAAATAGATATTTGAGGCTCTTATGATCTGTAAATATCTTAAACTGGGCCCCATAGAGGTAATGTCTCCATATTTTCAAGGAAAACACTATAGTCGCAGGTTCCAAGTCATGAGTTGGGTAATTTTGCTCCTATGGCTTTAACTGTCTGGAGGCATATGCTATGACTTTCCCTCACTATATCAGTACACATCCAAGCCCTTTATGAGAGGCATCATTATAAACCACAAAATCCTCATTCCCTTCGCGTAAGGCTAGTATCGGGGCTGTGGTCAATCTCTTCTTCAGTTCTTGAAAACTCATTTCACAATCAGATATCTGTCCACACAAACTTCGCTTCTTTCTGGGTTAGGTGAGTCGGGGGCAACCCTATACCCTTCTACAAAGCGCCTATAATATCCTGCCAGTCCCAGAAAACTGCGGACCTCAGTCACATTCATTAGTCTTCCCCACTGAAGTACAGCTTCAATTTTACATGGGTCAAATGTGACCCTGTCCTTAAATACAACGTGCCCAAGGAAGGCCACGCTGGAAATCCAAAGTTCACTCTTCCACAATTTAGGTTACAACTTCTCTGTCTTTAGAGTCTGGAGGACCATTCTTAAGTGTTGTCCATGCTCTTCCAGGTTCCTTGAATATACCAGAATATCATCTATAAAGATCACCCCAAAATCATTCAGAAAGAGTCTAAAAACTTTATTCATCAAATCCATAAAGACAGTTGGAGCATTGGTCAACCTGAATGGCATTACTAAGAATTCATAGTGTCCATACCGGGTCTTAAATGAGGTCTTAAGGACATCTTCTTCCTTGACCTGTAGTTGATGACAGCCTGACCAAAGGTCAATCTTAGAAAACACTTGGGACCCTTGAAGTTGGTCAAAAAGGTCATCAATTCTAGGCAAGGGGTATTTATTCTTTACAGTGACCTGGTTCAGCTATCTAGAGGCTATACAAAGCCTTAAAGACCAATCTTTATTTTTCACAAATAAGACCGGTGCACCCCAAGGTAACACACTGGGTCGAATGAACCCATTTTCTAATAACACTTACAATTGTTATTTTAGTTCCTTTAATTCGACTGGGGCCATCCTACACAGGCTTTAGAGATGGGAATGGTGTCCTAAACCACATCTATCTCAAATTCTACCTCTGACTAGAGGCAAAGAGGTCAACTCCTTCGAAAAAACTCTGGGATATTCCCTCACCACTAGTATCTCTTCTAACTTGGACTAGACATCCCAATTCTCTACTTCATAGGCCAAATACCCAATACATCTTTTGACCAACAGGCGAGAAGCCCGAAGGGGCAAAATAAGGTGTAGAGGGGAGCCATCCTTAATGCCCACAATGTTCAACTCAAGCTAATTTGGGCATCTAAAGGTTACAGTTTTATCATAGCAATTTATTGTAACATAATGTGTGGACAACCAGTCCATGCCCAAAATAATATCAAAATCTTGAATTTCTAACAGTATCTAGTCTATAGGTAAGACACATCCTTCAAGAAAGACTCCACATTATTTATAAATAATGTCAGTTTCTAAAGATTCCCCCATAGGTGTGCATATTACCAAAGTCCAGTCAAGAAGTGTAGGTCTAGCATTCATGTGGCATGTAAAGTGAGGTGCGCAAAAGAGTGAGAAGATCTAGGGTCAAGTAGAATTTTAGCTTCCGTGCCACAAATAAAGAGCATACCTCAGATTACAGAGGCAAACGCCTTGGCTTCTCGTTCTATGAGAGCACATGCCTGACCTTGAGCCTTGGGTCTTCAGCACTCAACCGCAGAGTGATTATCCTTTTCACAGTATGGGCATGTCAAGCGCTGGTTCTCCCTTGTATCGCTTGGAAAGGTCTTTTGAATATTCTTATTTCCTTGGTTATATCTTCCCCTGAAGCTTTTCCTTGGAGGCAGCGGAGTCTTCCTCCCAAGGTTCCCAAAATGAGCTAGTCCCATTTTCTTATTTCCCCCGAATCGGGACTCTTCACAGTCCCTCTCAATCTTCATAGCCAAATCTACCATAGGGGAGAAGGCCTCTCTCAAATTTATTCGCCTTTCGCGCCTCCGTATTGATGTTGTGTGGTGCATATTTTGACAGCTCAACAAACTTGGCTGCAAACTGCTCAACTGACAGGTTTCCTTGTTGCAGCTCAATAAACTACACTTACTTTCTTTCCCGTATAGAGTCAAGGAAGTACTTCTCATTGAATGCTTCCAAAAAGTTTTCCCAATTCACTTCTGTCCCTGAACCTTCCCATGAATGCTTCCTTGAGCCCCACCAGTGCTCAACATCTCCTCCTAACATGAAGGTTCTCAGCCTAACCTTCTGCTCATTAGTACAGTGTAACACCTCAAAATTTTCTGCACTTGTCTCCTCCATCATTCCGCTTTCTCCACTCCCCCGTGCCCCAAGAACGTCGAAGATGCTAGCCTCCTAAATCTTTCTATCAACCCACTGACAGTCAGTTCAAGGGTAGGAGTAGCCGAGGCCAGCATGTTGTCTTTCATCATTTGGGTCATAGTCCCCAAGGTCTTGAAGAATTCACCGAGGGCCTCGGTATTCTCATTGTTGGAGCTCGCATTATTAGAACGAGTCCTCAACATCTTCACCTAAAACATGAGCACCCAGTTACTAACCTATTCAAGACTATTCTAGAGACATTCCTAATACTCTCTAGGCCAAGAATCATATCCTGGCTGCTCTGATACCATAACTACCACGAACTAGCCCCTTGACCCCTACCAAACCAGCCGAAGGGCGACAGATTGCGGGATCTCGACCAGAGGTCGCGAATGTCACTCAAGTGGGAGTGGCTCAACGTGTTTTGAAATGCAAAATCAAAGTAAACCATGAAAGAAATAAAAATTTATTCATCAAGTAACATAATACTGCATAAATTAAAACCATTATGTACATAGAAAATCTCCAAACGTTCTTCACAATTATGTCCAGGGCACTACCGGCCTGACAAAAACAAGACAATATTACATCAAAACAACACTGTGGCACCGCCACCTGACACCTACTATCAAAAAGTTCCTTGATTAGTCCCGAGCTTCAGCTGCCTGCCACCACTATCCAGTTGCCCAATCAAGAATGGAAAAATAAGAAGAATGAGCTAAAATCCCATTAAGTGGATCAGTTCTCTTGCATTCCCACCTACAAGCACACTTTTAGATAAAGTGGTCTGTAGTTCATCACTGTTCGTGCAAGTCACGGAATAAAGTCATGCATCACAATTCATTATCAGTGTAAAACGGTGTATGATTTAGATATCAAGGCAGTAAATATTGTATGAGCTAACAGTTATTTCACTTCTTATCACAGTAACAGGTCAGTACCCCAAAATAATACACAAAGCACACAAGCAAAGTCTAGAGTTGTCTACTCTCGAAGTAGAAGTCACATCGATCAAGCTAAGCCAATCCTGAACTTAGAACTTCTACCCTCATTCAAGAGGGACGACAATGACAAATGGAGGCCCCATTTTGTGATGTCCTCACTCACAAACACAATCCCCAGCGCGCTTTGGGGTTTTTGATAGGCGGTGGTCTTGCAAGACACGACCCTCTTATCGAGATTGCCATTGCCAGATCTTGGAAGCTTTTTCGGGAACTTGTAGCGATGGCTCAGTTGATTTGCTATTATATCCACAGTGCTTGTTCAATTTTGAGCATTTTGATGCCCTTTAATCGTGCTAAGGCAACCTTTTTCCATTGGTGGAAGCCCAACCAGATTTATGAACTTTGATCACCAATGTCATTCGATCTATGATGCTCTGAATCTTTGTTTTGCTTGCATATGAAAGAGGAGACTATCACAGTCGTTTTGCACCAAATTTGGTTTGTTTTGGTCTTCATTTGCGGCATTTCCTAAGTTGGGAGGTTACCAGGAAAAGGGATTCCAGCGACCGAGCAGATCTGCTTTTCTTGTAACCTTGGGATTTGTGCTTATCGGACCTTGAATCATGTACAGCAATTATACCTGTTTGTAGCTCTTCGCCAGTTGTTCACGATGATCTGATGCGTGGATCTCAAGCTGTGCTTTCTGAGGTTCAAGATGCCTTCTTCTTAAAACTCTAATTTTTCTGGTTTTGTGCTCACCTTCTTTCTAGAAGAAGTTTGACTCTGGGTTGCGCCATGATGCATGTCCTAGGTCAAAATGACGGGGTTGCCACGATCTAGAAGGTGTCTGAATTTGAGCTTTTTCTGGCTCTAAACAAAGGTGTTATGGGTCCTTGAAGTCCCTGTCGAGATGTGATGCTACAGTCTCCGTGCTTGGGGACTGGTTCAATGAAGCAGCACTGTGATAGTGTAAAACCTACCAGTTTTGAAGCAGTTTGGGCATAGACCCCTTTCAGGTGGTCCGATTGAGCCCAAATTTGGTCCTCGGGGGTTTTTCGATGTTCTGAATGCAATGGCGGTGGTCTGGCACAGGGCTACAGTTGTAAGGTGCTTCCTTGGTACGACAGCACTCTTCTCAGGTTGTCCAGTTTGAGGCTTATTTCATAGTACAATTTTGGTCTATCAGTGTCTCGAGTACTAGTAGAACCAAATTGTCACTAGCTCTCTCCTTATTTGTGTGAGGGACATAAGTACATCAAAAATGACGTACAACAATCATGTGACACTACAATGCTCGTAAATCCAGGACAACATAGTGAGCAACTCCTACTTGTGGCATCCCTATAAGGGAATTCCCAGACTACATCGATATGTATGAGTCCAACTAGTGCCTTCACTATGAGCGATGCAACTCTCGCTATTTTGATGTGATTTGATTCTAACAAACAAAGTCCTTGTGAGAGATGCGATGCTCATCATATCTATGCGACCAACTTGATTAGTGACACAATCTAACTAGGTTAGTGATACTGGACATATTCGATGAATCTGATTACAACATAAAGAAAGCGAGCCATGAGCTAACCTGTGCACGGGCTAAGGGTGTCACATTCACTGATACATGCTTTGCTTGCTCTATATAAGCCTCCTCTCCCTTTGGTTCTCAAAATATATTAAGGACACGGTTTCTATTCAACCAACCCACATAATGTAGAAATGCGAATTTGGCAGCTAACATATGTTTTAAATAGAATTTGATCCTAATTTTTAGAGGATATATAATCCGAGATCATGAATATGAATAAAAAATAAAATAATTAAAGTGTATGAATAATAATTCTATTAAGAAAACATTTGGACTGTTAGTTACACTTGTTTTAGATGGACCACCTATTTACATCCAACTTTAAGATGGATTCTTTATGCCTTTGGACCGCAAATTGCAGCAATGAGGTCCAGCTCGCAAGAAATAATTTTCCATATATTAATGCATTACTTATACTCCTGCACTCTTTAGTGTGGGACTAAATCCTTCTACTCTTTTATTGGTTTTTGGACCCATAATTCAAGGACTGCAAATGACGAGATGTGCAATCATTTGTCTGGATTAATTACCAGGCTAAAATTCAATCACGGTTAAAATGGACATTAAGCACATACAGGCTTGAAAAATGGTGGGACCTTATGAGAGGTCAATGGCGAGTCATTCATGATATATCTACTATATACACTTCAAATATCATATCATCAGTGTAATACAATTAGGACTCGCCATCCAAGACCTTAATATATCCCCCTTGACAGCCACCATATGCCCTATCGGTATGACCAACTCTCAAAAAATATCTCAACATGAGGCCAAACTATGATATTTATATTCCTTGGGCCATTATATGTATTGCCATGCAATTTGAAGAAGTTTAGCTATAAATTGCTATTTTTAAGAGACTCCATTCATTGTGAGGGATTTGACGGTTGGACTAATTGAAAACTCATCATATTATATAAAAATGAGGTGGAACTTTGTAGATATCTATTGTGGCCTTATATTCCTCTTGTCCAAAATCATGAGAATCATACATTGTTTGATACATGTCCTGATCCACTAGTCACCAGGATATGCCCTGTACAACATAACCCCTCATGATATTTTAGGATTGACATAAAACAGTTGGGATAATTGTATTTTGATGTGAAAGCCCTCTTCCCAAAGTTTTAGTTCATTTGCAGATGATTTGACCCCTCATTGGCAATCAAGGCCCATGTCTATCAACTGTTACGCACATATACATTAGTCAGGATGACCTCCTGTAACTAAAATCAAGATTTCTCCCCGTCTATAAAGACTTTCCTCATGGGAACTAAACCATTGGATTCTTGACGTAGTAACCCATTAACTATTGGAGGGAAACATTTGAAGAAAACCTTTGTAAAAGTGGTTGAAGCTAGAAAAACAATTATCAAACTGTCTCGGATTGTTTCCGCTAGACCCTCGTATCTCCTAAAATATGAGGAGTTTTTGCATTAAATTTTATGAGGATGTTCCTTATAAGATCCCTACTATGTATCCAACCCCTACTCCTATGGTCATACTCTTTGAGGAGAATATGGTATAACCCACAATTGTCTGATTTGCTACCTAGATATGTAGCAGAGAAGGGCCCACTTCGATGAGACATATCTTCCTCATTTTTTATCCATTTAAGGCGAAACATGGACCATTGAATTCCTCTTTGAGTTCTCTATCTTTGTAGCAAATCTCGGATCCAAAGGGCTCTCCATCAAAAGCAACATCTATTTGAAAGATGCTCAAACAATCAGACTGGCTTAACCAGCAGAGTTAGCAGAAATCACCAAATTCCCATAATCTCTCATTGGAAGATCAAGTGAAAACAAATTTGTTTCATGTTTAAATTCATATTTAATTTGAAAGAGGACCAAGACTTATCTAGTTTAGTTTTTGAGGGAGGGTTCAAATTCAAATTGGATTGAGTTTTATCCCATATAACAACAAGTGATACAGTGGCTCCAACTACTCAACCTTTGGATAGGCCTCTAGAGAATTCAAGATCGTCATTATGAAACCTCTATAAAATGTCTCTCTTGCAGTGAAGAGAGGACCGATCCCTACAGTCCTTACATTCCCCATACAGTACAGAGAGAGAGAGCGATGTCCTAACATTTGAGAACATACTTGCATGTACAAGAGCGAAAAGAGCAGCTACTAATGTTGCTACTGCTATTGTCTTTTTGGTGCATGGAAATTAGAGAAAGATAAACACTTAGCGTCCCATCTCACTTGAGACCCAAAGTACAAAAGGAGCAAAGAAGCATGATGTGTCCATGCTCATAGTCAGTTATATAGTATATATGCCCCTTGAAAGTTAAACATGTGTGATTTTTTATCGGGGAATGTAATTTTTTTTTAATGATAATAATCACTTCTTTTATATTTTGGTAGAAGGATCCCTTACAGATGGTCATTTTTACAATCAATAAATATTTTAAAATAATACAGGACAACAATAAAAATAAAACTCAACCACTTGATGTCATTTTTACAACTTAACACTATGCTTGAGAATATAAATTAAAAGAGCAAGAAAATAAAATAAAAGATGCCGGAGATTACCTCAACTGGGCTTGTTATACCCCACACCGAGTCACCACATTCAATGATGCGGGATCAGCAATCTAGCTTCAATCTCGAACCTAGAAAGCTAATTTCTACCAAACAAGGTAACCACCCTTGAATCTCTATAAAACCCTGACTCCAAAATAATTAAGCTCAAATCTTAATTTTCCCAACCCTTATATTAAATTAGGTCATGAGAGAGAGGGAGAGTCTCTAGGGTTGGGGTGTGCCCCCTAGGGTTTTTAAGAGAGAGAGTTAAAGATAGAAAGTCAGAGATTAGAGAGGGGTGTGACCCTTAGGGAGGAGAGAGAGTTTATGGGAGAGAGAGAGGTGTGTGTAGATGGGGGGAGAGCACCCCTATTTATAGTGAAATTTAGGTTTAGGGTTTCTTTAGGTTTCCCATAATTTGCCTCGTTCTTGAGATTGAATATAGACCGTTGATCAAGGTGACTTGTGGGATGAGAGATCTGAACCATTCATTCTATAGATGGGCCATCAACATTATGGAAGGTGCATGAACCATTATCTCCCTTTCCTTAAACTAATTTCCCATCAATATATTTAAATCAGTTAAATCTATTAAAATATCATGCATTACATAAAATTGCATAATCCATCTCATATATTCCATAAGAATATAATAATATCAAGTTAATATATACCTTCAATAATCAAGAAAAGATATGGTTAATATTTCCTAATCAATATTTGACCATATGCTACAAGATATAGTTACCATATTTAATTAACTTGAACACAAAGCAACAAGAGAAGGTATCCAAGGATGGGGTATGCCACCCATGTATGGCATGTAGGGCCCCACCTAATACTCACATGGTGGGCCCATGAGCACTATGGGCCCCCATGTATTTTTATAAATATTTTAAAATTAAACAAAACGAATTTTAAAACATTATAAATTTGTAAATTAATAACTTCATTTCTATAAGTCCAAACTTAATAAATAAAGTAACAAATGACTTATAAAAATTCCAATAATAAATCAAAAATAATTTAATAATAAAATGACAATTAAATTAATACAATGGGAAGTGGATCCATATGGTTCAAGAATTTTATCAGTGATCACGGGGTACTCCACCTTCAACTGTAGACTACAAACCACACTTGCTTTATCAAACCGACCCAGTGTTTTCCATGACCCACAGTCTAAGCAGGGGTTCATTAGCGGGTCACCAAAGTCTGACGAATAAGTCAAGGGGTCACAATCTCAGTCTATGGATTATAGGTCTCCCCTAGAGACAAGTCAAGATCACCACAACCTGATGCGTCCACAGCTTTATGGCGTATAGGGGTATCTCTCTCGTACATACATACGCTTCACCCAAAGGTGGATAACTGGTTTTTCCGAACGATCTATGAATATGTATGATGTATGATGGAACATAGATGAGGATTTGTCCCCTATTTTTGTAGGCCTACCATCACACACAAGGGTCACACAGTCCTTCGGCTCACTCATCCAAACATAAGCTCCAACCTCATCAAGGGCTAACCCAAAACCCTTCTCGATTTATTCTTTATGCCCAAGTACCTTGGGTTTTCCAACCGACTGACCTAGATCGTCAAGCACAGTCCGGTATCAGCAAATATCATTTGCTTAGTATGGTCCTCGAGGGACCACACTCCCACTGAGTTTATGTTCCACTATAATAAATGTTTTTCATTACCCACTCAGAAGGCCTTTAAGGGCCACATAAACCCAACATCTCTCACTTGACCTTTGAAAGTCTTACATTCTCTCTTCCTCACTTTTTCTCATCCCTATGTGTCTCACATGTCTTACAAAAACATTAGGGATAACTCCCTTAGTCAGAGGGTCTGCAATCATCAAATCTGTAGATATGTAGTTGATCTCGATCTCTTTCAATCTCACCTCATTTCTCAAGTGATAGAAGTATCGCTTGATATGCTTGTAATTCTTGTGAAACCGAGGCTCCTAGAGATACAAATAGCAGTCGTGTTGTCGCAGAAAATTCGCACTGCCTCACAACGTACAGGATGAAAATTAAGTTTATTAAGAAACTTCTTAATCCACACAGCCTCCTTGACTGCTAGACAGCATGCCACATACTCGAATTCTATGGTGGACAATACCATAAGATCTTGTTTCTTTGACTTCTAAGAAACTGCACCCCCTGCAACCATAAACACATACCTAGATGTAGACTTTGTATCATCTGGATCCGTGAAATAGCTTCCATCTGAATATCCCTCTATAGTTATTTCAGTTCTCCCTTTATATGTGAGCACATAGTTCATTATCCTTTTTAAATATCTGAGAATTCTTTTAACTACTTTTCAATGCTCATCCCCTGGATTGCTTTAGAAATGGCTCACCAGACTCATGACGAAAGGACAAGTCAGGTCTTGTTCCCATCATGGCATACATAAAGGACCCAATTGTGCTCATGTACGGCACTATCTCCATGGCTCTTATATCCGTGTTTTCGGTAGGATACATTTTATTTCCATCTCTTCGTGGCTTTTATATCCATGCGGCTCATGAACGACACTCTCTCCATGTATTTATTGGGAGCATAAAATGAAACAACGAGAACAATACTAAACATAAAGACTACACCAGTAAATAACAATAACTGTAAAATAAAGTATAGGATTATTGTTCAAAGAAAAAAAAAGACCCACTGCATAGGATTGTAATTAATAAAACAAAACACAAATATCCAAATAAGTAAAATAGTGGTCCATCCAAAATATAATATTGTATACACCAATGAAATAAAAAATAAAAAATAAAATATGAAATTGATCAAACTTCGCGAAACATAAAGAAAGAAATTATTAGCTTAAGAAATTTGAATCTTAAGTTAAATTCTTAGCTATCTGAACTTAGGTATCATTAAATCTCTCTCTTGCTCTTTATAAGGATGCTCTAGATTGAAAAAATAAAAATAAAAAAGATATTTCATTGCGTTACTCTTTCTCTACTCTACGTATCATTTTGAGATATATCATTGTTTTGATCTCTTATTTTTAGGGAATATATTGCTCGTATTTTTTTGGTACAATTTTTCTAGGGAAAATTAATGCTGAAATTTTTAATGAAGTTTTTGTTAAATCAAGTTTTCTTAATTTACCCGTACTGTTAATACGCTTATCTTTAAACCAAATTCAATAATATTAAGTTTATGAAGAAACAAAGTTATATGGAAGAAATTTTTTGGAAAATTTTTTTTTAAAAATAAAATAAAATATGGATTTATATCGGTTCTATTGAAAAAATATGGTTTTTTTGAAAATATTTTGAAAAATTCAGAGTCTTAGAGGAAAATCCAAAAATTTTTGAAAAAATCGTGTTTTAAGAATGGACCGGGGCTTGCCTCGCTTGTTGGACACACTCCGTCTTGCCAACTGAGGCTTGTCTAGCATTTTGCCCATCCTACTAGCCAGTCAGTCAGGACCATCTGTCTTTAAACAAGTATTTTTTAAGGGAAAATTGTTTCATGCAGGCTAGACCACATTTCTACATATGCAGTCCAGAAAGTTAAAGCATTTATCTTATAAATGGATGCAAGTAAGTGTTCCTCTAAAAACAATGAAAACTAACGGTTAATATGTCTTCTCATTAGAATTATTATTTTTAGTTTTTAAAATTTATTTATTTTTTCATATTCATGATCTTCATGTTAAAAATTACATGTCCTTAAAAATTAGGCCTTAAAATCCACCTCAAAAATAGATTTATTAGGATTTAAGAGGCCTACATCTCTACATATACAGGTTTGACCGTATAGATACCGGGTCCTTTTTTAAGACTAATAAACAATATCTAAAATCTCAATGTACCGTTGATTTATTTCCCCATCCCATGCTTGTCAGACGCTAGAGAGCGTGTTAAATTCAAAAAGAAAAATGTTATGCAAACATTCAATAGAGAAACATAGCTTCCCAAATTTCAACCTTAAGCACTAAGCATACCCTGGTGAAGTGCACCATGAGTGATTGATGGGCTTCAAAATTTGTTAAATCTTTTTTTTCTTTTTTTGTTGATAAATATCAAAAACCTTTATTAATAATTACCCAAACGGGATTACATCATCAGAAATCAAGAGAGAAGGAAGAGAAGAACTAAATTTAACTAATGAGTCAGCAAGACAATTAACCTCCCTATAGACGTGGCAAAAGGATATTGACAAAACAGAAGTAATTTCTATAACCTGTGACCAAATGGGTACTAGCTTCCAAGGAACCCGCAACTCCTTCTTGCACCATTCGAATGACATTTAAAGAATCTCCCTCCACTAGCTAACATAAGCCCAAGTTTTTACTTTGCAGAATCTTGAGACCTTGTAGGAGGGCAAGTAATTCAGCATTATTTACAGTTGTTTCCTCTATTGGCCCTGCGAAACTAAAAAAGATATTTCCATAGCAATCCCGCCCAACTCGCCCAACACCTTCAGGGCCTGGGTTTCACAACGACTTACCATCAAAGTTCATTTTCAAAGTCCCTTGTAAAAGAGGGGTCCAAAAGCTCACTTGCCTACTTTTCACCATTCCCATCATCATAAGATTTGGAAGGTTAGTAATAACATTGACCTTCAAAATGCCTCTCCCTTCCTTGGAAACGCCAAGAATAGACCATAGAAAATGAAAGATTTTGTCTATAATTCTCTCAACAAGAATGCAGACACTGTCAAAGGTACGTCTATTCCTTTCCTTCCAGATCTCCCAAGGAATTAAGCCATGCATAATCTTCCAAATTACAAACCCAATCTTGGGTAAGTAGGGCATTGACAACTCCGAGATAACCTCTACACACTCTTGGGGCATCGTCAACTGAAAGCCCAAAAGCGAAAGAAAATGACCCCATATCCTTAACGCCAAGTAGCAATGAAGGATCCAATGCGCTACAAACTTTGCATCCTCCTTACACATAAGACATATATTTGTCAAAATCTTTCCCCTCTTCACAAGATTATCAACAGTAAGTGGGCTGCCACCCATATAAAGATTTGGATTTTGTGAGGAATGGGTCATTTCCAAACTTTTGAAACCAATGGAAGTGATCAACGCCTCCTACCATGGAACAACAAGAGGTAACAAGATTTTACTAAAAAATAGTCCATCGCATTCTAAATCCCAAATAAGATAATCTTCCATATTTGAAGGGCTATCCAGAATTTCCATTAAAGACCGAAATTGGTCAAAGACCTCCAAACTAATCCTATTAAACTGTAGGGTCACATTCCAGGCAGCATTATCTCTTCGTCCCTCAACAATATCTTCCACCTTAGCATCTTGATCCACCACTCTATTGAAGATGTCCGGAAACTCAATTTTAAAGGATAGTCTCCCACCCAAGTATGATGCCAAAATGATATATATTCACCATTATCAATATTCCACCGAAGATTCAACGGCTTACAAAAGGCAATAGCCTTCCATACAATTGCAGCATTAGCACCTCTATTATTATCAATCCACATGCCATGTCTATCCAAACTATATTTGGTCTCCATAACTTTATACCAAATATGATCCTTAAAAGTGAAGCTATGCTACCACTATTTATAAGTAAGGCTTGGTTAAGCAATTTTATCTTTCTCGGACCCAAGCCACCCTCATTCTTTAGAGGTCAAACCCGATCACATTTTAACAAATAGAATTTTCTTGCCTCTTCTGACGACACCCATAAAAAATCCCTCATCATCTTCTCAATCTTTTTAGCAACTGATGTGGGAATTTGGCATATTGACATCTGGTAGATAAGTAAGTTTGACAGGCAAGATTGGAGTAAAGTAACTCTTCCACTGGACGAAAGACACTTCTACTTCCAAAGGTCCAACTTAACTTGAACACATTGAAGTACCCTATCCCAGACCGAAATAGGGAGACTCCTATCAGATAGGCAATCCAAGGTAGATGATAGGGAACGATTTAACCCTACAGTTAAACACTTCTGCCAAATCCGAGAGTACCAATTTGTCACAGTTGATACCAATAATTGATGTTTTTCTAAAATTTACCTTTAGTCCCATAGCCATCTCACAACATCTTAAAAAAGTAGCTATATTTTGTATTTGCTCCACCTCAGCCCACAGAAAATTAGCGTATCGTCCGCATATTGAAGATGCAAGATACGAAGTTCACTGCTAGCAATCTGAAAGCCTGTGAAATTACCTCTACTGACCAAATACGTTATCATAAGGCTAAAACACTCTGCATAAAGAGTAAATAAAAAGGGTGAGAGATGATCACCTTTCCTTAAACCCCTTGATGCTTTAAAAAATCTTCTCGGGCTACCTTTATACAAAACCTAAAAGTGGGCAGTCGACAAATACCCAATAATCCAATTTCACCATCTAGCCCCAAAACCCATCCTTATCATAATTTCAAGTGGCACCCCCCACTTAACTCTATCGTAAGCCTTTCCATGTCCGATTTCAAGACAATCCCAGGAGTCTGAGTTAAACATTGTGAGTGGATATATTATTAGGCCAGAATAGGGCTATCTATGATCAATCTGTCCTGAATAAATGCAAATTGAAGACCCAAGATCACTTGGGGAAGCACAGATTTCAACCTTTCTGCCAAAATTTTAGCCACAATTTTGTAAACGCTTATAAGCAGACTAATGGTCGAATGTCTGATAATTCCACAATAACAGACTTTTTGGGAATAAGAGCAATATAAGTGGAATTCACCCCTTTAAGGAATTCCCCTCGAATCAAAATCCTCTAACCATCTCAAGCAGCTCCCATTTGATGAGGTTTCAAAAGTTTTGAAAAAAAATTAACAGGAAACCAACCGGGCCCCGGGCTTTGTGCCCTGACAAGGCAAAGACCGCTTCTTTTAGTTCCTCCATCGAGACCTCCCTCTCAAGAGAAGACGCAGAGATAAGAGATAGAGCCAAAAAAGAACACGATCAAACTTTGGAGTGAAACACACTTCTAAAGTAAAAGTTTTTTTGAAGTGCTAAACCACAGCTTCTCCCATTGCTACTCCGTCATCCTGATCAACCCCTTGGATCATCGATCCTGAGACATCATTATTTCTTCATTTGGAACTAGCAATTTCATAGAAATATTTGGTATTTCTATCTCTTTCCTTAAGCCACTTAGTTCTAGACATTTGTCTCAAATATATCTCCTCCACCCTATTCAAGTCATTTAAAATCCCCAATTTACTTGCTCTTTCTACTTTTGTCTCTTCAAATAGAACTCCCTCCTGTTGAATAGATAAGTCTAAAGTTTCAATCTCAAGTAACACCTCATCAATCTTATTTTTAATGTGAAACATGTTCTCCCTCTTCCACATGATAAGATTGTGTTTAATACTTGCCGATTTCTTATATAGCAAGTAATCTAACGAACCAACTGAGGTGGCATTTCCCTCGTACTCTGAATTAGATCTAGAACTTCTTTCTCTTTCAACCACCCAATCTCCATCCTAAAAGGCTTTAGACCATCACTATAGACTTGCAGGAGAGTAAAAGTGAAACATGGTTCGAAAATAATCTAGGAAGAGCCCAAACAGCAGCTAAAGGAACCTACTCCCCGAACACCAAAAATCGGTCAATCTTTGACATACGAAAAATTAAAGGTACAATTGTTAGACCACGTAAAGGTGATACTAGCAATAGGTAAGTCAACCAACGAATGTCATTCAATAAAAGATTTCTTTCACACAGACTAACATATATATGCTCATTATACAATATATCTAAGGTTTTATTGGAGGAGGGCATATATTATGCTGATTTGGGAGGATATTGCAGTTCTCCTCCCTCCCTCAAAACACCTACTAAGAAGAATTTTCTGAGTCTAAAATTTTGGGAAGTGCATAGTAAGTACAAGACGATTATTTTTAAAAGAAAAAAATTTAAATTTTAAGTTTTGTAACACTTAGATCTAACCGTTCAAAAATTGGATGGTCTCTATTCAATTTTGAGGCATAAATATATATTTTTTATTACATGTAGAAGCGATCTCAAAAAAAAAAATTTACTGAAATTAAAAAATTTATACTAATTATTCTATAGGTAATGAAGATTACATTCAAAAAAATTGAGATCCAAACAAATATACGTAGCATGTGTTTTACCCAAGGGATAGTATCAGAGGAGAAAATCTTTTCACTTTATGGAGTACCAAAAACGATAGGGGCATAACGGGCATTTGAAAAGAGGTACAGAGGTCATGGGTAGATATCCTGGCCTTATCCAACATTATCACAATTTTTGGGCTCAGGGAATTGGTTTGGGGATTGGGGTTCAGAGAGAGAGCGAGAGATCACTAAATTGGGTTTGAGAGAGGGAGAGAGAATGGGATTGCCTTCACCCACTTTCTGCTTCCAAAGCCGGCGTTTCCTCTCCCCTCCACTCCACCTCCAACCCAAACTAACCCCAAAATTCAGACACCAGGCCCTCCCCCTCTCCTCCCCAGCCATCGATCTTCTTGCCGCTGCCACAACCACTCCTGACGCTGGCGCCGGCGGCAGCACCACCGTTGCCGTGGTTGGTGGCAGTGCAATTGCCGCCCTGGCTGCCGTCCTCTCTGCTGCGGACCCGGAGAAACGCCGCCAGCTCCAAGCCAATGAAATGGGTGGTGACGACAAAGAGGTCGTGAAAGAATACTTCAACAACTCCGGCTTCCAGCGCTGGAAAAAAATTTATGGTGAAACCGATGATGTTAATCGTGTTCAGCTCGACATTCGATTGGGCCACTCGAAAACAGTGGAGAAAACACTTGAAATGCTTACAGATGAGGGCCCATTGCAGGGCCTCACAGTTTGCGATGCAGGGTGTGGCACTGGGTCCCTTGCCATCCCCCTGGCATGCGAGGGAGCAGTTGTAACGGCCACCGATATATCGGCTGCCATGGTTAGCGAAGCTCGTTCTCAAGCCGAGAAGGCATTGGAAGGAGAAAATATCCCAAAATTCGAAGTCAAGGACTTGGAATCTCTGGAAGGTCGATTCGATACGGTGGTGTGTTTGGATGTGTTAATACATTATCCTCAGCACAAGGCGGATGAGATGATTGCACATTTGGCATCACTGGCGGAGAAGCGATTGGTGCTGAGTTTTGCGCCAAAGACGTTTTACTATCTACTGTTGAAGAGGATCGGGGAGCTCTTTCCGGGGCCTTCGAAGGCAACGAGGGCCTACTTGCATTCGGATGGGGATGTAGAGAGGGCATTGGAGAAGGTGGGGTGGAGGGTGAGAAAGAGGGGGTTTATAGCCACTCAGTTCTATTTCGCAAGTCTCATTGAGGCTGTTCCGATTGCGTCTGCCTGAGATCAGGTTTCTGTTTGATTTTGCATTTTGCAATATATATACAGGGGCCATGGCTATGCTGAACTGCTTAGGGTTTGGTTTTCAATTCTATTAATGGGGAAAAACTAAGTATGGTTGATTAGCGGTTGAGGGAAGCGGGCTGGGGTTTTAACTGGGAACTTGGTTTGTTAATTTGAGGCCATTGATGCCAACCGCCTAGTCTAGTTCTGTAATCTTACTTCTTGTACTTTTCTGAGTCTCCAACCACATTTTGAGACTATTTTTATGCAAACAAAGTGCTCAGGTTTTGAAACCTCCCTCTCTCAAATTACGTACAATTCAGAGTCTCCCACTACATGTTGAGACAACTTGACCTCTCTCTCAAATTACATACAATTTAGAGTCTCCCACCACATTTTGAGACTACTTTTATGTAAACAAAGTGTTCAGCTTTTGAAACCTCTCTCTTAAATTACATACAATCCTGTATGTCCTCACAGCCATGAAAACTAGGGTCTACCTTAAAAAATTAGTGCCTAAGAGACAAATGTGGCACGAGGGTCGGGCAAGGGTTGGGTCCCATTGGCTAGGTCCAAGCATGGGACGAAAAAGAATGGGCTCCCGTACTGGAAAAAGAGTAAACCTTAATCCTCTGCAGTTTTGACACCAATAGGGACTTCCTCTGCCTCTGCCCTATTGCTTTCTGGCGAACAATCTATTTCCCTGCAACCAACACCTGTAAAAAAGGAAACGATGATGATGAAGGGAAATGGAAGAGGTCAAATGTCCAATTTCTCTCTCAGAGAAAGAGAGTCACAGAAGGACTTGTTTGGCTTTGGAGCTCGCTTTGAGAAATCAAAATGTCATTGCCATGCGAGGCAAACCTAGAAGAACAAAAAACAAAAAGCTTAGAGGCTTCAACCTTTTTCAAGGCACACTAAAATGCAGATATTGGATTATCAGTAAATTCATAAGTCGTGAGGAAATAGAGTAGAGAAAATATGAGTGTAAGATAAAAAGTATATAAAAATTGTGTACAAGGCCCTATTTATAGGGTAATTTCATGTAAGACTGCATACCATATATTTACCAAAAAAATATGTAGATGAATCACACTAAAACGAAGGAACATACGAGAGAAGAGAGAAAAGAAACATACGAGTTGTTGAGAAAGTAGAGAGAGAAAGAACACACGAGTTGCAAAAAAATAGGGCTAGTCCGGTTTTGAAAAATCTCTAATAGTTATTCAGTATTTCGAATATCTAACAACAAATTCACTTTAATTTAAAATAAAAACCCTACTCTCCGATGTTTGTATTGTAGGACAAGGGCAACTTAGAGAAATAAAATTGTCTAATAGACCCCTTCAATAGTGTCCTCTCTAGAGTATATAGTGCATGTTACTGTATATTCACACTCCCCCTCATAGAGAGTTCAGATATAAACTAAGATAATTGACTTGTACTATGTGTTTGGGTGAAGAAAGCAATCAGCTGCTCAGAGGCGGCAATATATTAAAGAGAAATTGTAGAATAAGGTGATAGACAACTTCAATATCGCTCGATGTGTTCATGGAACTCCATATTCTTTGAAATATAGATGGCGTTGTTGTTATCAATATAGAGTTGTGTGGGAGGGTAATAGTAACACCCAAGTCTGTGAGCAATCAATGAAGCCAACCGACTTCAGTGGTAGCTTATGGCATGGCTTTATATTCGGCTTTCATTGTATACATTTTTTCTTCTTGCTTTTTCCGGACTAGTATTTAAAAATGCAGATCGGTGACCTGAATTGATCATACCCATACCTGTGTCAGATCAATGGATTGGTGGATCACTTAAGAGAATTGGCATAATCGACAATTTTTGTTCTAATTTTTTTTTTAGAAATCACTATAAATCTTTAAAACTATTGTTCTTTTAGTTTCTAAAAGAAAGTAGGAGTGGTGCATTATGTAATTCATTACTTTGTAAAAATAGGTGAATACTGAGACAATTTTTTCCTATTTGGATGTCCATATACTTATTAATTATAATATAATATTATAATATTACATCAAAATAATTTAAAAATATTAAAAAATACTTTCATATTATAAGATTAAAAAATAATTTCTCATATAAAATGCAATTGGTATTGCATCAAAATATCAAATATTTATTTATTTGCTTTACTCATCCAAAATTATCAACTAACTATAATATTATATACTGAAATTGAAATTATTGGTTTATATTCTACTACATAAATAAGAACAAACCTAAAATGTCTTCTAATATCATCTAATTTAAAAAATATTATTTACAACTATAGAAAAAAATAATACATTACATAATTTATAATGCAAATAAATTAATAAATAAATATAAGATTTGGTTATCAATGTATAATTAGTAATTACAATATTATAATAAATATGATTCAAGAAGTTACACAACTTAACACAATTCATAATTATATTAAATTTTTCTTGTTGTATAAAACAAGCTAATGTAATAATAACAAATTAACTAAAATGAGACCATTTACCTTTAATACAAGGTGGTCACATAAATCTTGACCATTGGATGTGAATTTGGGTGGCTGCAAGTTAACAATCTTTTACATTACATTCATTCAACACAATAATACTAATGTAATTTTAATGTGATGATATTCACATAATTAAAAAAAATTAACAAAGAGCCATATATATATATATATATAGCTGAGTCTCTAAACAATCAAATTTGAGCCTACCTTAAAACTTTTAACCAGAAGATGTTGTTTTGATGCCCAAATATCCTCAAATTGATCATTTAGACATCAAGATGCATGGACATGAGAAAAAAATGGATATCAAGTTTGGAAATAGTATATTTTGAGTACGTTTTTGGACCGTCGATTTCAAGTTTTCATAGATATATTTATCTACATTATTTTTGAAGCTTTAAAATTTATAAATAAAGATCAAAATATATTTGAAGGCTATCACAAAGATTTTCAGTATTGAAACCATATTTCTCGACACTATTTGAAGGTAAGCTCTAATTCGATTGTTTAGAGCCTAGGCTGTATACAAACCGCACCCTATATATATATATATATAT
>NW_006498846.1:5770298-5828253 GCF_000471905.2 Amborella trichopoda
GTCTATATATATATATATATATATATATATAGAGAGAGAGAGAGAGAGAGAACTATATAGATATAGAGAGATATGTTGAGGTTGGGCAGGGTGGTCATGGGGCTAGGCGGAGAAGAGAGAGAGTGAGTGAGGTAATTGGGGTATGGTCATGGGCCTAAGCATAGGAGAGAGAGAGAGAAAGAGTAGGTGAGATAAACTTTATTAAGTAATTCCCTATGAGGAAATAGGAAGAAATGGGACAAATTGTCCCACAATGAAGATGTAAATTAGGTTAAGGAAAAATATACAATTAGACCATTTATCTTTTGAGCAAAGTAGTCATAATTAATCTTGACCTTTGGATGTGAAGTTGGGTGGTTGCATTTATTCCATTGGCTAAGGACAAGTTCAAAAGAAATTTTCTCGAACTTTGTAACACACTCAAGCTATCAAATTTCACATCGGATGGTTATAAGCAACTGGGACTTGAATCTTCACGAATTATAAGTTAATGGATTTTCCTCTTACTACAAATTGCATTGTTGTCGAGATTGATATGTAGAATGGGACTTTATCTTTATTCTATTCTCATCTGATCAATCATTTCTTCAATGAATCTATCAGACTCTAGAGTGAATGATTTGATCAATGAATATTTCTTCCTTCAACTTGGGATCGATTCACAAGAATTTTGAAATGTGTAATATAAAGGATCCGGACTGACCTCCTTGTACAATAAGTAAATGGTCTCATTGTGTACAGTCCCATAAGTTAAACATCTATAAAAGGTTCACACTTGCTTAAGAGGTTACCATGTTATGATGTGGCCCACGTGATGATGTGGCTCATGTGATGCCATTTGTTGGGGGCACAATTGGGTTATGTATACTCTTTTTTTTACCAAAAATTATGGAAGTACCCCCATTAAAATCGGTTCAGAAAAAGCAACGCAAGAATCAAGGTTGCTGACATCAGAATCGATGACATGTCTGATTTATGAAATCAGCATACTGATTCTTCGTGTCAATTGGGGCGAATCCCATTTTTTCATCGGATCCCCCAATTCTAGATCGGGTCACCAATTTTTAAAACACTGTTCAGGATTAAGATGGATCTTCAAAAAAAATTCAGAATCTTAAAGTGCAGCTATGATCACTAGGATCCCTGCAAATCTAAGTCCGTATATGCTCAAAGTTCAAGTCGAGAATGAGGAACAGAAGAACAAAGTATAGTAAAGAGTATCTTTGATATAACAAATTATCAGTAAAACTGCGGCCTGGTAGATAGAGCAAGAAAATTTAGAAAATGGCTAGGGAGGTACACTGAATAAGTCATGTCTAAGCGTGAAACAATGAGATATAGTAGTTTCCAAACTAGGTATCTTTAAAATATCGAATCAGGGAGAAGTTCTCCATCTGTAGTCCAGAATTTGGCATTCAATTCAATGGGAATTACAACTCTCTTATTTTACAAATTATGGGACATCAATGAGGTTAAAAAACCGATAGTCATGAGGAGGATAAGCAAGTATTAATAAAAAAAAGTATCGTGGCATGAGCCATGGGGTATTAGCCACAAGGCACAAGTGTCACGACCCCGCCCCTGACAACCGTACCTTACGCGGTGACGGACGATCGAGCGCAGGTTCGTGATTCAATGTAATATTTTTCACTCAGGTAGGAGTGGACTCAATGCTTTTATATTCGAAAATCAAGCAAACCATGAAAGAGAGCTAAAGTGACAAGCTTAACTAGCAAAAGAGTAAGGAAAACTTCGCACACCAAAATTTATAATATAAAAATCTTCCAAAATATTACATTCGGTTCGGGGCATCTAGGCCCAATATTACATAATATACAAATCTTCCAAAATTCCTCTTTCCTTCATCTCTTAACTTGCCATCCTCGCAATCTTTTTCCATCTTCAGAGCATGGTCTACCATCGGGGTGTACGACTTTATATTGACCGACGTCACCCCATTCGTAATATCTGGTCGCAAGCCCCTCTCAAATTTAGCCGCTTTTCGTGTCTTGGTATTTATGATGTGGGGCGCATACCTAGAAAGCTGTACGAATTAGGCAGCGTATCGTTCAACAGTCATGCCCCCTTACTGAAGTTCAATGAATTCTACTTCCTTCCTTCCTTTCTTTGACTGAATCAGGGAAGTACTTCACGTCAAACGCTCTCAAAAAGTTTTCCCAGGTGACCTCGGTCCCTGTCTCTCTCCAAGCCTGCCTCACTGAGTCCCACCAATATTATGGTTCCCCTTCTAGCATAAAGGCCCCAAGCCTGACTTTTTGCTCATCTGAGCAGTGTAACACCTCTAAGAACTTCTCTATCTGATTCTTCCACCTCTCAGCCTTCTCCACTCCTCCATGCCTCAAAAAGGTTGGGGGTGCCATTCTTTTAAACCTCTCCATGAGGCTACTGTCATTCTGCTCTGGTGTAGGGGTAGACTGGGTTGGCATCAATTCTTTCATCATTTGGGTCATAGCCCCCAGAGTCTCGTAAACCTCGCAGAGTACCTCGGTGTTATCGTTATTGGAACTCGCGTTGTGATTACGAGCTCTCGGCATCCTTTAACCTAGTCACAAGAACACCCAATCACTTGCCTATCCCAAAACTAATCTAAGAACTCTCCTAAACTTCCTAGGCCAAGAATCCTCTCTTGGCGGCTCTGATACCATATCTATCACGACCCCGCCCCCAACCACCATACCTTACGCGGCGATGGACAATCGAGTGCAGGTTCGTGATTCAATATAACGTTTGTCACTCAGGTAGGAGTGGACTCAACGCCTTTATATTCAAAAATCGAGTAAACCATGGAAGAAAGCTAAAGCGACAAACTTAACTAGCTGAAGAGTAAAGAAAAACTCCGCACATTAAAATTCATAATATAAATTTTTTTCAAAATATTACATTCAGTTCGGGGCATCTAGGCCCAATATTATACATATCCACCAAGAACAAAACAAAACCAGGGCCAAACAACCCAGACATAAACAAGGTCTAACCACCTTCTTCAAGAACACTGTCTTTGTCTTCCAACCGCCAAATACGAACTTCCAACCCTATACATGCCGCTATCAATCTACAATGAGAGGAGAAATAATGGGATGAGCTATACAGCCCAGTAAACAAGTCTAGTGTTATGCATATGTGATGGTTCTATCTATATGTGACAACAGTACAGTTTATCAATATAAAGTCATAATTTAGCATAAATACATATCAAGTCAAGACAACAGTCATCACTAAATCAATGCGATAAGAGCATTTATTAGTGAAATAATAAATCATTCCATCATTATTGATAAACATTCCTTATAAATAAATTCAATCATTACCCACAAACTCCTTAAATCACTTACTCTCGCAGTAGAGGCCCTATCCATCTGGCTAAGCCAATCTCATTACTTAAGACTTCTACTATCATGCAAGAGGGAGGGTAATGACAAGTGGGGTATCCACTTCGTAATACCCTCAACACACTCACACAGTCCCTAGCGCGCATTGGGGTTTCGATAGGCTCTTACCTTGCACGACATCAATCACATATCATTTCATAAATCCCTTTATCCTCTCCCTTAACCCATTCCTATCATTATGCAAGTTATGGGATATGCCGACATCTCTTTCCTTACTATCGATGAGTGCCCCATCGCATAGCAGGTAATATCATAGCAGCATCCACTACCGGTGACTGTCCCACCACGTAGTGGCTAATATCAATATAAACAGTGGCCATTCATCGCATCATCGTAACAGTATCGACTACCGGTGACTGTCCCACCGCGTAGTGATCAATAACAATATAAGCAATGGTCATTCATCGCATCATCATAACAGTATCCTCTACTGGTGATTGTCCCACCACGTAGTGGTCAATAACAATATAAGCAGTGGTCATTCATTGCCTCATAACAGATGAATCATATTTCATCATAATGTCATAGCATTTAGCAAAATACATGCATTTCATAAACTGTCACAGGGCATTTATATACAAGCTTTCTCACAAAGTTCAGTTTACACGGCATCATTCACATATCTTTATGGCAGTATCATGGAATTTATCATATGGCATCCGCATTTATCATATATCAAGATAACTTAGCGTCGCATGGCCATACAATGATGCAGTGACAAGTAACAGTGACATGCCCCTCTTAGCGAGAGCGTAGCTCTCGATGTAGGGGGGGATTCAGGATGCCTCAAACATGAAACCTTGAGCTAATACATATTTCTTTACAAAAACAGCTATTTGAAGAAATTTGAATGCCATTTGATGGGTCAATAGCTCAGTACAAAGTGAGCTTTAGTTGCTGGAAATTTCCCTGCAACAGTGCATAGTGACTTGTTCACACATTTCGGGTCATAGCTCAAAATACGTGGGGAGTTTCAAACATCAACATGCAACTTTAAAGACATTCTTGAACCTTTCCAATGGAAGTAATTTAAAGGTTTTTGGATACCATTAGTTAGGTCAAAAGCATTGCCCAAAGAAGGCCACAGTTGCTAGAAATAGCAGCGACTGTGAACAGTGTCATGCCTCGACATTTAGGGCCATATCTTTTTATCCAAGCAAAATATTATCATGACATAAAGTAAACTTGGAGTATACACACATGTCTTCCATTTGGGACCGATTTAGTCCTATTTGGATGTCATTTGATTATCGAACATATAGATGCAAAGACATTCATAGTTCAGGAAATTCACATTCTCAAGTTAATATACTTTTAAAGAACACTTAATATTTCCTAGCCAAGCTACACTTTGGGCTTGGGACCTTCTTCGTGATAAGGAGTCTCACAGTGAGCGATTTCATGAGTTTCCATAAATAAAAAGATCAAACATGTGATAGACACAGTCATGGCATTGAGAATCACAAACTGAAACTTCAACCTCATGTTAACCCATTCATTCTTCACATTTTCCTTTATATCATCTAATCTATTTCAACATTTTTACAACACTCGTGGATGCATAAAGCTAAACCCACTTACCTTGACTTCTCAGAGTATCACAAATCCTCACTTATGGCCTTCCCAGGCTTTCCTTGGCTTCACCAATGGGCTGTCTTTGAAAGGGGCAACAGTGAACTTCAAGAAAAAGGGAAAAGTTGAGAAAAATGGGAGAGATCCGTGTTGCCCAAGAGTTAAAAGGAGAGTGTGGTTGGAAAACACTGTGGCTGCCACAATCACTCAATGTTCTGATACGTACGGGGCGACTCTGACATGTACATAGGTTGTACGTTTGACTTAGACACTCCCCGCGCTGCATCATCAAATATCCAACTGGCGCTGCTCCAGTCGGAGCTGCTCTCTTCTCTTCCAACCGGCGCTGCTCCAACCGGCACGCTACTCTCTTCTTATCCAACCAGCACTACTCTCTTCTTATCCCACCGGCGCTGCTCCAACCGACGTTGTTCCACCCGGCGCTGCTCCAACCGGCGTTGTTCCACCCGGCGCTGCTCCTTAAACACGCGCAGCAATGCCTCAGACGGCAATACTCCATACACCTTTCGTGCACGGCAAAAGTCTTTATGTCGTCTCGCTCGACATTACATCTCTCTTCTCGCGCAGCGATACTGGCTTGGGAGAAAATTGTGGCCCTTACAATAGGCCATGAGATGTTCAACTATGAGAAAGTATTTAGACTGTGAGACAATTTGCCCCGTTTTGTTCAATCATGAGATGTTCAACCATGAGACACACAAAGTATTTTAATTATTAATTGGTTACCAACCTTTATCAATCCAAACAAAATGTACCCATAACAAATGCTCATAGGAAATGTTCTCGATTGTTCAATTTTGCATGCTTTTGACTGCAAGTGTTATGTTCATATTGATAAATCCTTAAGGCAGAAACTCTCTGCGAAGGCAGAAAAATATGTGTTTGTTGGGTACAGTGACGAGCATAAAGGATATCGATTTTACTCTCTTGCTAATTGAATGATACATGTTTCTCGTCATGTGACCTTTAATAATAAACGACATTATAAGGAAAAACAAGAAAATTTGCTAAAATGATGACTCACAACATTTACCTTCTTTTAGTATATCACCTGTAGGAGACACATTATCTGCTAGATCTCAATTATCGCTACATAGTAGTTCTGAGTCCTTGATAGATTGAGTGGTGGTGACAAAGTTAATGCCTCCATAAAGTACTTCACATACACCAATCCACAATAATCAACCAGTCATCTAGGGATGTTCAACAACGAAAGTTCTTTCCGATAGAGGATTGGGCATCAAATAGTGAAATACTCCCTTGAATATTATTCATTTCTCATTGAACTCACTAAACATACATAACCAAGTACCTATAGAGAAGCCACAAAAAACCCCAAGTGGATTGAAACCATGAATGAGGAATTGTTTGCTCTTCATCAAAACCACACTTGAGAACTTGTACCTAGACAAAAAAATAGAAATGTTGTTAGGTGTAAATGGGTTTATAAGATCAAGTACAAGGCGGATGAAACTATTGAAAGATACAAAGCGAGGTTGGTGGCTAAAGGTTATCATCAAAAGTATGGGTTAGACTATGAAGAAACCTTTAATCCAGTTGTGAAGATGACAATTGTCAGACTAGCATTAACAATGGCTAATGTCTTTGGTTGGAGATTACATCAGTAGATTAAAAAAATACATTTTTACATAGTGATGTTCTATAAGAAGTCTACATGGAGCAACCACAAAGGTATGGAAAATCCAAATAGTCTGATCTTGCGTTTAGATTAAGGAAGGCAATATATAGTCTCAAATAAGCCCCACAAGCTTGATTTGAAGCTTCTACAAAACTCTTATTATGGGGTGTTATTCTCGAAGTATTACAAACAACTCCCTATTTCTCAAAAAAAGGACAAAAGCTAGTGATGGTGCTTCTCTATGTTGATGATATCATTGTAACAATGAATGATGAGGATGAAGTAAAACAGTTAAAAATAATGCTCAGAGCACATTTTTCTGTGAAGGATCTTGAAATTCTAAAGTACTTCCTAGGTGTGGAAGTTGAGTGAACAAGACAAGGTATGAAATTGACACAACACAAGTATGCATTGGATCTATTAGAAAAATTTGGAATGAGTAATTGTAAACCATCACCAATGCCAATGGTCACAAAAAAGAAAAATTATCTGCTAAAGATGGTGATCATGTTCAAGATCCAGAAAAGTATAGAACCCTTGTTGGTGGTCTACAGTAACTTGCATTCACTTGACCAAATATCACTTATATTATCAATCAAGTTTGTCAATTTATGTATGATTCTCATGAGATGCACTTCATAGCAGCTAAAAGGATTCTCTTATATGTGAAGGGTACCCTGAGTGATGGTCTTTTCGTTCTCATTGATGGAAGATAAGTTAACCTTATCTCCTAGTTTGATACAGATTGGGTTGGAGATCCTAATACAAGAAGGTCTGTATCTAGATTTTGTATTTCTTTGTAGGATCTCTATTATTTTGGAGTAGTAAAAAGCAAATAATTGTTTCACACTCAAGTTCATAAGCAAAATATCGAGCAATGTCTTCCACAACTGCTGAAATCACTTGGTACAGCCACATTCTATCAGAAGTGGGTATTAGAATTCAACATGTAATTCTTCATTGTGATAATCAAAGTGCAATAAAGCTTTCATTTAATCCAGATCTTTATGCACGGACCAAAGACATTGAATTGGACTATCATTTTATTCTAGAGAAGGTTGAAAGTGCAGAGATTACTCCTGATTATGTTTCAAGTGCAAAACAACTTGTTGATATTTTACAAAAGGTATTCCTATATCACAATATAATTCGATAGAAACAAGTTATCCATGTCACATTGACAATAGTTTGAGGGGGAGTAATAAAAATAATAATGATCTAGAAAGATACGATCCTGATAAAGATTAACATGATATATTGTAAGCTCTTCATAGTATAACCTCTTTCCATAATCACATCCTTGATTGAGTCAATCAAGGATGGATGCGTACATAACTATTAATAATAGAACCCATATCTCTCTCCTATGGGTGTGGAGAGTTTTACACAAATATCATTCTTTAAATTTCTTCACTTAGCTCATCAAACGCCTATCACCGTAGCCGTATCATCAACCAAGGATTCTTCAAGAGTTCTTCCCCGAAGCCTCAGTCTAAATACTTTGTGCGTCCTATTTACCCAACTCGCAGTTATTCCATCTCCGATGCATATTGTATATCATCTCAAGTACGAAGCACCTCAGCCATGTATCTTAAGATTGTTTGCTTCTGAGTCACGCACTATTAGGACTCACAACTTGATCCATACTAAATCTTCTAATAGAGATGGCTACAACAACATAACTATAGAGCAATAATCCTTTTGAGTTAATCAACCATTAGTCGTTGGTCATGGCACATGAGACATGGGGCATTGGTCCCTCGAATTATGGGTCGAAATATACACTCAACATACAATAAGAAGCTCAAGCAAATGGAAGGTACAAGATTCATCCAACTTTACATTATTAGGCCAAAACGGAAAGAGTTTACAATAATAAATGACCATACAATCCAAACTTAACTTTAATCCTCCAGTTTAGAAGTATTTAAAAGGGTATCTTAGTTAAAATAAGTGTGTATAAAAGGCGAGGACATAGTTGATAGGTGCTACAAACTTGTAGGTATTGAGTGGAAGGGACATGCTTTAGTATTTTAATTCAAAGACCATGGCCCAAGTCTCAGACATTAAAAGTGGGTATGACTCATTGAAAGATGTCTCACATTTGTAATGATACATTATTTTTGGTTGTCTTGATAAAATCCCCATTTATTTTATTATTATTCTCCTAACAATATTTATCAAAGTTTTAAAAAACATATCAGTGACCCGGATCATCCATCCATAAAAACTGGGTCGATATGTCATTATAATATAATAAAACCACACTTCTAGAAAACTATGTTTGTGGTATTTGTAGGACCCCAAATGATGCACACAATGTCTTCATCCCAATAATCAATATAAAGAAAAAAGAAATTGCACCCTAAATATGTTGGTCGACCAGATTTTTCCTCAAACTGACGGCGGGATAAAATCCTCTCTCAAACAACTGTGGAGGTTCTACGTACACTGCACGTTTGTTGGTGTGCGCACGCGTGCTCTTCTTTGTGCGGATAGGAACCAACGATGAGAAATTTTTTAGGACAGGGGTGTGTTTAAGCACCTACCTTGTCGTTTAGGGGTTCGGGGACATGCCCAGGCGGTTCACCCTCTTAAAGCAATTACAAAGCAATGCGGTTGTCTGCCAACGCGGTTTGGACACGAACTCTCCTCAAGCTTTAACATGTCTCCTTGTTCTCTTATGCTGGAAACTGCAATATGAATTCGATAATATTCCTTTATAACGGTTAACTCAAACGGGGGCTGGCTGGCAAAAGAAATAACGAGGGGAGAAATAGTCACAAGAATCCCCCCATCCGTGCAAACTCTATGCACTCGGGCTATCAGAGCAATTAAAGAGTTAGAACCTTGTCGACTGTCAACTCAGGAAGAATCCACCCGAGTGAGTGAGGGAGAGAATATATATATTTCTTGTGGCTCAACTCGACTGTATGGAGAGGAAGTTAGAGTGATGATCCAAAGTTGGAACTCTTGGGATGACTTTGAAGGGTACTGATTTGAGCGTATGACGGATAGCAGGATGCTATGCGTTTACGCTCAAAGCACTGAGGGGAAGATCGTAAAGAGGGACAGGACTGTGAGTTTCGTGGCTCCGACACCCACAATACGACGAGACTGAGAGAAAGAGGGGGAAAGAGACGAGACCGCGTGTTTGTCAGCAACGAGTAGAGAGAGAGAGAGTGAACTTGAGGTGTGGCCTAGCCTAAGAGAGTGAGAGAGAAAATGGGATCATGAGATCAGGCTGGGCTAGGGGTAGTTTCTCTCTCTGAAAGTTTTCTCTCTCCACGCCACTGGATCCAAAGGTTAGAAGCAAAAGACAAGTGGACACAAGCTTAATGCTTCTATTTCGTTAATGAATGATCCAACCCTTTTACAATTGACCTAAGCTTGTTTTTATAGAGGACCCACCAAACAGGGGTAGATGCTCAAAACTAAGCCTAATAATGATTAAAAGGAATTACAATAAAATCCTAAATTTAGGAATAATGACCAAAATGCCTTTTAAAACCTTTTGTGCTAATGACAAAACCATCCCTTTCTGAGGGCCTTACACCATTGCCAGATCTTAGGAGCTTTTTCTGATGTTTGTGACGGTGGTTCAAACGATCCATCATCATAGTCTTGATGCTTATTTGATTCTGAAGAGTTTGATGTCTTTTGATCGTCTTTGACGCGAACTTTTCCAGAGGGGTAAAAATCCGGCTATGTTGAACCATCCCTTTCTGAGGGCCTTACACCATTGCCAGATCTTAGGAGCTTTTTCTGATGTTTGTGATGGTGGTTCAAACGATCCATCATCATAGTCTTGATGCTTATTTGATTTTGAAGAGTTTGATGTCTTTTGATCGTCTTTGACGCGAACTTTTCCAGAGGGGTAAAAATCCGGCTATGTTGTGAAGTAACGCCATCAATGTAGTGTGATCCATGATGCTTCAAGTCTTTTTTTTATAGCAAATTAAAGAGGAGACAGTCACAATTGCTTTGAACTAAATTTTGTCTGATTTGGTTCTTGCTTTAAGTATTTTCTGAATTTGGGAGATCGTCAGAAAAGGGATTCCGGTGATCGGGAAATCTTGCCTTCTTCAACCTTGGAAGTTGCGCTATCCGACCTTAAATTATGTGCAAAAGTTATACCAGCTTGTAGCTCTTCGTGATACGATCGCATCGGACCCGACTTTACGATGATCCGATGTATAGATCTTAAGTTATCGCTTCATGAAGTTCGAGATGTCTTTTATGTAAAACTCTAATTTTTATGGTTTCGGGCTCATCTTCTCTTTAGAAAAGCTTGGGTTTTGGGTCACGTCATGGCATGTGTCATATGTCAAAATGACCGGGTCGTCGAAACCTTGCTTGTTTCGATTCCAAACGAGTGACTTGTGGGCGCGTGCAAATCATCCCAAGATGTGAAAATACAGCCTCCATGAATGGAAACTAGTTTGGTGAGGCTGCACCGCAATAGTGTCAAACCTACCCGTTTGTGTTAATTTGGGTCCAGAATGTTCCTAAGAGGTTTGATTGAGCCTAAATTTGGTCCCTGTGCATTTTTCGACATTCTGGATGCAATGGTAGTGGTTTGGTATTATTTTGAAGACCTTAGCATAGAATTATAGTTGTTAGGTCTCTTTTCGGCATGATAGGAACTGGTCTTTGATAACCGAATTTCGTCTTGATAGGGTCAAAACTTATCTGAATGTGGCGAAACTTTGTGAGTGTCCTTCAGGTATTCCAAACTACTTTTTTTCATGCCTTTCAAAGCCGTTCTAGTATATTTTCCAAAGTTGTCCAATTTTAGGCTTATTTTACAGTGTTCCCTTGGTCTGCGATGTCTTGGATATCAACAGGATCAGGTTATTACTGGCTCTCTTCTTATTTGTACCAAGGATGTAAGTACGTCAACAATGATATATAACAATGGTCAAAGTGAGTACCCACCAGCCCGATCAAATTTTTTTTTTTTTTATTGTTCATTAGAATAAAAAAAGTTTATATTTAAAAATGGGAAAAGTTTATATACAGTCGAAGCTTAAAACTCACAATAAGAGCTTCACCCTAATCCACCGTCCAATAAAATAGACGGTGGAGATATTGGACTCGATTTTAAATGTGAAACTGGTAAACCTAAACAACCCGTTCCCCTTTCTTGGTCCTCTCATTTTCATTTCCCTACAAATTCTCTCTATGCCCGCCTCTCTCTATCTCTCTCTCTATAGCAACGAGCACAACCCTCCTCAAAAGCTTTCTCCTTCCTCATAACCCCTCGATTTCCCCTCTCTCTCCATTTGCACTCTCTACATTAACAGTTCCCAGGGTTCGTTTCTTCCTCACTCTAGTCTGCGCAATAATCTCTTAGGGCCCATGATTTATGGTTGGATTATGAACTTGGCTGCCTACCCCTTCTTACCCATCACATTCATGGAGAGCAAATGAAACGGTTAGTCCACTTTTTCCAATCCTGGGCTGGATGTGGAAGTACAACCATTCTTTTTCTCCCGAGAGTGGTAAGTTTCTTCTCTCTCTCTAAACTTTTGGGGATTTTCTCTCTCTAAACTTTTCAGTCTATGGTTTTAGGTCTTGAATTAAGGTCTGGATTTCGAAATACAACCATTGTTTTGGGTTTGAATGGATGAATTAGAGTGGATCTTTCTCTCTCTAGTGAATTTTGAATGGATGAATTGGAATTTTTATTCTTCATCATCAATAGTAGGGGTTGGATTTTGAAGTACAACCATTCTTTCTCTCAAGAGGGTGGTAAGTTTTATCTTTCTCTCTCTAGGATTTTTGGGCTTTTTCTCTCTCTAAACTTTTCACTCATGGCTTTAGGCCTTCATTTAAGGTCACCTTAAAACCATGGCAGAAAGAATTGCTCATAGATAGCATTATCAAAAAAATGGCATGCTCTAAGGTTTTCTTATGATTTTTGGTTAAGTACCTCAATCGACCTGCAATTTACCTTCTTATAGAATTGCATTTTATGGATATAATTTTAGCCTATGAATGGATTAACTTGCATTTTCAATACAATAAGATAATTTGAATGTTAAATGCTTGACAAGTTTCTTAGATCTAGCTTTTATAGTTGCTTAATTTAGGCATTTCAGTTTTCAATTGTTATTTTTTTTATCTTATCTTCATGAAGGAATGTTGATGTAAATTATCTTTGAAGTTTAAACTGGATAGTGTAGCTTTTTACTCTCTTTTTTCTGATTGATTTGAATGCATGTTTCCTTTTTCTTTGGTGGAGTTATAATAGGATAAAGCCTGCTTCCTTGATGCATATTTTGCTAAGAATTTACTGAAATAGTCATGCCAGATTTTCAAAAAGCATACTGATTTTTTTATTGTGACTAGTTTATGAAAAACTGTATAGCTATTGGAGTCAGAGCAGCTATAATTATTATGTGACATAATTATGATATTTCATATGTTCAATCTTTATAGCTTTGATGAAATTGTGTCCTATGAAGATAATAATCTCAATAATATTAGTACTGTTGAAGAGAAATGATGTTGTTAAAGAGTAAAAATAGTGACAATATTGATAGTCATAATAATAAAAGGGTGCGGTTTGTATAGAACCTAGGCTCCAAACAATCAAATTAGAGTCTACCTTCAAATGGTGTAGAGAAATGTGGTTTTACTACTGGAAATCTTTGTGATAGCCTTAAAATATATTTTTATATTTATTTATAATGTTTAAAACTTCAAAAATAGTGTAGATCGACAGATCTATGAAAATCTTGAAAATTGACGGTCAAAAAATGCATTACAAAGTACACTATTTCCAAAACTTGAAATCCATTTTTTTCTCATGTCCATGCATCTTGATGTTGAGATGATCAATTTGAAGATATTTGGGCATCAAAACAACCTCTTCTAGTGAAATTTTTGAGGTAGGTTCAAATTTGATTGTTTAGAGCCTTGGCTCTATATAAACTTTTCCCATAATAAAAAGCATTTAATGCTAGCTCTAGAGTATTTTGAATTATTATATAATTAAATGTTAATTGATGGATATTATAACTAAATTATCTTTTCATGTTTATGGGTTTGTAAAATACAATAAATGCAAACTTGAAGATGATGATTAACAATTGACATGGAGATGGGGAGTAATTCAGATGGTAATGGGATGGAGGTAAATAAGAAGGTAGGAAGTCCTCTTGCTGAGGAGTATGGAATGGAGGATACTATCTTTGTGGATGGTGATGATTTCTATAATCACCATGAATTAGAGAATGTTATTTACATAGATGGTGATGATAGAAGTGACTCTGATGCAAGCCAAAATACCAGTGAGACTCTCATGGTGGAACCTCTAACCATGGAAATTAGTGCAGAGGACCCATAAGAGGGTATGCAATTTGAGTCCCTTGAAGCTGCATTAGATTTCTTTTATAAATATGTACAAAAAATTGGTTTTAGCAGTCAATGTTATGCAGCTCGTCAATCAAGGAAAGATGGATCACTCATCACTCGTGAATTTGTATGTTCAAAACAAGGTGAGTGGCACAAGAACTCTGAGGCAAAGTAGTCTCAGCCTTATATAAGGATAGGGTGCCAAGCCATGCTAAGAATCAAGAAAGATGAACATGGTATATAGTTCGGTCACATCGCAAAATTCCAAAGTACACAAGAGAGATGATTCATATGTATAACTCATGTGGGTTAATTGCCCCAAAGATCACAAAAGTGTTTAGTACACAGGCTGGAGATCGAAGGAGTCTCCCTTTTGTAGAGCCAGATTGTAAGAATGAGATATATAAAAATCGAAAGAAAAAGTCAAAGTTGATAGGAGGGGATGCAGAGGGGTTGATGGAGTTCTTTGCTAGTAAGTTTGTTGCGAACCCATCTTTTGCATACAAAATGCAAGTTGATGCAGATGGGCACTTAACCAATGTATTATGGGTTGATGCGAATTCCAAGATTGATTGAGAATTCTTTGGAGACGTCATTATATTTGACACTACATACAAAACTAATGTATATGAGATTCCATGTGCCCCAATTTTGGGAGTAAATCACCACACAAAGACTATATTCTTAGGATGTGCTTTACTCCATAGAGAGGATGAGGAGTCTTTTACATGGTTGTTCACAAAGTGGCTTGAACTGATGAATGGGCGCCAACCAAAGTCAGTCATCACATATCAAGACAAGGGGCACTTGAAATAAAAAAGGTGTTCCCAAAGTTCTGACATCGGTTATGTAGATGGCATATAACTCAAAAGATTGAGCTAAAAATGGCACAAGTTGCACATAATCATCCATCATTCCATGGGGGACTTATACAAATGTATTGACCATTTTACCACCACCACAGAATTTGAAGATGAATGGCCAAGAATGTTAGAAAGATATGATTTAATGAATAATGAATGCTTAAAGTCTTTATATGAAATTCGGCATCAATGGGTAGATGTATATTTGCAAGATTGCTTCTTTGCAAGCAATAGGACTAGTGGAAGAAGTGAAGCCATGAATAAGGATATCAAGGCATATGTGAATTCCCATACTAATTTGACTACATTCGTTGGACAATTACAAGAATTAATTGAAAAAAGTTTGATGAAGAAAATACTGCAGACTTCAAATCTCACAATGAGACACCAATTATGATGACTTCCACTCGTATGGAGCAAAAGGCTCAAATTTACACCCCGTCTGTCTTTCAAAACTTCTTTCAGCCAGAGTTAATGACGGTCGCTAATCTTATTTTTGATGTGCAAGTGGCTGATGGGGTTGTATGCACTTTACGTTTGAAAGGATATGGGACATGTCGCCCATCCTACATAGTGGAATTCACCACAATTGAGGAGAAAGCAACATGTAGCTGCCATCTATATGAGCACATAGCCAGATGCTTATGGTATTTGTTTTTAAAAATATACTTGAGTTACCCGAACACCATATAATGAAGTGATGGACTAAAGATGAGACAAAAGGGGTTGCTTGTGATGTTTATAAAGTTCAAGTACATGCCAGTTGTGAGGATACCTATTCTACGCGCTACAATGACCTATTTCAAAGGCGCAACATTCTGTCAACTATTGGGGCAGTGAGTCTGAGTGTGTAGGAGTATACAAAGATGCTTATAGATGAGGCACACAAAAAGGTTCTTGCTAGGGTAGATATGGAAAAAATATCTTTAAAGCATGCTTCTTCTACCTATGGTAGCCGCACATCCACAGGAATCCCCACTCTATGTGTTGCTCCCATTCTCTTTGTGACTTCAAATCCACATGTGACGACTATAAAGGCTCTAATTTGTGTAAAGCCGAAGGGACGGCCACCTATTCATGTGAGACTCAAACCTGGGAAGGAGCAGAGAATGAGTAAGACAAAGTACTCTAACTATGGACTCATAGGTCATGACAAGCGTAATTGTCCCTCTATGCATTGCAAATGGTATGTTCATACATCTTTCTTACTTGTGAGCACTTTGCTACTTAGATGTCATTATTGAATATTGTTTAGTATTGAAGCGTAGTATATGGAAAATTGTTACATGAAAATTTCTTGTTCAAATGCTCTGATATTACTAGGTTGTCATTTCATGTATATTTTGGTACAGGAGGGCCAGTATTGAGGGCACAAGTAACCCTCCAAGGGAGCACAAGTAATTCCCAAGAGCATAATTGACACTATGGAACCTTTTTACAGTTTTTTGAGCTTATGGTTCCTTGTATCCTTTTTGTATCTATTGTTCAGTTAGTTTTTTTGTATCTATTGTTCAGTTACCGTACCTTTTTGGTTGGGGAATTTTGCACAGAGCACTCAGGCTGTGGGCTGCCTGTTTTTTATGTACTTTGTATACCTTTTGTTTATACATATGTTAACAATTTAAAAAAAAAAAAAGGCTGCATATCTTTTTTGCGAATAGAGTTTTGGATGCTAATTATATCTCTTCGGGGTATATAACTACATAGCTTCTTTGTGTAAATTTAAAGATGATTTGAATGTGGTAAAGAATGTGCTATCATTTTGATTCTTGCAAGTATTGGTTGTAGGATTTTTATGCTCATTGAATTTGAGATGATCTATTTCAATAGGTGTTTCATGTGTGATTTGGACTATGTTTGGTTGAGTTGCAGGTAATAAATAATATGCTTGGTTAACTATGGGTCTTTTTTGATTTTGACCAAATGCCACTACTTTAGTTCATAATGTGTATACGTTGATCTTAGTGTTTGCACACTTTCCATGAACATAAATAGGATGTTAGTAACATGTGTTGCAAGTCATATGAGCTATATGCAACCTTATGGTGGAAGTCTATGCTATCTCATGTCTGGTTTATTGATGTGTAACTGTTCGAAAAAACTTTCTCTTCTTTATCATACCTTGTACAAACTCACTTATATAAATAGATCAAGTATGTAAATTGAATAAATGTTGTGTGAGAGTTAGATTCTCTTTCAAATTCAACATAGTTTTCGTCATTGATAGACTTGACATTTTATACTTGGCTTCTATGTCATTGGTCAATGCAGCCCCTAGCTTGTTCTAGGTTTAGTCAGTCAATTATGCAACAAATTGCCATGCAATTAGCTCTTCATATTTTTGTGGCATCAGTGAACACACTATTAACAGTGTTTATATACTGCTGGCAGTGCGTACACACTTTTAATAGTGTGCATATGTTGATTTCAATGCTTATATGTTGTTCATAATGTGTGTATGATGTGAACGATATGCAATGTGCCTTATTTTGATTAATAGCTTGACTTGTAGACTCTATTTAGAGTTTGTGTTGTTAACTAGAATATATATTGACTAATATAAGTCTTGAATGAGTTGCAGGTCATTCATACTACGCTTGGTTATTACAACATTTGGTCTTGTTGGATTATGGCGTCAAGGTGAGATCTAGGATGTTCAAGAGCTATTGCTTGTATTTGGAGGAGGAGATTGGGCTTAAATGTCGAGCGGCATAGATTGGCCTATAGAAAGTACAACAACTAAGACAACATGACTTTGGAGCAGCATAGATTGGCCTTAAATATTGTGGCATCGCAATTGTTTGATATTCTTTGTGTCAAAAAGTTTGGCAACTAATTTGAGAGTCTAAACTTTATTAATATGGGAATGTAATACCCTTTTCGTGATGACAAGTGCTTGTTAAAGACTATGCTATCAATTGATAGTTATGTAAATTTAAAGATGATTTCAATTTGTTAAAGAATGTGATGTCATTTTAATTGATGCACGTATTAGTTCTAGGATTTTTATGTTCATTGAATTTGAGTTGCGCTCATTGTTGTGATGTTGAGATGCTTGAACAATCGTTAGTAATTGCTTATTTTCCTTGATCGAGTATATGTTTCAGCAGCGGTTTAATGTTTGATTTGAGTAAATGGCTTGAAATAACAGTATACATATAGCAAGGCAAGTTATGCCGGCAAAATCTTAACCATCTTGCTGGTCAATTGGTTGGATGATGGGGATTTGTTTTGTTCAAATTTGCGATGATAATTAGCAAGTAGAGAGAGAGAATCTTAGCTCTAGAAGTTCCTAACCCTCAAGAGAGGGAAAGAGAGATAATCTTACCTCTACAAGTTCTAAATCTGTGTGTGTGAGAGAGATGGTGGGGCTCTTCAACCAAAAGTCTCCATGTTGTAAACGTCTTTAAACATTTTCTAACTTGCACGAGAGAGATGGTGGGGGTTTCCATGTAAATGTCTTTTTAACATTTTCTAACTTGCATGAACCTTTTGTTCTTTATATAGACCTAAAACCCATAATTCATCTTTAATTTCCACTATTGAGTCTAGCTAGCAAAGCTTATTTGTTTCAATCTAGTGAAAGAAAGAGGTATTTATTCTCTCGTCTTCCTTATGAAGCTTCTTGTTAGTGCTGAAGAATAAGCCTATCATGTTTCCATTTCCCGTATACTCAGACAAATTAAGGGAAAAATAATATTTGAATTGCAAAAATTTGTTGCTCCTTTGGAAGCTTGTTAATAGAACAAATAAAGTGCATCCTGGAAAATATTAAATCAAAATAGTCATATCATATGTTTGACTCAAATACCAAAAATATGAAGAGAGAGAGAGAGAGAGAGAGAAATTCAATATCAATTCGTACATCGCCCACAGTATAGGTAACATCGACAAAAACCTATTTGAATTAGCACTAACAAGAAAAAAATCCACTTAGAACTCAATCAACCTGCCCGCACTAGCAATAACAAATATAGAAAACAAGACACAAATATTTCATATGTTTTGTACAAAATTACAATCAAGCTCTATGAAGTCATTCCTAAATTTTTGGTATTAAGAGCTTTGCCAATTGCATAATGCACTCCAAAAAATCTCTTTGGTCACCCGAGTAGGGAATCGGAGGCCCCAGCCAAAAATAATGTACTTAGATAGGATGGTTACACATTTGAGTTATGCATCTCCACACCCAAATACTTCCGACCACTTTTAATGGTCATGTGCTCTTATTGGATTGCATACATGAGAAATATTGAGTAATTTCTAACAGACTTTGCTTTCAAAACGTTTCTTTTCATTTAAACAAAGTAAGGAAAATAAGAACGTTTGATTATATCCATGTGGCGCTTGTTATATAGAATAATTCAACCAAAGACTTACCACAAGTTATTTTGTGCTGCTCATTGGCAAAGACGGTAACAAGCTCCCCCTATCAACATTAATAAAACTTTTCTTCTAGGGAAAATATCTTCTTATCCCCTATTTTTTACTTCTATACCTTAGATTGAAAATATTACTTGTAAGCTAAAAGCCTCCATCTTTTCTATCTTACAACCCCCTGGACCCCTTTGACCATGAAGTTTTTACTCAACGAAACACTAAAATGACACCCTCTCCAAATGTTTTTCTTTTCCACTAACATTCTCTCTCAAATCATTATCTCTCTCTACTCCATATCTCTCTATACCCAAAGTGCAGATAAATTCTCCTCTCTACATCGTCTCTCTAAAATTATCTCCCCTTTCCACATCGACTCTCCTTGCAAAGACATCAAAGTAGGAGACTGGCCATACTGTTTGGTATAACTTTATTTGAAGAGAGGGAAATTTTTAGGAGGTGAGAGAAACGATGTAAAGAGGGAACTTCTTTGTAAATTCGGATTTTAGAGAGAGATGGAGTTGAGAGAGACGGTGATTTGAGAGAGAGAAAACATTAATGGAAAAGAAAAAAATTGGAGAGGGTGTCATTTTAGCGTTTCTTTGAGTTAAAAATTCATGGTCAAAAGGGTCCAGGGGTTTGTAAGATAGAAAAGATGATGACCTTTGCTTGCAAGTAATATTTTTAATTCTTGAGTCTCATGAGATATAGAAGTTAAAAATAGAGGATAAAGAGATAGTTTCCCTTTCTTCTATCATAATCGAAATTTAATCAAACACTTTGGATTTCCATACTATGAATTACCATCAAATTACTTTAACTAATGAAAAACATTTCTTTTCCTGTCATCCATTGGAGCACATTGAATAGCAAGATGTGCATCAACATCATTAGTTGTGACCAGATATATATGTTGATCTGCCCCTGATAAATCAACAAAGAGAAGTTCAAGAGATCATGGAGAATCATAATTAATTGTATCAGTGGATACATGAGCGCCAGCTCAAAATAAAAGATCAGGAGTCAGGTTAGAATGCAGTACCAGTAATGTATGTCCCATCTTGGAAATGGCGTACCCACTGCAAATGAAAACTAAATGCAACATTTTTAAATGATTTTCTATGAGAGTACTTCTTGATAACAGTGAAAAACCACAAAGAATACACGAATACAAGTACTACACATACTTGAAAAATACAAACAGTTGTGCCATTAATGGAGAATCCACGTACTTGAATCCCCCGTCCTGGGAATGCATCACCTGCAATTTGAAGTCCACGTATCCCCGGTAAAGCATCATCGTCTGCTGCTGTATGCCACCGCAACTTCAATGAGCACTCAAGCTGTGAACTGCTTTATTAAAGTGCTTCCAATTCAGCACAATAGAAAGAGATGGAGGATTATGCAATCCACTATCTTGTACCAAAAAATGGAAGAAACTTGAGAATGAGAAAGAGCACCCAATTATAGGAAGAAACCATAGAAATTTTGCGAGTGAAAGAAAAACACCAGCCCAACAATACATCACTCTCGTTTTTTTGAGAGTATTCTGACATTTGACAATCATATGACCCACATACTTTTAGGAAATTCAAGCATTTCTGATCCAAAGAAGTATAACTTTTAATGGCATCCACTAACCAATCATAGTATAACTCACATTGGTTCAGCTACAATAGTCACAGGAAAATTATATCACCATAAAACTCACATTGGTTCAGCTACAATAGTTACAAGAAAATTGTAGCCTAATACAAGAAGGCCCAACCTCCGAAAGTAAAACTCAAATTGAATCAGCTGCAGCAATAATAGAAAACCAAGGGAATAAAGGGATACTAACAACCCAAATCAACTAACCCACAAAATAAACAGCCATTAATCATGGCATCAACATATTCACCCCACTCCAATTCATTCAACCACTTATAAATCAGAACAATTCATATGACCCACCATAAAAGGATCCTATCTCACAAGGACTAATAGTTCAAATTAATTGGTATGCAACAACAATTGGAAAGACAACAGAGGAATATGTCACCTCAAATTCATGAATGCACTCATGAATTACATCAATTCTATGAAACCCAACACAAAAAGATCCTATCCAACAAACAATTATCTCAATTTGAATCAGCTACAACAAATCATTAAAAATTGACAAAAAAATTAAGAAAAGAAAATAAAACCCTAACTCATCCATTCCCAATGAATAGTCACAAGAACCACACTTCATTAAGCCCCAAATAAATAATTACAAGTCATAACCCCAATACAAGAACACCGACCTCAATAATCATTAAACTCTCATTTCATTTGATTCCCATAATCATGAAAAAAAGTTGACCAATTATAAATCCCATTAAAAAAGTACCAAAGAAGAAAGAATAAAAGGTCAAAGAGAAAAATAAAAGAATAATAAAGGGAAAAAGAAGAGAAAAGGGAACCAGTTAGCGTGAGCTTAGCTTTCGCTGCCCATCTTCCGTTTATGCAGTACTCCAGAAGGTGGCTCTCTCCAGTGGAGAATAGAGGCAGAGGTAAAAACCCAGAAGTTTAGAGAGAGAGAGGGTTGAAAGAGAGAAGATTGAGGGAGGAGTATTAGGAATAGCATGAGAAAAGAGAGAAGGTTGAGAGAGGGTAGAGAGAGAAGATTGAGGGAAGAAGGTTGGAAGAGGGTAGAGAGAGAAGATTGAGGGAAGGGAGAGAAAAAAGTGCGACAGGTTGTATTTTTTTTTGTCAACTTTTTCAAGATGCGATGGTAACCGGGGACGCCGTGGTTTTTCTTTTTAGGCGGCGTACAAAATCGCTGCCATCCGAGTTAATGAACGGTGAAAGTAGATGTACCTCAACTAGAATATTTACAGTTGTGGCTCTATGGAAACAGGACACAAAACCTGTAAAAATTTGAAAATTTGAGTCAAATAAATGGCTTTAGAACAGTTTTTGAAGATTGTTTCATTATATTACTATAGAATTAATCTCATGCAACGGTTCTATAGTAATGTTACGTAATGGTTCTATAGCAATATAATGAGATAATCTTCAAAAATCATTTTAATGGTATTTTTTTAGTCTAATTTTTAAATATACTCTCTTTTCATTCCAATGATTAATCACACACAAAAAAATTTAATTGAAAATACATCCTCGAAAGTACTTTTTAAACCCAAATAGTATAGGCCATCTATTTGAGTGAGATGCTTAAATCTAGATTTTAATTCCTTTCCAAATGTTTTAGATAACTCTTTTATTGTTAGATTCACAATGTTTTATATATATATATATATATGCAATTCATAAGTATATGATCTCAAGTCATTGTTAGAGGGGATTTATTTTGATCATATTTTTAAGATGCAAATTAAAATTTATTTTTTGAATATTAATTATTCAGATGAAGATAAGAAATCTGAGTTAGTCGCTTTCACTCTCGTAAGATATAAATAATTGGTGGCTTTCGAGTAATCTATATTTTATCACTTAAAAGAAGCATGCCATGTTCTTTACATCTTCCCTTATTGTTTCCAGTGCAAAGTAACCGCCACGGCAATGTAAAAATCGTATATGTTGTCTTAAGTGATGGGACAATCAACTCCATTATACTTACGCAACGCTATTTCAATCATCTGAAAACAACTAAACGAGCTGTCATTTATTTTGCTCCATTTGTTTTTGGTGCGTGGTCCGAATTTTGTGGTCGTGAGCCCATGCTACACACCAATTATAAGTTGTAATATATCGAGTTTGGACTTTATGTACAAAAAGCAGCTCAGCCTAGATACTTACCTTTGGTAGAGGTGAGTAACTCACCCAATCCAGCTAGGGGTGGCAACGGACCCAGACCCGACCCGGTAACTAACCACCAAATCCAATCTAGGTCCGGGTATGGGTCCAATTCCATACTGAACCGGACACGAATAGTCGTATTATTTAAGTAATATTTAATGGAAAAGGCTTACGAACGCCTATAGGCGAGAATCTACAGTGATTTCGCCCCACCCTATCCAACTGTTCGTTCAAAAAAATTGAAATCAAGGGATCTGATTCGCTGAAATGCTTCAAACCCAAAAAAAAATTCACGCTTAGCCCTCCTCCTGCTTCCTCTCCTCTGCTCTGTAAGCCTCCACTCTTTCTCACTTGCCCTCCTGTCTCCTTTGCTCTACCAAGCTCCCCTCACTCTTGTTCACTCTCTCCCCTCTCTGGAGAGCCCATAAGAATCCCGTCGACCCTCTCCTCTCTATACGAAGCTTCCTAGAACATCTGCGCACTCTCTCTACGACCTCTCGTCTCTCTGCAAGGCTTCTTTCTCGCTAGCTGCAGCACTTGCGCATCCCTCTCTCTCTATTTACAGCCAGAAACGCCTGTGCATGGGCATCCCTATCTCTCCCTAGCAGCCATTGAAACCTTCTCAGCCACACAGAGAGAACCCTCTTTGTGTTGCAGCCAGGGACCACTCCTGATCGGTTTCAGGTATGGGATCTAAAACCCCAAATTTTTGGAGTTTCCTCTTTCTACAAGTTCCTTCTTTTGATATACAGATTAGATGGAAGAAGAAAATTGGATTTTCCCTAATTCTCTTGTTTCTACAAGTTCCTTGCAGCTGATTTAATCATATGATGAAAACAACTTATCTACTTCTACTAAAAATCATTTGAGCTTGCTACTTTTAAAATCAAAAGCAAATTTATTGAGGAAGAGAAATATATCATTTCCAAAATTTCTTAATTATTCTAATCATATTTTTATTGTTGTTTATTTTTGTTGGGTCGTGTAGAAACATATGGTTAGGGTATCAGTTTCTCTTTGTGCTAAGTTTATCGAAGAAGGGACACCTGGAGCAATGGGGACCACAGTCCTTCACAAAAGCATCTGAAATAATAAAATGTGGTGTGAAAATGTATAACAACCTATAACTTTTATTCTTCTCAATTCGTTTTTTTTTCTTTTTTTTATCGTTATCATTGTATGTTATGAAGTGAAAGCAGCAGTTCAGAAATTTACTGGAAATTAGCTAGTTATCCATTTCATTTTTTTATAATTTCTTTATGTGGGCATTTGTTCTTGGAAATCAATAGGACATATAAGTGAGTGTATTCTTTTCTCATGTGTACCTTATTATTAGAAAGGGTGAACTAGGTTGCGTGATAATCCTCATGGTTATTGTGTTATATATTGGGGTCTGTTGTCGGCGTCAGTGCCTTGTTTGATTATGTAAACGATTAGGCTTCAAACTTTGTGATATGCAGTAACAAAAAAAAAAGTTAGAACTAAGCATCTGTTAGGATGCTTGTGATATGCCCAAATTTTGAAGTTTGAATTTTTGACCCAAATTTTTCAGGGTAACTTGTTTTGACTTAAGGCTAGTAATATACTTATTGTGAAACTTTTGTACTAGTATTAGGGTTTATATAGAGTTTTTCTTATAATGAAATAATTTGTTTTGTGATTCCATATTTAGTGCAATGATTCTGGTTTTATGAGCCCATTTTTATTTATTGCTTTGATCCCATGTTTGGTGCAATGGCTCTGGTTTTTTGTGCTCATTTGTAATTGTTGCTTTCTTCTTTATACAAAACTTCAAAAGAATTGGGCTATTTAATCTATTACTTTCTATAAATGTTGTTTTTGCTCTAATTTGATCAATGTCTTTCTGTGAATAGCGTGTCTTTCTCTAATTCAAACTGTTATCCATAATTTGCAAAAGAATTGGCTTATTGCACTATGGAGTCCCAATAATATTTATTGTTTATTAGTTACAGTTTGCAGTTTGCAGTCTTGATGACGTCTCTTTTATCTGTTTCAGAATTGTCGGAGATTTATTCTAAAATTTTTGCAATATAGATTGCATAGGCACTATTATAGATATTGTTTTGGGAAATCAGTGTTTGTGCATAACAAAATGTCCTAGTTCAAATTGGGTCATCTTGTGTTGAAGACAAGATGCAAAAATCTCGAAAGAGAATAGAGCCCAAAAAGAAAAAAATCCCCATTTAAGAATTGTAGCACTAAAAAGTGACAGTCAAACTCATGGTGGCAGTCAAAACCAAGGTCACAAGTGAAGGTCATTGCATCGATTCTCAAAAAGAAAAAGGTATCAGAGTTTACTACTCTAAGGAGTCTCCCCTCGAAGAAGTGAAAGCAGCAATTCAGAAATTTACAAGAAATTGGCTGGTTATCCATTTCATTTTTTATAGTTTCTTTATGTGAGCATTTGTTCCTGGAAGTCAATAGGACAAATAAGTGGGTGTATTCTTTTCTCATGTGTACCTTGTTGTTAAAAAGGGTGAACTAGGCTGCGTGATAATTCTCACGGTTATTGCATTATATATTGGGGTCTCTGCTGTCGGCCTATTCAAACTATCTATTTCATTATGCAGGTGTCCATGAATCCACTTTACTTATGTTGTATCAACTGGCTTAAAACCTAGAGGTCCTTCATACAAGGTAGATTCTGTTAGATCTAGTCTACAAGAAACATGCCTCACCGCTAGAAGAGAAGGGCTCCCTAATGCACTTATGGTCCAAGGATCTGGCTCACCGCTAGAAGAGAAGGGCTCCCTAATGCACTTATGGTCCAAGGATCTGGCTCACCGCTAGAAGAGAAGGGCTCCCTAATGCACTTCTGGTCCAAGGATCTGGGAAGAGATTGAAAATGAGGTTTGATCCATCATACCTCTACGATTTATGGTTCTTTCTATGTTGACTTCCATATGTAAGTTTTGAACATCACTTAATAGCAACAATAATTATTATGTGCTCAACACTTGAGCAACTTCAACTACCACAGTCATTTTATCTTACATAATTTTCATGCTTCAAATATTTTGACAAGTTCCTTAATTGAATTCTTCCAAATGTAATATCAAAATTTGCTAATCTTTTTAATATATTAAAATATGGGATATTTGGATTCACGCATTTCCTTGATACATAGATTAGAGATTTCTAAATTTCATCAAAAAAAATCTAAATTTCAAAATTGTCAAACACAGGCTGTGTCCCTGATAGGTCGACATGAACCACAACCAATAGATACATAGATTAGAGATTTCTAAATTTCAGCAAAAAAAAGTCTAAATTTCTAAATTGTCACACGCAGGGTTGTGTCCTTGATAGGTCGACATGAACCACAACTAATACACACAAGTTTCCTTGATACAAAGGATAGAAATCAAGCATGTTACTTATGTCCGTGACAACCACTAATAAAATTCTTAGTTAGATCATATTTTAGACACAAGTGTTGGCATTTATGGGATCCGGTTTTCTTTTAGATACATAGAGGTCATTATTAATGGTGATGCATTTACTTTTGGATTGGCATACTAGCATGTCTTTTCTTTTGATTTGTTGAGTATTAACAGTTCAACTTGAAATCAAGACTTTGCATTGACAGTATTTTTATTTGTCGCTTTCTCTTGCAAAGAGTTTTATATGTTAAAATACGAAGTGGCCATAATCCTGATTCATCTAATTGTGTAGTTTCTCTTCATGTACGCATGAATTTCCTTTTTGCCCACTGAATCATGTACTTTCTCACTGCTAAATACTCTGGCAGGTTGGTAATGAAATCTATGGGGATCCTTATATTGGAGTTCTAAAGCGAAAAAAGCACTTCATTGCGGCTGGGAAAAGAAAATATGTTTCATCCTTTGCATTTCATGGATTTTATAAGTAAGACTCACAATAAGTAATCTCTTGTCCTAAAAAATCAAACATAATGTTTTAATTTTATTCCTTTCACTGAATTCCTTGACCCCTGGAATCGCATGGATATGGAAATGAAGATAGTGTTGCATCTTGACACATTTGAAGAATTTTGAGGCTAACATTCTAGTTTTTTGGTCATTTACAGCACCGATGACAGGTACCTCAATCTTGAAGGTGAAGGAATCAAAACTGCATATACCTTTCGCTTTTATTTTCCCAATGTAGAGGCTGCATGGGCATCACGTAATGCCGTTTGTGAGCAACTTAAGGTTTTGAAACGGAAAGGAAGTGAATATTGCTGCCCAAAAAACATGCGAAATGGTTCAGAGACTCAAGTGTTTGGAGGGTTGATCTTTGCATGTACAAGTCGCGGGTTACCATTTTTCTGTGAAAACCTTTTATTTGAAATAGCTATATAAATATACAAAATGTGTATTACATGGTTCGGAGACTCAAGTATTTTCCATGAATGTTTGTTGCAGTAATGGAGAGTGTGAGCTTCTATTTATGTGTTCAGAAGATGAGGGTATAAGAATGAGCAACTCATTGGGCTTGTCTGAGATAGTGGCTGGAATCATCTAGGAGCATCAAGGATATGAATTGTTATTTGTGTATTGGGAGGTTTGGATCTCAAATTTTGTATAAACAATTTGAGAATGTTTTAATGTACAGTTACTAGTATTCAAGATTTGTGTTCTTATCCAGAATGGAGATAGATTTTGCTTTGCAATGTTGGGCTTGATATGATTCAATATGGCATAGTGTGCTTGTTCCACAATGTGGTGAAATTTTGTGTAATAGTAGTAGTACAAGACATGTGCTGAATTTTTATGTACAGGACATGTGCTGAATTTTTATATTTATTTTTTTGACATGTTAATGGTGGGAACATCCCAATTTTGTATATTTGTTTCCAATAAAGAGAAATTCAGGTTTTGTTTGCATTTTCTTTATTCAAGAAAATATCCAATTTGTCAAGTATCTCAATATGAATCCTCTCTCATGAGATTGCGTTATATTCTGCATTAGTGGTTTCCCATGTCATCTTAGTGCATATCAAAATGTTTGAACCACTATTAAAGTAAATCGGATTTATAGATTGGTCTAAGATCAGAATGTCGAAAGGATGCATGTCATAGCATTTGTTGTAAATGAGATTAACATACATAACAATGTACCAGTGGTCAGTAACTATAATCAATGATTAAGGGCAACCTCTAGATATTGTAGTTCTCATTTAATGAATTTGAAGTATAGGAGATCAGACTTTGTTTCCACTTTAACAGAAACCTTGATTTGTGAATATATCACCAGACTTCCTCAAATTCACTTTGTTTGCCATGAATCTTTAATTTAATGAAAATACAACTGGTTGAACAGATCCTCTGTTACCAATTTTATATAAATTTCCTGAACTGCTCTTCATGCATTTTATATGAATTCAGATTGTTCCAAAATTAGATTGGTAAGTAAATCTATTCGTGTCTCAGCCAGATTTCTAAGATATGTACCAAGCATTCAGAGCATATTGGTATTTCCATATCGAACCAGTGATTCATATGAACCGATCTATGTCAAATGATTGTAGAGAGATAGATCACTTTCTATTTGAAAATTAGTTTATGCTAGTATTATGAGAGAGAGAGAGAGAGAATGCTCAATATACCAAATAAAGCGGAAATTATCTGGAAATAAATGCATCCCACTATCCATGTAAACCCATATTATATACATGAATGTCATACATGAAAAAATAAGGCCTTTACAAAAAAGTATTTTACATGCCCCATAAATAGATCACATCCAAGTAAACCCACATTTTATTATAAATGGATTCCACTATTCATAAATCGGACCTTTACATGAACCCAAAAATAGTTCCTTTACATGACCCCAAAACAGGTCATTTACATACTCCTATAATTAGGTCCTTTACATGCCCCTATAAAAGGTCTTTTACATGCCCCATAAATAGGCCATTTATATGGCCCCAAAATTATATGACTAGTCAATATTCACACAACCCCGAAAGTCAATTGCAAAAAGGGGTATTTACATATCACCAAATTTAAAAAATCAGTCAATACAAAAAATCCTTTATAAATATGTGCAAATGAAGCCCTATGAGTTGTCATATCCTCCACGCGAATTCAGTCCCGCAATTTGCCATTCCTCCGTGCAATTGCAACCCTTTCATCTGTGGGTTCGATTCTTACACCATTCCTACTGTGGGTTCGATACTTACACCTCTTGCTAGGGCTGCCTTTGTATCTAAAAGTATAGGATCTCCATCTCCATCTATTGCAACTATATCCTCATCAAACAGAGAATCATGGCAAGCTTCATCTACCATAGCCTGAGCACAACACTCGTACCCATTTTTTGAACTAGTAATGTCGACAAGAGGGGAAGGACACGCTGATGTTGAGGCATCCATGACACATTCATAGTATACCTGTTTGATTTATATGGTCAACAATGAGAAGCAAGTAAGAGAACATATAAATATGACAGAAGAATTATACTTCAAAAAAACAAAAAAGAAAAACGATATCAGGAATACCCACAAATGATAATAATAACAACATCAACCTAGAAAATTTAGCTTAATTAATAACAACTCCATGACGGATGGATGATTTACCCAAAAAAAATTCCTTGCTCTCTTGCAATTCGACATCGTTAACAAGCTCTCTTTATTAAGAGTAGCATGCTGAAATATCATCAAGCATATGGATTATGTCCAATAAACCTAATGTCCTAGTAGGATGGTCTAATATTCAAGTGACCTTTTAATCTCCAATTTTGCATTACGAGCAACCTTAGATTTCTTAGATGGGAGACTCCTTAGAGTAGTAAACTCTGATGCCTTTTTCTTTTTGAGAATCGATGCAATGACCTTCACTTGTGACCTTGGTTTTGATTGCCACCTTGGTTTTGACTACCACTTTTTAGTGTCACAATTCTTAAATGGGGATTTTTCCTTTTTGGGCTTAATTCTCTTTTTAGATTTTTGCATCTTGTCTTCAAAATAAGATGACCTAATTTGAACTAGGACATTTTGTTATGCACAAAACAATATCTATAATATACTCTATATTACAAAAATTTCAGAAGAAATCTCAAACAATCTTCAAACAGATAAAAGAGACATCATCAAGACTGCAAAGTGCAAACTGTAACTAATAAACAAGAAATATTATTGGGAGGCCATAGTGCAATAAGCCAATTCTTTTACAAATTCTGGATAATAGATTGAATTAGAGAAAGACACGCTATTCATAGAAAGGCACAGATCAAATTAGAGCAAAAAACAACATTCATAGAAAGTAATAGATGCAATAATCCAAATCTTTTGAAGTTCTGAATAAGAAGAAAGCAACAATTGCAAATGAGCACAAAAAACCAGAACCATTACACCAAATATAGGATCAAAGCAACAATAGAAATGGGCTCATAAAACCATAATCATTTCACTAAATATGGAATCACAAAACAAATTATTTCATTATAAGAAAAACTCTATATAAACTCTAATACCAGTACAAAAGTTTCACAGTAAGTACATTACCAGCTTTAAATCAAAACAAGTTACCCTGAAAAATTTGGGTGAGAAATTCAAACTTCAAAATTTGGGCATATCACAAGCATCCTAACAGATGCTCAGTTCTAAATTTATTTTTGTTACTGCATATCACAGAGTTTGAAGCCTAATGGTTTACACAATCAAACAAGTCACTGAGGTCGACAGCAGAGACCCCAACATATAACAAAATAACCATGAGAATTATCATGCAGCCTAGTTTACCCTTTCGAATAACAAGGTACACATGAGAAAAGAATACGCCCACTTATTTGTCTTATTGATTTCTAGGAACAAATGCCCACATAAAGAAACTAAAAAAAATGAAATAAATCACCAGCCAATTTCCTATAAATTTTTGAACCGCTGCTTTCACTTCATAAAAGATAATGATAATGATAAAAAGAGAAAAACGAAATGAGAAGAATAAAAGTTACAGGTTGTTATAGATTTTAACACCACATTTTATTATTTCAGATGCTTTTGTGAAGGACTATGGTCCCCATTGCTCCAGGTTTCCCTTCTTCGATAAACTTAGCACAAAGAGAAAATGATACCCTAACCATATGTTTCTACAAGACCCAACAAAAACAAACAACAATAAAAATCTGATTTGAATAACAATAATTAGGAAATTTTGGAAATTATATATTTTTCTTCCTCAGTAAATTTGCTTTTGATTTTGAAAGTAGAAAGCTCAAATGATTTTTAATAGAAGTAGATAAGTTGTTTTTGTCATATGATTAAATCAGCTGCAAGGAACTTGTAGAAAAAAGAGAATCAGGGAAAATCCTTTTTTTTTTCTTCCATCTAATCTGTATATCAAAGGAAGGAACTTGTAAAAAGAGGAAACTCTACAAATTTGGGGTTTAGGATCCCATACCTGAAACCAATTGAGAGAGGTCCCTGGCTGCGACACACAGAGGGTTTCTCTCTGTGTGGCTGAGAAGGCTTCAATGGCCGCCAGGGAGAGATAGGGATGCCCAAGCGCAGGGGTTTCTGCCTGTAAATAGAGAGAGAGGGATGCGCAGCTGCTGCAGTTAGTGAGAGGGAAGCCTTGCAAAGAGAGGGGAGGTCACAGAGAGAGTGCACAACGGTTACAGGAAGCTTCGCAGAGAGAGCAGAGGGCCGACGAGATTCTTATGGGCTTCGCAGAGAGTGGAGGGAGCGAATAAGAGTGAGGGGAGCTTGGCAGAGCAAAGGAGCCAGGAGGGCAAGAGAGAGAGAGTGGAGGCTTATAGAGCAAAGGAGAGGAAATGGGAGGAGGGATAAGCACAAATTTTTTTTCGGGTTTGAAGCATTTCAGCGAATCAGATCCCTTGATGTCAATTTCTTTGAATAGACGGTTGGATAGGGTGGGGCGAAATCACTATAGATTCTCGCCTATCGAGTTTGGACTTGAGTGTTAGAGGGTGATGCTAATAATGCTACATCTCTATGTACAAAAAAACAGCTCAGCCTAGGTACTTGCCTTTGGTAGAGGTGAGTAACTCGCCCAATCCAACTAGGGGTGGCAACCGACCAAACCTGACCCGGTAACTAACCACCAAATCCAATCTGGGTTCGGGTATGGGTCCAAAAATTGGACTTGATGGGTTGGGTCCAATTCCAAATACTGGACCGAACCCGAATAGTTGTATTATTTAAATAATATTTAATATATAATATTTAAGTAATATTTAAATAAATATAATTATATATTTTAGTTATAATATTGAAATAATACATGTTTATATTTAATATAATATTTAAATATATTTTTTATTTTATGGTTGGGTCCAATCGAGGCCAGTTGGGTCCCGATCTGGGTCTGGGTTCAGGTCCCATGATTTGTTTTCGGGTCTGGCTGGACCCAGACCCGATCCAACCCGTTGCTACCCCTAAATCCAGCTTGAGTAGAAATAAATAAAATAAAAACCAAAATAATTCATATATATTATATAGGGGGATAATTTCATACAGCTGATGTATAGTGTAACATAATGGAACAATCTTAAAAAACCAACCATGTTGGGACCATTTGTTTGACCCCAACTTTTACATATGCACTCTTTTCATTCCAATGAGTAATTACAAAAAAGTAAAATTTAGAAACACATCATAGAAATTGTTATTTAGTCCAATTAACATAAGCCGTCAATTTTGGTACGATGCTTAGATCTAGGCTTTAAAATGATTTTTTACCTTTCTAAAGTTTTTGGATGACTTTATTATCATTAGATGAACTATATTAAAAGAAAATAAAATAATTTTGAGTTCATAAAAGCCTAGATCTTGAAACTCACGAAATGGATGGTCTCGATTCATTGTTGTAAAAAAGAATTGTTTTGACTATATCTATGGTGCAAATTGAATTTTATTTTTTTAGGGATTGACTATAAGGATGAAGAGAGAAGAGTGTATAACATTGGGGTCATACAAATAGCACGAACATGGTTTTCTAGAATTATGGTTTCATTATATTATAATGAAATCACTCCTTTATTGTGACATGACATCACTCCTTTATTATATAACATCCCTATTTCTTACACCAAACTTAAAATAACACAGTGGTTAGGGAGAAATGGAAGAGAAAAAGGGAAAAAAAAAAAAGATAGGATAAGAAGTGAAATGAAAAAGAAGAAGAAGAAGGGGAGGAGAGAGAAGACAAGGGAGAGGTAAGGAGGGCAGAAAGGCCAACAGCGTTCACACCAGTTCGCAAGAGTTAGGTGCGACGTTCTTGGTATGCCCCTTTATCCTAAGTCTCGAACACTGCTAGATCTCAAATCCAATTTCTATCATGAAGCCCCTCAGAAAAAAAAAAAAGAGTGCAATTGAGATTAGTTTAGTACTCCCAGTATATATGTTTGACAAACGATAGAAGAACAAGACCCAATTCACCCAATTCCTACCTTCTATTCGTCCCCGATCCACTCTCTCATTCTCATTTTGTATGAAGTTATGAACAACATAATATCATACGCAGAAGCAAAAAAATTCCACCAAACTGTTAATCATCTAAGGGCACGTTTGATTCAAAAGAAAGTGCTTTCCTTCGCCCATGAGAAAGTTTGGTTACTGAAAGTTTCGATCGCCCTGAAGTGCTTCAAATGGATGTCTTAAAATACGCTGTCCCCAGAGAGGTGAAGAAAGTACTTTCCCGGCAACTAGAGTAATTACTAATTTTCCAAGAAAACAAAAATACCATAAAAGGTCACAAACTTTGCAATTAAGATCTTTCCTGCTAAACAAACACGCTCCTAGTTACTACATATGAAATTGAGGAGTTCAAAGCTGCCTCATTTATTGAGGAACATCGGCTTCTTCTGGATGAGATGAGTTAGTTCGATTATTTCTAGAAAATAGTAGGCACTCCTCTTTTTTCAAGCATAAATCAGCTTATGTCATTTTGATATGATTTTGCGTATATCTATATTATGATCATTTATTTTTGTTACAAGGAGATCACAATGACTCCTAGCCATTAAATGTCAAATTGGATGGCTTGGTATATGTCACAAAGTTTGAGAAAATATTTTCAATCTTTGAGTCTAGTTAATGACACTTTTAAAACAACCCAACTTGAAATCTATTGGATGAAAGTGATTGTGATCTCTTTGTACCAAAAATAAATTGTCTCTTTATATATTTTTTTATTTATATATGTTTTCTTTAAAAGAAAATCTTTTTGTCCGATTATTTCCCTTTCTTACTTTACAATGTCCTACTACATATGCAATCCAATTGAATGGTCTCAACTTTGCTCTTAAATATTCAAATATTTCCAGCAATCGGAAGATACCAACAATTCTTTACCAGCTTTGATCAATTGTTTTTTATCAATACTATAAGCACCGAGTATGCGATTTGACCTCTATTCAAGCAATCATGCAATTTACAAATCATTATATGCATTTAGCATTTAGAAAAGAAGAATAAAAATAAAACAGGTTTCTGATAAGCTAAACCCACATTGGTTCTTCATCCTTCTAAGTCCATAATTGAGGGATCAGATCCACAAGAGCCAAGCTTGAGTGGAAACACAGCACCAGTTGAGCCATTTCGCTCCGAACCCAGGAAAGAGACACAGAGCATGGTCGGCGTACCCAAAAGAACCAACCCGATTGGCACCATCCACAGGTCAGACTCACTTGGATCGCATTTGATTACCCACCAAGCCATCACCACACCTCCGATGACGAACACCACAAACAAGAATGTCCAAGCCACTACAACCTCAACAAGGCTTGGTTTTTGAGCATATGTACATTGCTCTTGCACCATGGGAAGACTGTAAGAAGATGCAAGGTGTTATAGGAGATTTTTTAGGGTTTTGATGGATATGGGGTTGAGGGTTCAGGGAGGTTGGAAGGCATGAGCAGGAGGTGAGGAGTGAGGGTGACTTGCCCTACGATGGTGGAGATTATAAGAGCAAAGCTTTCATGATCTTATGTGCTTCAGAATGGCTATTCATCTAGAACATGTGTTCAAACTTTAGATAATTATTTTATGTTTGACTTGCTGTGTATGATGTTTGGCTTTCTTGAGCATGTGACATCGTAGGCGTGTGAGCCACGATGAACGACAAATTACTTGGAATTTTTTTAATCTAATAGGCACCCGTGCAATGCACGGTCACACACACGCATGTTAGAGAGAGAGATGAGAAGTGCAGTTGGTGAAGGTAGGTAACATGTGTAGCTCGATAGTTTACAAATGTCTGAGTCTTTTCACAAGATCATCATCTATCATACAAGATCATCGTCATATTTTCTTCTACTCTATCTATCTCCTTTTAGGCATTCTTCTTGTCTTTTTTGTGCCTTTTCTTCTAGCATTAGATCTTTTTTCACTACTTCTATCCTTGTCCTTTTAGATAGTCTCCTTGTCCCTTTTAGAATCCTTCCACTTGAACCCAATTGTAGTTTCTAGCTGGTATTGTATTAGATCAAGGTTGTACTTGGCCAGGCCATCTAAGTCTTATTTCCTTTATATTATCATCTATTGAAGCTAAACTTAAAGTCCCTCGTCTTATCCCCCTTTCCGACATGCTCCGGTGCTATGCCGTGAGCGGGGGCACTCGGCTTTGTACCGTCGCGCCAAGCTCTAAAAACCAAACATAGAGAAAGGGGTCAATCCATATATATTCACAAGGTAAGGGGGCTTGTGCTTCTTAAGCTAGAAGGATGGAGAAGATGCTTGGGCATGCCAACTAGTCTATAGCGCAAATACTAGTTTTCGTTCACAACAAGTTAATTGCCTGTAGTTGAATTGAATCTTGTTTCCACCACCTATGAGTGAGTGATAGGGAATTCTATCTATTCTTATCTTGTAGCTCATCTCTCTCAACATCCTCATCTCAACTATGCTCATCTTATAGGTATGTTGTTTTTTTATCGTCAAACATCCTTATTTTACAAGATAATAATTTAAATTTTCAAATTTTGAATCCATAATTGCAAATAAAGAGATATTGGACCTTGGCTTGAAAATCAAAATTTTAAAGGTAATGACTAATCCCTACCACTATGTTCACGAAATGGCTTTTAAACAATAAATAGACTATTTTAAACATTTTTTTTATTTATCCTCTTTTTAGATCATCAAATTTTTCATATTCTTTTAGGTAAAAAAAATCTTACATCTAGGGCCCATTTGGATAGGAGGAAATTAAGAATCTTATATATTTGAAATCCATGGATTTTCATTATCAAGGATTCTCGACATGGAATCTTCAAATCTCTTGTTTGGATAAACTATACAAAATTCATGGATTCTTTACCATCATTTCCATTTCCATTGTTTGGTAATTAAACGGACTTTCATAGATTTTCAATTTGTTCAGAACAAAACAAAATAGTAGTAATTTAATGAAACATGATTATTAGGTAAGTAGTTATTACAAAATAATATTCAATTATTTAATAATACATGACAGTTTTAGAAAACACTAATATTAATAAACCAAGACAGTTATAAATAATGATTTAATAATGCATAATTACTCAACTATATATAATTATTCTACAATATTCATGACCATCACTAGCCCTACAAAGCCATCAAATAATTCATAATATTGATGGCCATCACATTTACCATTCATAACATTCACGACCATCATATTCCCTACCAATGTTTTAAAAATCATCGATCCGATCCGGAATTGGGTATTAGTGACACCGTTTCGGATCCCCTAATAAAATCGGATTCGGGTCATTTTTGTCAAGAAATCGCCATCATAAAGCGACACGTGACATCATTAGTTTTGAAAACTGCCTAAGAAATTGTTTTGAAACCCACATAGTGACGTCATAAAGTGGTCATGTGTCGTGCCGTGATGACATCATCAAATAAATTTTCTTGTAACCCACATAGTGATGTCATAAAGTGGACACGTGTCGTGCCCTGATGACATCATCAAAGAAATTTTTTTGAAACCCACATAGTGATGTCATAAAGTGGACACATGTCATGCCCTGATGAGTTTTGACATCATTAGTTTTAAAAACTCCCTAAGAAATTTTTTGCCACAAATTTTTTTGAAACCCATGTAGTTAAACCAACCAAGGTGAACATCCTACGTGTCACATTGACAACTAAATGGTGTACATTTCTAAGTTATATAAACATATTTCTACCCACCATCTATCGATGTGGGATATTTCTTTTGCCTTGGCAATAGAGAGACATTTTCATTAATAGCTCTCTCTTATATAAGGAAATTATCCTCCACAAAATAAATGGTCTACAAAATAAAAAAATTATTTTTCTTTTTTAATTAATTATATTTATTTTTATAATTTATAAAAACAAAGTACATATAACTAAGTTTGAATTACACATAAATACAAGAAACAAAGTACACATAATAAATTTACAAGAATTAATATAATTATATGAAATTTTTGCTATTTATGTAAATATAATTATGTTAAACTTATGTCACTATAACTTATAACTATGTGAATATGAACATATTAAAATGACATTAATATTATTATATTGAATGAATATAATTATGTCAAAATTGTTAACTAACTATAATTATTTATTATAATTATGTTAAAATTGGTATTGCTATATTAAAATTTTTATTGGTATAAATGCATTAAAATATCACATAATTTAATATATTAAATTGTTATGTTATTTAATAAATTATTATTGTTACATAGAATGTGACAACATTCTATCATTTACTTATTCTTAATGCTAAATTTTGAAAAGCCATATACAAGGTAGAATTTAAAATTTTGAAACTTAATCATCATTGTCTAAAAAAAATACACTTGTAAATATATCATTTATATTTTATATTGAATATTTGAAAGAGGTTTAAAGCTTACTCAAAGTTTTGTTACCATTTCTTTCTTCTTTTTTTTTGTGTTATATATTGATAATCAAATCTTGTAATTTATTTATTAATTTATTTGTATTATATTTTTTTTAATGTATTATTTTTTCTTATTTTTGTAAATAATATTTTTTTAATTCAATGATATTATAATACATTGTAGATTTGTTCTTATTTTTAAATAATGTCTTATTTTTGTTATTCGGTCAGTGTTTAAAAAAATTATCGATCCGTTTTTTTTAACCTTGATGTAATGTACTAGTTTTTCTTACAATTGTCAATTATATATTTTAAATTAGATGATATTATAAGATACTTCATCCATGATAATTCTATGATTCTTCTTTCGTGTGATGTAATTTAATGGTTAACGTAAGTTCATACAAGGACATAACATCTCAATATTCGCATATTGATGAAAACAATGAAAGTTAATAATGCAGTGCCCCATTTTTTATTGGATTCCTAAAAAACAATGGTTGTAATGATTTTTTATTTTTTATTTATTTTTGCTAAATCCGATCGATTCGGCTGATTACTTATCCAAACCACTAATTCACCTATCCGAATGGGTTTTTGAGATGCCGATCCGGGGCACAGATCCATTTTTTAAACCACTGTTCCCTACCATTCATTATTAACAAATCATGATTATCTAAAATATACAATATTTATTAAAAATAGATATTTCATACAACACAATTATTTAATAATGCATAATTACTCAACAAGATATAGGTATTTTACAATATTCATGACCATCACCTTCCTTACAAACCCATCAAATATTTCCTAATAATGATGGTCAACACGTTTCCTATCATTTATAACATTCATGACCATCATATTCACTACCATTCATGACCATTTTCATAGTAATCCCAATAAAATAAATAAATAAAATAAAAGACAAAGAACTTACTCAGATTTGTCCTTAAATCACATGAGGGATCTAAGATTCCATACCAAATCCTACAGACCAAGCCATCTGATGATAGGCAACATTGAGAGTCCTCCTCTTTGATGAATCTCATTTAACCATTTTATATCCTTTTCTATATTTTAATTAACGGGTTAACCTCTTTTATAAAGAACCATATTTTATAATTCTCACATTCATGGTCTATAGGAGTTGAGATCCAAGTATAATTGCCGTCTTAATTCCCTTAAGTGCAGCCAATTAGGATTAACAAGTTATCACCAAATTGTTATTCCTATGCAATGAGCTAAATCTATCATTAGTGCACTAATGACTCACATAATATGATGTCATACAAGCATTCCTACAATTTGATCAAAGATATTTAGAAATTAAATAATTTTGTACACCTATGATAAAAAATAATTCTTACAAAGAATCCAAACACATCACTGGGTTTTTCCTCCAGTGCAACATCCTATAAAAGCTCCAAAATGGATCCTAGCATATGGCATTGCCTCATGTCAACCACATGGGATTTCACATATACTATACAATATGGCTTTTGTACCATAATTGAAAAAATAATTCCTGGGATAAAAGGGCTCAATAGGCCATATTTCCGACATCTCCCACTTGGCCAGAAGACCCTTAACTTCTTGTACATGGTATTGCCTCATGCTTTCTATATGGGATTTTCATATACCCAACCTGAAGGCTCTTTGACATCTTGTATATGGCATTGCCTCATGTGTTCCACATGGGATTTTTATATACCCACCAATATGATTTTATGAACCATTATTGGATTTCTATTTGACTTATCTCAGTCTTATAGTTGCGATATGTTTCTCAAAAAACTTTCGGCTCAAAGCTTTAGTCAATGGATCTGCAATCATCTCATTTGAAGGTATATAATCAATTGTTATATCTCCATATTCCACTACATCTCGAATATGGTGGTACCTCCTGCCAATGTGCTTGGATTTAGAGTTTATTTTTTAATCTTTAAGAACGGCAAGGATTGCTTGATTATCACATAACATGTTTATAGGCCCATTTTAATGTATTCCAACTTTAAATCCATGAGGAAATTTCTCAACCAAACAGCCTCTTGTGGTCCTAAACTGCAAGCCACATATTCTGCTTCCGTGGTTGATAAAGCAACACAATCTTGTTTTTTACTGTACCATGATACAACACCTTCACCAAGTGTGACAATGAAATGCGAAGTGGATTATTATCATCATAGTCACCAATTCAATCAGCATCAGAGCAACCCTAAAGCCCAAGGGAAAAACCTTGATAGAGCAACTTGTATTTCTTAGTTCCTTGGATATATCTTAACATCCTTTTTATTGCTTGTCAATGTATCTTTCTGGGGTTTTTTTGATACCTGCTAACAAGTCCAATAACAAAACATAGATCTGGCCTAGTGCATGACACATCATAATTAATGCACCCAATTGCTTGAGCACATAGAATATTTATCATATCATCATTATCATTAGTATGACACAAATCAATGGATAATTTAACTGTTTTATCAACTTGGGTAGAGACCGGCTTGCATAAATCCATTTTAAACTTTTTAAGAATATATTCTAAATAATGCTCTTGAGATAAGCTGAGCATCTTTTTTTATCTATCTCTTGTAATTTCATTTCCCAAAACATATGATGCAACCCCCATATCTTTCATTTCAAAATTATATTTCAACCATGATTTTGTTCCATTAATCATATATATGTCATTTCCAGTAATCAAGCTATCATCCACATATAAAGACACTGTCACTATCTTACTCACATTAAGCTTAATATAAATACAATGATCACTTTCATTAGAAATAACACCAAGTTTCATAATTACATCATGAAATTTTAAATACCATTGTCTAGAAGATTGCTTCAATCCATATAGTGATTTAATTAGTTTGCACACTTTATTTTTTTTTCCTTCAACAATATATCCTTCAAGTTGTAACATGTATATCTCTTCATTTAAATTTCCATTGAGAAATGCAGTTTTAATATCCATTTCAAATAGTTCTAAATCAAGGTTAGTCACAATAGACATCAAAATTCTAACATAAAGAAATCTTACTACTGGAGAAACAGTATCAACAAATCTATACCTTCCTTTTGGTTATACCATTTAGCAACAAGTCATGTTTTATATTTATCTATACTACCATTAGCCTTGAGTTTTCTTTTTAAAAATATGTGCAACCAATGGGTTTTCTCCCACGAGGCAAATCTACCAACTCCCATACATGGTTTTTAGTTATAGAATCCATTTTTTTATTTATAGCATTATTCCAAAAATCAGATTCATTAGAATTAATGGCTTCTTTATAATTGGAAGATTCAAGAATATCTTGACAAGCAAAGTTATAGTATTGCTCTAAAGTATCCATGCAAATAAAACTCTGATATGGTTTTAATGATATGGTGCTCTTCTGTTCCTAGAACTTCTCCTAGGTTAACTGTCATCTACATTAGTAAGTTCAAATGTATCACTCCCACTATCTATGTAGTTATCAAGGTTTTCTACATTAGGTTCAAAAAATTTTATGTTTTCATTTACTCCTTTGTTATTGTCTAATTCATGTATATCTATAAGAGAAAGTTTACCCTTTTTTATATGTTCTTCTAAGAAATGTGCATCTTTAGATTCAACAAAAGATTTGGTCTCATAGTCATAAAAACTATAACCCTTAAAAGTATCAGAATACCCCATGAATGAGCATTTTCTAGTTTCAACTTGCAACTTAGATCTTTCATGGCTAGGGATAAGTACATGAGCATCACAACCCTAAATTTTTAAATGTTCCAATCGAGGTTTACGTCCAATCTATAACTCATAAGGTGTTTTCTCCACATATTTTGAGGGAACTCGGTTTAAAATATACATAGCAGTATGCAATGCTTCACCCCAAAAAATTGAGGACAAGTTAGCATGACTCATCATTGATCGCACCATTTCCATAAGAGCTCGGTTACACCTTTCAGCAACACCATTTTGTTGGGGTGTGTGGGGCATGGTCTTGTCCCATTTTCTTTAAAAAACAATATCAAACAAATTAGAACAATATTCCCCTCCTCAATCCATTTTAAGGATTTTAATTCTTTTATCTAATTGGTTTTCAACTTCTAATTTAAATTCTTTGAATATTTTAAGTGCTTCAGATTTTCTACTAATCTGATAAATATAACAGAATCTCAAATAATCATCAATGAATAAAATAAAATAGTCCACACCCCTATGTGTTTTTATATTATAATGAATAATGAATAATAGACAATAAATCATAAGATCTAGTTGTTTTACCAAAGGGTTTTCTACTCATTTTATCAGATAAAATCCAAATTCGTTATTTTAGGAATTAAGCCATCATTAACAGGTCCAGAAATTCTATTTATACTAATATGACCCAAACTAATATGCCACAAAAAAGAAGTTTCATCATCACACACATTCAAGTAAGCAAAAGAAGATGAAATTTCATTTATTTTATCAAGTACATACATATCCCCTCGAACTTTTCCCCATACAATGATTTTCCTATTAATCCCAATTGAAACTTTTTCATCCTTGAAACGAATTTCATATCTCTTAGCATCAACCCTTCTGACTGACAGCAAGTTACAATGCATAGAAGGAATATAAAGAGTATCAAAATAGAGCAAGAAGTTCCCATTTGGGATGGCTAATTTATAAGTGTCACTACCAATACATCAGATTTAAAATCATTACCCAAAGAGATGACATGTTCCCCAACTCTAAGCTCTTTATGATCCAGAAAACTCTCTCTAGTCCTGGATATGTGTTTAGTGGCCCCCAGAGTTCACCCACCAATCATCAATAGACACATTAGCGATTAAACAATCAACTACTACACACAAGTAGTCATAACCTTGGTTGGGTGTCTTAGGTGCCCCCTTGTTTGGGCATTGGGATTTAAAGTGTCTCATCTTCCCACAAATGAAACATGCCCCTTTGGGTCCATTAGGCATAAGTTTCTTGTTTTTATTTTCAATATTCTGCCTTTTATTAATGTTCTTGGGTTGGTAAGGTTTTGAGATTGAGCAATGCAAAGTGCATCAGCCCTCCTTGAAAATCTAATATCCCCTTCATATTTCAATTCAACAGCAAAATTTTGGAGCATATGATTCTTGCAGTTTAAAGATAAAGTAGTCACAACAGATTTCCAAGAATTAGGCAAACTGTTCAATATAGTTAAAACTTGTTGTTGATCATTCAAAGTATGACCCATACTTATAAGTTATTTGCTCAGCAAAATCATTTTCCTAACATGTTCAACCACAGTGTCATTTTCTTTAATCTTAAAAGAATAGTAGTCTTGAGTCAATACTCTTAAATTACTCATTGAAGTCACCCCAAATGTATCTCCAGTTCATCATAAATATCTTTGGTATTTTTAAATTCATAAAAACTCAATAGTAATTCATCATCCATATTTCTCAAAATTATGTTCCTACACCTCTTATTTTCTTTTGCCCAACTAGCATAAGCTGATCTTCCTGCCCTATTGCTAACATCAGTGGGCTCAGTAGGAAGTATAGTTTAAATAATATGATCTAAAGTTTCATGCTCTAAGATCAAGGCTAATCTTCATTTCCACATATTATAATTCGACCAATTGAATCTTGCTATCTTCAATTCTAGTTTTAAATCCATCATGATAAAAAATATAGACCAACAAAAATTAAATCTAGTTTATAGTTGTGATCTCACCGGGCAATAGTATGGACCATCAAGAATAGAGCTCAAGAAAAAAATATGCAACAACTGGTGAATGGAAGAAGCATCGATGTGAATCTAGCTCAATCAATAATCCTTCCAAATCTTCTCATCAGAAAATACTCAAATTGCAAACAAACAGCAGTATATGCGGTCCTAGTAGATAATTTCCTCTCTCTAGATTTGGAGAAAAAAATACAAAAAAGTGATGATAACAAAAAAGGATGAACGCAAAATGGATAAACAGTAGTGAAGAGGAAAAGAATTACAGATTATGATGTCACCAAAGAAAGATGACTCTCTATTATCTCAAAAAAGGGGAAAATACATTGATGCCTGATTATAGATCATACATTAGGGTTTACAAACTCTGTTTATAGCACTTTATAGCAATCAAAATAAGAAAGAAATGAAGCACATACCCGTTACATAGCCGTTGAATTTGTAGCCCGTCACAATCAATTTTGGCAAGAAAGAAAAAAACAACTATCAAGTAGCAGTCGCCTGTTTAAGAAAAAAAAAAACAGTCGTCTGTTGGGAAAAAATGTAACCTCCCACTCTCCTCTATATTCCCACTACTCTCTCCCTCTTGCATAGCGAAGATCATCCGAGATTTGCCAAAAAAATTTCAGAGAAAAAATCTCTCATCTGCACTGAAGTTTTAGATAGAGAGAAAGGACGCAGGGGTGTGTACCCCTTTCACTTCTGATGGATTTTTTTTTTTATCACAAGAATCAGCCATATCCATTGAGAGAAAAAAATGTTACATTTTCTACTCATGATCAATGGCAAAGAACGTTTGCAGTGAAAAAAAAATCATTTGTTGAAGGATCAAAAAAAAAAATGTTGTTGAAGAGCCAAAAAAAAAGAAGAAAAAGGAAATAGAACTTACCATTCTTGTTCCTCGTCCCGCTCGCAATTCTTTTGATCTTTGATTCCTAAGATATCTCGGACGAGCCTTTGCCAAAAATATGAGGAGAAAATCTCTCCTTGGGAATGAAATGAGAGAGAGGGGAGAAGGGTGCAGGGGTTTTACCCTTTTTCGTTCACTGGACAGGTATATCCTTGTGTTTAAAAAAAAGGGTTTTTATGGAATGGATGAAAACGCCTTCATAAAAGACTTTTTTGATAACAAGCATAAATTAGAATATGTCAATTTATTATGGGCATTTCAAAGAAATCACTATAGCAGTTAAAAAAAAAAAAGAAACTTATAACAAATAGCCTTTTTTTTTTTTGACACAAAAACATTTCTCTGTGTATCAATCTTTATGATATAAGCAAAGCAAATTATTAATAAAAAATGAAAAGATGATCCAACAAGTTGTATTTAGAAGTCAATTTAACAAGCTTGCTCTGATACCATTGTTAATCCCAATAAAATCAATAAATAAAATAAAATCGACAAACACTTACTCGGATCTGTCATTAAATCACACAAGGGACCTAAGATTCCATACCAAATCTTATAGACCAAGCCATCTGATGACAGTCAATCTTGAGAGTCCTCCTCTTTGGTGAATCTCATTCACCTCTTTTCTATCCTTCTCTATATTTTACTTGAGGGGTTAACCTATTTTTATAGAGAACCATATTTTATAACTCTCACATTCATGGTCTATAGGAGTTGAGATCCAAGTATAACTCTTGTCTTAATTCCCTTAAGTGCAGCCAATTGGAATTAACAAGTTGTCACCAAATTGCTAATCCTATGCAATAAGCTAAATCTTTCATTAGTGCATTAATGACTCACATAATAGGATGTCATCCAAGCATTCCTACAATTTGATCAGAGATATTTTGAAATTAAATAATTTTGTACATCTATAATAAAAAAAGGATTCTTACAAAGAATCCAAACACATCACTGGGTTTTCCCTCCAGTGACATTGGGTTTTCCCTCCAATGCAACATCCTATAAAAGTTTTAAAATGGATCCTAGTATATGGCATTGCCTTATGTCAACCACATGAGATTTCACATATACTATACAATATGGTTTTTGTGCCATTATTGAAAAAATAAATTCCCGGGATAAAAGGGCTCGATAGGCCATATTTCCAACATTTCAGTGTACAAAACTTAATCGCATTTGATAACTTTCATACAATCCATAACCATCATATTCCATAACATTCACAAAATTCATGGCCTTAACAAGCCATAACAATCAAGCACAATCCAAAAATAGTCATGACCATTAAGGTGTGACTATCCATATCATATTGCCAAAAAAAAAAGATATCAAACACAACAATCAGTACAACTTTCATAAACCCATTGACTCATAATTAAGTATTTTTAGTAGATTACAAATCGATCATTAGCATCAAATAGAAATAGCAACCCAGTTCTTGCGTAACTGTAACTCCATATCGATGAACATTACTATAATATCAAGGTGTTCGACAAGATATTTAGTTGCTTTAAAATAATCATGGGATGTAAGTCTTTCAATCGTCTTCAGTTCTGTCATCAACTCCTGATTATTTACAAGTCTCTGCCTCTTCTTAGTCATATGTTCCATTGCATTAAGAAAAGCAACCACGATCTTAGTAATAGAAGCATCAATTGCTTCATCCACACTCTGGTTGTTTTCTCTTTGAAGCTAATGAAGTAATATCTTGCCGGGTTCTTTATGCATAAAAGCCGTTGATTCATCGAAGTCATAGTCATCACCCCCCTCACTGTCACATCCAATATCATCTATAGGGGGCCTATTGCCTTCCAAATCCGTCCCAACCACACCATATCTTCCATCAGCCTTATCATCCCCAAGTACAATAGGCAAAGAACTAAAGAATGATATCATCTTGGTTCTATACATCTTAGCTCTTGGATAATCCTACCATTGAGCAATACATACATTTATAAGCAAATAATATTTACGTTAATAAAATTAAAAATACATGAAAAACAATTATTATGCCTTTAGGTACTCACTCCATAGTTCCTCTAGAGCTGTAGCCTTGTGTAATTTATCATCCCAACCAAAATCACTTTTGCTCATCATAACATTCACTTGATCGTATTGTCACTCCATGCCTTCATTCTATTTTTTATATTTTCTAAAGTCAATACAATCCCAATTACTTTCTCAAACTCATCGCTTATTTCAATATACACCTCACACTTGAAACCATTTTCAACTCTACGCCCCAAATGCACTTGTTTAAGTAGCTGGTCCACAAGGCAATTGTCCATTTCATCTGTCTATATTAGATTTTTCCCTTTATTATATGTTTTCTCCTTCTTTCTTCTTTTTTTTTCCTTCTCCATTCATGTTATCAAGTTAAAAAAAAATATACAAACACATCAATTCAAATGCACTACCGATAGAATAAGACAAGTCCATATTGTTAAGTTTGATCATATATGTGTGCCTACACTCTACATGACAGTTGCACACAACACAGACCATAGACCCCATGGTACATGATAATCTCGAATTTATACCATTTGAAGTATAAAAAATGTTCAAACATAACAGTGCATATATGTGACAGTAATGTACATAAGTCATATCAAACAACTCAAAGTAAATGTCTTTAGGTCGAAGAAAGCCTAATGCTCTATGAAAGACAATTGTCTATACAATACCAATACTAATAACTTACAAATGTCACAGTCACAATGAAAAGATAAAACTTGCATAAAATAATAAACATTTATCATATGTATAACATTGATAGCATAGCAAAATTGAGTGAATATTTATAGCAATCAACAAGCAAAAGTTTCAGCATATTCATAAAAGAGCCACTTCATAGCTTTGCTATTCTTATATAACTCTCATTTAACCAAATGGATATTTGACCTATGGGACTAAATCTTCATGAACTTGAAGCAAATTGAAAAGAAACACTTCCAATTCTTAAGTCAAAAGCTAGAGATAAAATCCATTACTGCTATATTTCACATTCAACCATGAATAACCAAAAGAAAAGAAAAAGGTCATCACCCACTATGAACCAAACACAAAATGCATACACATCAAACTATGAGCCAATCTATAAAAAACATTGTCATTTAACATCTGTGAACCAATCGTTAAAAATGAAGAATATTTAAGTTCAAGTTCATGTAATTCTTCAAAATTACATGTGATAAACAAAATAAATGACTACGCTCGATAGTCATTCCACATCAGCTCAGCTAGTTCATCCATTTTCCTTCCCCACTCATCCCTTACACGTTGTGACCTACCCCATACCATATCGAATTCTTTCTTGCTATCATCCTCATCTTGCCCCCTCGCCCCCCACTTCCTCAATATTATCCATGTCAAATTGATCACCATCTACCTCCCTAATGAGGTTGTGTAAAATACAACAAGCTATGACAATTTTAGCTTGTGTTTAAACATTGCACATTGGAGGTATTTTGAGGATAGGGAAACAGGATAGGGAAACACCCCTTTACCACTCCAAAAGCATATTCTACAATATTCCTCAACGATAAATGGCGTAGATTGAATAATTCTCTAGCACTACTCTTAAAAGCATTCAAGTGGTACCGAATACGATGATATGGAGCGAGGAAACCAGTTGTGTTAGCATATCCAGCATCCACAACATAATACTTCCTAACAGAGAAATAGGCAATATGTTATCGATTTATATAAGCTTATTTACAAACTTATAATCTCTAATTTCTAGTATTGTCTCTTGCCCTTGGGAACAACTAGCCCATTTTCTCTACTGAGTGCAGAGTGCAGTACTCGTGCATCAGATGCCGATCCTTCCCAACCAGCAATTATGTATTGGAATTTCATATCGAAAGAGACCGATGCCATAACATTTTGTGACATAAATTGCTTCCTATTATGAAATATTGCATGCTCGTGAGCAAAAATATGGACTGGGATGTTTGTCTCATTGATTGCACCAACGCATTCCTATTTAAATTCACCATAAAGAAGGTAGTAAGCATGATACTAGGAAGCTCTACATATTTGAAAACAAATTGAGATTGTAATAGATAATCCACCACAAATAATGTGAGATTGTGATAGGTAATCACCTTAAAATATAGGGCCCAATGACTGTTGTTGCATATCTCTAGAGGAGTTGTAGAGCTAGCATGTTTCACAAAGTCTGAGTAGAGGCTCACTACTGTATTTAGTACAGTGTTGAAATGTCAATTAACTATTTCGCTAGAACAAGAAAATCGGTTGCCGATCACTCGATTCTTAACATTGTGGCTAAGAGTGTGCAGAAATATTACTAATTGTTCTTCTATAAACACCCTTCTTGTGGGACGCAGAATGCGTCTATCCCGTAAGATGTTACAAAGATAAACAAAGGCACGCTTCCTCAATCTCAATTGATTCCGACATTGTACATCTGATGCGTTAATGATTTCATTTATCCATCTGTTTCTTTGTAGGTCCCTATCCACATTTGGCTCTCTATCTATTTAACTTGTATGATACCTAGCTGCAACTGTAACAAATGTAGTTGCAGCTACCAACATAAGCATTATTAACATATCCAGTTCATCATACTCTTCCATTTCCATTTCATTAGTGCAGACATTTTCCCCATGGTTGTTAGACATATATCATTCATAAAACCACATTCTCTGACAATTCATGCTTAAAATATACATAGAACTTAAATAACTCGCAAGAAGATAAGAAACAAAGCTAAACATCAAATGCGAAACTAAATAGTAAAGTACAAATAATAAAGAATACTTTATAATAAAATCCATATGCATCCAAATTGGAATGGAGATGCACAATATTAGTTCCAATCATAAAAACATATTATCCTAAACTGTAGTGTTCACATTATGAAAATTAGATAAAAACAATCAGCAAGGTTAAATCTAGGAAACTGAACTTTGTTGTTGGGGTAGCGCAACTTTGCCCATATTGAATCAATAGTTTACTACATTAAGTTGCTAGACGATTTGCTAGTCCTAAATATAAATCAATGTCTTTTGGATGCATTTTTTTTTTGCATTTTTAAGCTTATTCAGAACTTTTAAGGTTGTTTTTTGTTTTATTTAATTTGCTAAGCCACTTGATATAAGCTAATTCAATGCAGTAGATGCAATGACACACTTTGGAACCCCATGCCATTGTGGTTTAATCCCTAAACCCTACCCTCCAAAGCAAAGGCACCATAAGCTTATAAAGAAGTTCAAGGCTAGATTAATGCTTTGTCACGGAAGCATATGGTTTGGAAATAAATAACGAATAAACATTCATAAAAAGAGGATGATAACTTTGGATATGTGCGAATGAATTTGGTGGAAAAAAGAATCCATACTGGATTTGAGATGAAATCTAGTTCGACAAGATTTGTATTTAGAGGTGCGTATGCTATTGGAAGATCAGCATGTGCTTTTGCTCCTACAAAACCAAAAATTTGATATGCATATGTTGGATCTATTAGATTCTTAAAATCAAAACAATGCATGAACTGATGAAAATGGTAAAAATCAGTAACTCATTTAACAGATAGAGATCAGTACTTTGTTCACAAATAGAGAAACAAAAATATTCATAATAAATCCACAACTAGGTTTCGACTGTATCGTTCAATCTTAAGAGTGATCTAAGAAATTAATATACAAAAAACTTGGATTAATGAGAACCCGCACCATAAAACAATGCATAGGTTGATGAAAATGAAAAAATTTAGTCAACCATAATCAAATAGAGAGACTCATACAATATACTAAATAACTCATAAATAGTAAATAACTCATAAGAAAGCCCTAAATTATATGAATCAAACTCAATGAAAACAATTAAACACATCACCCACAAAATAAATCAACCAACAAAGTATAAAACTAATGCCCTAAACCACCAAAAGCCAGATATCCCTCACTGTGAAAAACTCAACCATTTAGAAACATAAAGATAATAACCCAAACCACCAAAACCCAATTAATCTGACACAAAATTTTTTCTATATTTCTACAATTCAAAGGGTAAGAAAAATATAATAAATCCCCAATTACAAACTTACTTATGTGCTTGCAGATAAATTGAACAAGCCGACCTTATGTGTGTACTTCCGAAAAATTTGGAAAGCCATGTAAAATTAAAAAGAGAGATAATGGGGAACGGTGAGAGAGAGTGAAGCAAAACCCTAAAGAATGAAAGAGACATGACTTAGAGAGAGAGAGAGAGGGAGGCATTAGTTAGAGAGAGAATGAGGGAGAATAGATCTCGGTGCTCACAGAGTGAGCTTAGAGAGAGTGTGAGCTTAAAGAGAGACAGTTTGTGGTATGAGAGAGAGGGGCTTAGAGAGAGAGCAGGGGCCATGACCTAATTCGAGAGAGAGTGGGAGGAACAGGGGATTACCTGGTTAGAGAGAGAGCAGGGACATGGCTTGAAGGACTGGGCTTTAAAGAGAGAGCTTGTGTTTAGGTTACAACCAAGAAGAACGACAAAGTTTCTGCAGTGTGAAAATGACACTCTAGAAATGCAAAAAATCAACTTTTTGGGAATAAATGGGATCATGGAAAAGTAGGTCTCATTTTCATGATTTTGATTTTCCTGATTTTAGGTATCCTAGTCTTTAAACAATCCAAACAACTAATTTTGATAATATCTAAATATTATAAATCTATGCTCTAAAATCTATGTATCCAAACAATCCCCTAAAGTGAAAATGCGTCTAAGATGTCTTATGATGAGTTATGGATCCTAAAACGATTTGTAAGACATTTTTCTTGGAATTACCTGCATTTGATTCATAGACATATATAGCCTCGTTCATGTTTCAACATGCATGAGAGAAATACAGCTCATTTCGTCAAACACTCAGCCCATTCTCGTTGCCTACCATTTACCATTGAGCCTCACATCAATTGTGTCCATCCATCCTCTAGTAGTCTGCTGCCTTGGAGCAAAGAGTGAGACCTTGTGGAATCCCAAGTGTTGAACTCTATTGGTACAAATGACACATTTGCCTCTAAGAGCTCCAGTTGGGACCCGACCAGTCTAGGCATAAGTCGGACCCAGACCTAAGCCCGACCTACTTGTTGGGGTTGAGTCCGGATCTATAAATAAGAATATATATATGAAAAAAATAGTATATATATTATATATTTAATAGTATTAGCATATATTTATGCTAATGCATATTGGGAAGAGAAAGGGTATATGTGTGCCGGGAAAAACTATTAAGAATATAATACAAAATACATGCTAATAATATAAACTAATTTATTATATTTTTATATATTTTGTATTTACAATTGGACCCAACCCGACCCATGTCAGGTCGGGGTCCAAACAGGTCCAACATATACCTAGGCGGGTCAGGTCTGGGGTCGTGGTCGACTAGGATCGGACCTAACCTTAGGTTTAAGTTAGACCCAGATCCGACCCACTAGGTTGGGTAGAGTTTATTTAGGTTGCAATCTTATATATAAACGTTTTCTTTTTTATTATTGAAATCTTTAACAATTAAAAGAAAACTCACCACATCCATGGTCCATCAGATATATCATGTAACAAATGTTTTGTGTATGAAATAACAGGTGTACGAGTGATTGGGTATGATGGACCAGAAGAGGAAGGGAGAACGGATAAGATAACTGACAAAAACATACCGTGGTCCTATATTCATTTTTCGTTTATTCCTAACAGAGTCAACGGGAAGGCAAGAGTACAAGACAATACGGAAATGGAGAGGGGAAAGGGCAGATGCCCTAAGCGTGGTAGCTTTTTTTCCTCCCATTTCAATCGAGCCCCACCCGATTGGCACGTGTTGGTTTTCTTTAGCAACAAGATGCTAAAAGAGTATTATTACTTGGAACAGGGTTTTAGAATACGACGATTTTCAATATGGATCAAGAATCGGGATATGAATCGGTTAAGACCAAATTAATTATGGGAGGGTTTGGACCTCACCCAAAACTCTCATTTCATATTTTATTTTATTTATTTATTAATATTTTCTAAATCACTGATTCAGTCCAACCCAAATTCAATTTAGGTTGTCGATCCAACGATCTGATACGTGCCCACCGATCTTATTTTTGAAACATTGAACTGGATAAACAAGTTCGGCGAGACTACTTAATGATCCATTTTGTGGGACTGAAAGCGTGTCGTTTAAATTTGATGCATATATCCTCTTGCCTTAATAACAAATTCATGAAAGAAAATTTAAAAAAATCTAAACAATATGTATTTTTAGACAATAAATTTGGATAGTAGTTATTTAGACTTGATAACGATGGACTATCACTTTCAAGGCGGCTGGATCTAGCCTTTTACGAATGTGAAAGCTTTCTATATTCCACTAGACAAACAATTTCTATGTGTCACACTCTCTCAATAGTTCGATCTGAAGGAATGGCTAGGATACCTTCAGCCATAATCACAAGTGAGGTTTGACCTTTTGATCTAGACCTCATGGCTCAAAGTATTTTATGGTTTTTTTTTTCACAAATAAGGTGATTATTTGGTTCATGTGATCATCACAAATGGACGCACCTAAAAAATATTGAAATAATATTTTCATGAAAATAAAATGACGAAACTACCGATAAAATTATTAGGGTTATTTTGTTAATTTTTATTTTTTGCAAATATTTTTTAAAATTTTTTCGGAGGTGTGAGTGAATTGTATTCCCCAATTTTCGGTATTAATATGATTTATTTAAAAAAATAAACAAATAAAATGCTATCCAATTTTGGTATTATTATGATTTTTTTAAATATTAAAAATAAAATAGTATTTAAGTGTGACATTGTGATTAGGGTCATCTCAGGCATCCATTCAAATCGGATGGCTGGGAGAGGAGTGGCATATAAAAATTCTCTATTCCTAGTGGCATATAAAAAAGTTTCCCTTCAAGAAGTTGAGGGACTAATTAATATTCTAATCGTTCGGTTACAATTGTTGTCTCATCCAATTATTTTTTTGTCAAATCACGATGTTCGGATCTGGTACAAGTGTGTTAGGGATTGGGCGCTACTGGTAGTGGCGTCGACACCATTTAAACTTGCTCCATGACATGTGTCATGCTCTAGTCACTCTGTTGTACAGGGGTCAGGACGCATCTCTGCTTGGAATGCCTTCGGCGCTATCTCAGGTGGCGATGATGTTAGGTGGCTACTTTGGCATGTCATATGGTCACCGGCTGATGTGACAATACCTCGACCATCCACAGATCGTCATGGCACACATCAGTATGGTACATTAGATGTCAGTCCCTACAGACAACAATGATGGTGCAACTTTATGTCGCTTCCGTCAAACCGCCGTCATTTTGAGGTGATACGGTTTGGTGCTAGTCCAAGGTGTCGGTGCCGCTGTCAATGGCACCGGACCCTTCGCTCCTCATTTTGGTTACTAGCCCATTCTGATGTTCCTTTTGCCTCTGTGTTGCCATTGGGAGTGCCTCTGGCGCGTATGGTAGTGGCGTCTAGCCTTCGAGCTTTCGGATCACTCTTCAGTTTGACTGTCTAGGTGCAGGTTCTGACTTGTCTCGCTTCTCAAGTATTTTCAACTCTGCCCAAGTGCCCTAAGGGTTGGTGGAGGCTCGTTTACGGTCGAGGTAAAGTAAGTGTGAGTGGTTCAAATATCAAGGTGGCTTGCCTAGGGCACTTTGGTTTGCATAGTTTATTGAACCGAAATCAGGGTGTCTACACCTGTTAGCTGAAAATGACTTAGAAATGATTGATTAGACTAAGTTATAGCTTTTTTTCTCGATTTGAGATGAAAGATACGGGAAAAGCATCTTATGTCATAGGCATAAAAATAACCACAGATAGAAAGTCTATAATGTTATGCTTGAGCCAAGAGAAATATATTTACTATGTTCTTAATATATTTACAACAAAAAATTATAAACCATTGTCTAGTCCTGTTGAAAAGGGAGTAAAATTGTCCACGAATGATTATCTTGTAAAATGACAAGAAAAGTCTAATGTTCCCAATGCACAAGCTATTGGTAGCTTAGTGTATGCAATACGATGTACATGACCATATTTGCGCTATGTTATAGGTCTTGTAAGTATCTATCAAAATAAGCACCTTAAATTATATTTCCAAGCAAGTAAGTTTAAAGTTCTAGGATATTCAAATGCAGATTTTACTGAAGATAAGAACGACAGTAAGCCCACCACAGGGCGTATTTTCCTTTGGAGATGCAATTATTTCTTGGTCTAGCAAGAAACAAGGTTGTGTTGCTAGGTACACACAGGAAGCAAAGTATATTGCATGTAACATTGTGTGCACTTTCGTCATTTGAATAAAACGCTTCATAGATAACTTGCAGCTGCAATTAATCGATAGACTGATTCAAATATTTTATGATAATTCAGTCGTAATTAAATTAATACAAAGTGGAAAAAATAGGTCTAAAGAAAGATATATCGATGTATAATATCACTATATTCATGATGTAATTGAGAAAATAAAGTAACTGTTAGTTACTCGCCCTCATCAGATATGATCACTGACCCATTGACAAAAGGTCTAAGTATTAAACTATTATCTAAGCACACTAGCTTAATAGGACTTAAAAATGTTTAAGTCGGTTTCTGTGAGTGACAAATCCACATTAGCGTGAAAATTCTCAATGATAGAAATTATGAACATTTGTTATGAAAGACATATTTGCAAAAGTTTGAGAAAAACCTCATGACAAAATATTGTCTTAAAAGTCATATTCAAAAGTGGAAGTGTACCTATGATTTATTATTGCACTTGGCCATCATAGCCAAGCAGGAGATGTTGGCATGTGTGGCTATGAGGCTTCACGTTGCCTTGCTTATATTTGTGGGTTTCTTCTATTTTTATGGGAGGTATCCCATGTATTTATGCTTATATATTTGTAAATGAATTTGTTAAATGTAATACATAAATAACTAATTATTTTCTAAAGACTTTCTAACATTCATGTGATGCGGATAAGTATCCTTGAGATTTGGGAATCAGTTTCTCAAATACTCACTCAGAAAAGGACCGTTGGACCCCTTCTTTTCCCTATAAGTATGGGGAAATTAGAGAGAGGAAGACACAGCAAAAACGGAAAAATTACAAAGCATCCAGAAAGCTTCTCTTCTATCTCTAAAAGGGTTCCTAATATAAAAAAATCCAGGTTGTACAATCATTAGCCTCATCGCACACCTCTCTCAAATCTCGGCTTGGGGCTCATCCTCACCGCAACTATTTTACTTTCAGTTTCAAGGAGTGGTGGATAATGGCATTGCCAGAGGTCTGCAACCTTGGTTTAATGGTGTGGTGCTTTCACACTTTCAATATGTCGATAACACGTTGATCCTCTTTGAGGCTCTAATGTCAATATTCATAATATTTGACTCTTCTTAAAGATATATGAACTCATTTCTGGAGCTAAAGTCAACATGAACAAAACTAAACTTTTGAGCACGAATTGCCCTAACTCTGAGTTAAGTGCTTGGGCTTGGGCTCAATGGCTGACCTATGCTTTGGTGTCATTTCGCACGAAATATCTGGGCCTGCCACTTATTGATGGCTGCTTTCTTAGAGGGCTCTGAACTCATTTAAAGAGCACAATACAAACTAGATGGATAGAAATATAGGTACCTCTCCCTTGGGGGTCGAGTAACCCTTATCAAAGCCACTCTTTCTAATTTTCCTATGTATTATCTCTCATTTTTTAAAGCCCTTGCATCCATTGCTAAAAGCCTTGAAGCATTAATGAGAAATTTTTTGTGGAGCAGAAGTCAACATAAAAAGAAGTTCCATTTAAATCGGTCTGCTTGCCTAAGAGAGAAGGGGGGGTCTGGGAATTTGCAAACTCAAGACAATTAATGAAGCTCTTCTCACCAAATGGTGGTGGAAGTTATCAAGGCAGAGTGGCCAACTATGGGAAATGGTTGTCTTGGGTAAATATGGAAGGGACCTTGATGGTTTCATTGCTAAGCATTGCACGAGAAGAATGAACATTTCTATTATATGGAGAGGCATCCAATTTGTGAGGAGTCTTTTTTTGGCTTATAATAGGGTGTTGTTGGGGAATGGTACAAGGACAAGGTTTTGGCACAACAAATGGCTAAAAGAATGTACTCTAAAAATCAGGTATGTAGAGTTATATAGAAGATCCAGACATAGACAAGAGATGGTGGTCAATTTTGTCTCTAGCGAACTGGGGGAGTCACTTGAAATGTTATTTTGGACATCATAAGGGTTCATCAGAGGCTTTAAGAGCAATGCACCTCGCTTATTACCTCTCTTTATGCCTCCTGCTACTTTCCTATGAAAGAAGAAGAGCTAATATGGAGCCTAGAACCTAGTGGGACCTTCACAGTCAAATCACTGTATGAAAATATTTATAGGGACCAGGTACGTAGAGGATAACCCATCAGTTTCTAAGTTTTGGAATTGCAAGATAGCTAGTAGAGAAAAAGCTTTCCTATGGCTTCTAAGCTATAAAATGGCTATCACTATTGACCAGCTACGTAAGAGGCCAATGATCCTTCGAGTATGCCTTTTTTGTAAGAATAATAAAGAAATAGTTGACCACATCTACATTCACCGCCCTTTTGTTGGTGAGTTGTGGGGTTGGATTTGTGCCTTATGGCCCGATTGTATTGCTCAATTGTTACAATATGGCTGGTCTCCCAACTTTTCGACTTTGGTTATTGCTCTATGGAGGATTTTGCTAGCTGCTATTCTTTGGAATGTCTGGAAGGAGCAGAATAGCAGAATCTTTGAAGGGAGGAAAAGAGATGTTCCTCAATTGTGCTAGGCTATAAGTCATTCTATCCTGCCCTGTAAGATTTTTCCAGCCTTTAGGCCCATTCCAAAATATCTCTTCTTCACACACTTTAGAGAGATTTTATTTCTTAGATAATTGAGGCTTAAGAGATCCACAATTTGAACATCACCCCCTAAAGGATGGCACAAACTGAACTTTGATGATAGTGTTCGAGGGGAGGATCGAATAGCAGGATTTGGGGGTGTACTGTGAGATTCAGGAGAAGTCATTCACTGGTCTTACCAAGGTTAGCTGCATCAATGTGGTATCAACGAAGCTGAGCTCTGGGCCTTTAAGGTGAGTGTCTTTAAACTACAACAACATCACATGCGGCCAATCATTAAGGGAGATTCAACTAATGTGATTCATTGGTTTAGAGACCTGGATTGTACTCCATGGTTTTTTAGCCCTATCATGGATGAAGTCCTTATATGCCTTCAAGGGACAAAATTGCACTTTGCTCGTGTTCACAGGGAATTCAATGGAGATGCTGATTGTTTAGCGAAGCATGCTACTATGGCCTAGTGCCTCTCTCCCCCTCTCCCTGTTGTTTCTTTGTTATTTTTCTTTTGTTGCCTTTTTGTTTTTTTTATTGTATCTCCTTTCATTATCTCAATAATCTTACTTTTATATATATATATATATATATATATATATATATATATATG